>JASDQU010738526.1:121598-134082 GCA_032191745.1 Picea mariana | reverse complement strand
AGGGTTAGGTTTTTGGATGTCTATGACTTTTGGCATTCTCGTCTATTGTAAAAAGGCCTCTAGAGCCTCATTGTAATCAGCTTCACACGGATGCAAGTAGCAGCCACATCTCTTCTCAGAGATAAGCTACCAGCGCCTTAGCTAGTTTATTTACATTCTGTCTGTAAGCATATTTCAGTCATTTGTTAGTAATGAAATGAAATCTTATTTCCGCTGCATCTCTGCGTTTATGTGTATTTCTATATTTCATTGTGTTCCTACATAAATCCGGATCACCTTGGCACCAACCGAAAGGAGGATACAACCCCCTTTCCTTACCCCATCCTACCCCCCTAAAATATAAGTGTACACCCACTATCACTACCATAATCAATGCCACTGTCACATTCTCCGTCACTACCACTATCAATTCCACTATCACTTTCAACCTCTCACATCAACATGTCACTAACCAACCTTTCCAAACTATTACTATCATTGATACTTAACCAGATCCTCTCACATGGATCATATACCATAGACACCTCTCAACTAGATGTCCAACATCACCAACACATGTCTTGACCAAGCATGTACCAAAACATCACCTTGTACCCTACCAAGCATCAACTATGTACCACAACTTGTATGACAACATGTGAAACAACCATGCACCAATACATGTACAACAACCATTGCATCAACCTTGCACCAACACGTATACCATGTACCTCAACTATCAACCATGTACATCAACCATCATCCATGTACATAAACCATGTACATCAATCATCAACTGTGTACCAACAAATGCATCAATGTATAAACCAAAACCTCAAGCATGCATCATAATCAACCAAGTATATGCCTGAAGTATATTCCAATATCACAAAGATGTGCGTCTAACAATGAAGCATAAAAACCATATACAATGTACCAAGGATATGTCTCAACCATAACACCAAATCATGAACCTCAACTATATGAAACCATAAACCCAAAGGGGCCTCTAATATATTCCTTAAGCATGTTCCATACCATCCATGAAACAAGTCTAATCAACTATCACATCAACCATGTATCAAACCCTCACTGTTATGCAACCTCAGCTTGTACCAATATGTCTAACAATACAAGTCAACCAAACTCCCTCAAACATGTACCATATGACATGCTTCACACATGTAACACAAGATATGCCATAAAACATGTAATAAACAAGTACCAAAACTCTCAAGATGTGTATCAAGCATAAACCATAATCTCCAAAATATCACCAAGAAATGCCACCAATATGAGCCATAACATTACCAATATATAACAATCAAAACTTACACAATGACATACCTCATAACCCGTGACAATCTTGTTGCATAATCATACCTTGTTGCAATGTGGAACAAGCATCCCCTTTACTTTACCTCATCCTTGCTACCTCATATTAACCAATACATCAAGTGTTCACTAGATAGATATTCAATGAACTTGTGTGTGAGAATGAGAGCCTCTTGATGTGTATTTATACTCTTCCATTTAACTTATTTTTAACCAATTTGCCCGTAATTAATTTCTTCTTGTAACCACTTTACCCCTAATTAGTTTCTTGTTACAACTATTTTACCCTTCAATTGTTTTCCTCTTTTTCCTAATTTTAGGGTAGTAATTGTTTTACCCTTTTTCCTAATTTTAGGGTCATAATTGTTTTACCTTTTTTTTCTTTCTAATTTTAGGGTCATAATTGTCTTACCCTTTTTCCTAATTTTAGGGTCATAACTGTTTTACCCTTTTTCCTCATTTTAGGGTCATAACTATTTTACCCTTTTTCCTCATTTTAGGGTCATAATGTTTTTACCCTTTTTCTTAATTTTAGGGTCAACCTGTACTTTCTTGTTGCAACTACTTTACCCATATTTAGTAAACTCATAATTTCTTTGTTACAACTACTTTACCCATAATTAACTTCTTTTTGCAACTGCTTTGACTAGCGAAATTCTTGAAGAGTTTCTAGAGGCTTCTAGAGTAATTGACTTCTTGTTGACCTTCCAAGAGATTCTATATTATTATTGAGGGTCCTACAATATTAACAAAGGAATATCTCCTCAACCATAAGGATCCACATGACGTACCACCTATCACCAGAAATGACATGACATGTACTATACATCTATGAGTGTCTTACCTGAATCTATGTTGCCATTCATGTCTTTATTCCTTAATAAATGGTGGTTTCCATGACCATACCTTTAGGGATGGTTTCCATGACCATACCTTTAGGGATACATGTAGACTTCAACAAATGCACCCAACACATATGTTTACATCAACCACTCCATCAATGACAATTAACTATCCATCTATCTCAACCACATCTCTAGTGCTTCTGAACATGTCCAAGGGTTGATATCAATCTCTAAGGTTTGACATCATTGACAACTAACTATCCCACAATATCCCCCTTTTTCATTGATGGAAACACCAACATTGATGGCAACACTGATTCTACCCCTATGACCATTGCTCCCCATAATTATTTCTCACTCTCCCCCTTTGACATCAATGATAAAGGTTCTCTCTCCTTGGGGATGATCCCTCATTATTCATGCATCTGTTCTCTCTCTATGTTTCCATGTCTTTGTTCTTTCTCTTCACATATACCATCTCTAAACAATCCTTTTCTTTCTCTTCCTTCAACATCATTGGTAAAATAATAACTCCCCCTATCATTATGTCTCCCCATTTCTGCATGCTTATAATATTTCATTCTAAATCTCTTTCTTGTATTATTTCTCTTCCCTTGACTTCTCTCCAACATGTCATGTAAATAAATGTATGGATACTTGTATGTGTTTCATTTCCTCTCTTCTAGTGCTTTCTGTAACACCCTGTTTCCCCCAGTCTGTAAAAATAACTATACTGGCCATGTATTGTGGCAAACTTAGAAATGTGAATGTTTGATGTGAATGGACCTTGTGAAAAAGGTCGATGAATGTAAATAATATTATGAATATGTATATTGCAAGACTGCTGAGAGGGGGATGTGCTAAAAAAGAGACCATGATGGCTGAAGAAAGGTGGTGGAAGGCACCTAGAATGGTGGCGTTAACTTCCACCGAAACCAATATCATATTTGGACTTCACTAGCCCTAAGATCCAAGAGCGGCTCGCTGGCCCCAAATTAAATGACTTTCCAGGTTGGTAGGTAAATGGATCCTCATGAGTAATGAGGGATGGGGGTGAACCACCCATCCGTAGAGTCCTCAGACCTGACCACCACGAGGAAGATTATGCCACACACAACCTCACTGAATGAAGAAAAGGTAGGAAGAGTGTGCGATCAGGGGCAGATGCGAGGGAAGGAAAAAGAGGAAAGAACTATGGAAAAATACTGAGTGAGTGATAGCGGAGAAGAAGGAGAGTAACCTTCATTCTCAGTCACTAGCGAACAGAGACTCAGTCTCGCAGCATCATGGTCTCAGCTCGGGGGTGGCTAGTGGTAAATCCATTCGGAATCACTGAGCCTATGGTTGGGTGGAAATGAGTACCCCTCTCAGCAGTTGCATCACCTCTGGTTTTTTGCTGGTAAGTGTTATATCTTGTATCTTGAAATTTATATGCTGACATGTATGCTCATAGTCTGTGCAATTTATGAATGGTTTTCGTATAAGACTGTCTGTGTGGTGTTTTGATCATAAATGGTGGTTGCATGCTTTTATTGGAAGGGCCATGTATGGATTATGTTTATAGATATATTTATATATATGTATATTGAACTAATTTGGACTTCAAGTCTGTTTTCGGAAAATCTATGCCCTTATTCATCTCTAGGAATACTTGAAATAGATATCTCCATAGAGATACCCTCTCTGGAAAGCTTACCAAGAACTTGAAAGAGGATTTGGTAGCACAAGTCTTAGCCATCTTGTACAAGGAAGAATGGGCCTCTTAAAATCCTGACATTTCAGTATTTCAGCACCCAGGGTATCTAAGCACGAGGCCTCTCATACTCACAAATCCTGAAACCTCGATTCGTGAAATCCCGAAATGGAAGCACAGGGATAAGTATCGATTGATGGATGAGATTCTGTCAGAAGATCTGCGGTCAATCTTGACCGTTAGATTGGAGGAAGAAATGAGGGCGTTAAATGCCTCAACCCTTTTCTTTTATCTTCGTGAGTAGCGAAGGAATTGGGACTATAGATCCAGAGGTCCATGGGAGAACCTGGACCGTCCATTTATAAGGACACGTGGCTGCCAGTAAGCGTTTCAGCATTTCAGCACCCGAGAAATCAAAGGGCAAGAACCCTGGTCATCGCGAGTCGTGAAATCCCAACGACCAAAACCCTGAAATAGTTTAGAATTTGGATGAGATAGTATATTTCGGCACTTCAGGGCCCGAAATACCTAAGTGCATATTCCCTTGTGCTCGTGAGTCCCAGAATCTTGATGGGTGAAATCCCGAAAGGAAAATACGTGTGTATGTTATGATATTTCGGCATTTCGGTAATTGGAATACTCAAGGGCGTATTCCCTTGTACGCGCAAGACCAAAAATCCCAATTCACGAAAAACCAAAGTGACGACGTGTGGGTGAATTAGGACCTTTCATTGGTTCGGTACCCAGGATACCCTTCCTCTTGCTAAATGCATGAATGAGACCCTTTTAGAGGATCTAAGGTCTGTTATGACTGTTAAATTGGATGAAGGAACACAAGCGTTAATGCCTCAACCCCTTTTAACCTTTGCAAGTAACGAAGAGATCGGGACCATTGATCCTAAGACTCATGGGAGTGCATGGACCGCCCAGCTATAGAGTACACATGGCAGTTGGTAAGCGTTTCAGTGTTTCGACACCCGGGAGACCCGAGGGTAAGAACCCATGTCCTCCTGACCCACGAAATCCCGACATATGAAAACCCGAAATGATAACATGCAGAGGAACCTCGATATTTTGGCATTTTGGTACCCGAAATACCAAAGGGCATATTCCCCTTGTACTCGCGATTCCCAAAATCCTGACTTGCGAAATCCCAAAATGCTAGCACGTGGATAAGCTATGAGTTTTTCAGAGTTTCGACTCCCGGGAAACCCAGGTGCGAGACCTCCTGTCGTCACATGTCCCGAAATCCTGATGGAGGAAACCTTGAAATAGCGAGGCATGTTTAGAGGTAGTGTTTCAGAGTTCAGCTCCCAGAAAATCCCGATGTGTGACCTCCTATCATCGCATCCACCGAATTCCTGACTTGCGAAACCCCGAAGTATGAAACTCTGAAAATGAGTATAGGGCCACTAGAATTAATGTTTTGGTGTTTCAACACTTGGGACATCTAGAGGCAAATGTCTTGTCCTTGCATATCATGAAATCCTGATAGGCGAAGTCCCAAAATGGATTAGCACACGTGGTTTTGGTGTTTTCAATTTTTTGGTGCTCGGAACTTGTAAAGGTCAGTGTTCCTCATATTCGCTAGCCGCGAAATTTCGAGGGATGAAACCCTGAAATGAACAAAGGAATACTTGTCCCTCGATTTCCCGTATCACGAAAGTCGATTAGTACCCTCCAATAAGGCCCATGGCCATAACCATCGATCATATGAGTGTGGATAAGGGATTTGGGGAACTATGTTCCTTGGAGAAAAGAAGAAAAAGGCTGAAAATTTATTATGTTGTAGTGGGTATGTCACAAATTGGTATCAGAGCATGGTTACAACACTTGGCCTGCTTGGGCTCATGAACGGGCTGTGCAAAGACTCCATTCGGAATACTGTTAAAAGGAGTAACCCCCCTGTCTTAACCTTCTTAATTAAAAGCAAAGTTAAGAAAGAAAAACTCCTATGGTGTGTGTGTGTGTGAAAAATATAAATTATGTACTGGGTATAAATGAATATAAACATTGACTAACAACCAACATTTTTTCTTTTGCACACAAAGTGGAAGATTAACAGCGAGAAATTATCAATGCATAGTATGGTGACTCACCATGAAGTGGGAGAGGGATCCCACAATAGAGACGAAGAGTCTGACAAAAGGAGGGCAGTAGGGACCCCTCCAGATCTAGCTGAGACTGTGAGGAGTCTCATGGTTGAATTACAAAGCTGCGATAATGAAAGGATGATGAAATAACAAGAAAAGCAAATAGAAATTAATGCAGTTTTACTGCAGAGTTTATCCGATCTACAAATACAGATGCAACATGAACCTGAAACTCAGAAACAGGGTCATATCAGTGGCTACACTGAGTGGGGCACCTCGAAAAAGGTCCACCCCAGAGGTAAAGGACAAGCGGCAGATGATTCCTCTGAGAAGGAAGTGAGGTATTCAGAGGGCTCTTCTAGCAACAGAACCAGTTCCTATTCCCAAAGGAAACAAAAGAAGCAAAAGCCTTCCAAAGATCGTAAATTCGAAGAATTTAGAAAAGACAAACCACCCTCTGATGCAGGATCATCTCCCACATCAAGCGAGCCAGCGCGGAAGGCAAGAGATAGTTGGACAAGTGCCAGCACAAATTTTGAAAACACCTTGAATTTGTTGCGTGATCTTAAATGAGTCATTAAGAGAAGGCGGACTTGTAAATGTAAACGAACCTTGAGCCTTTAGCTCTCGTCCTTAGTAGGTAGAAGGCATTTAAAGTAGTTAATGCAGATAGATAAAATTTAATTCTAGATTAGACAGTTTTAGAGCGTAAGAGGGAAACGGGATATAGACACCCTCATTGTGCATTGTAATATTATTGAAGAAGCATTGGAGCAAGAGCATACAGAGAACTACGTAATAACACCCATGTACAAACATTTGAATTAATAGAAAGAGTTGGTTCAAATTCATGGTTTTGTGTCTGTTCTCTGCGTATTGATGAACGATATGCTCATGAATGTTTGCTTTCTGTTATACATTTTCTTTTATACGCTGTGTATGTCATTTCATGTTTGAATTGAAGTCTGAGAGGAAGAAGGAATGAGTTTCAATTGTTTCTCTATTTGAGCCAGAGAATTCCTGCAAGGAGTGCAGTTGAAGTGTCCAAAAGGAGTGCGTTGAAAGAGGGTTCAGATAGAGATAGCTTTTGTTCTCATTCATCCCAAAGGTGCATTTGGGCACAGGAGTTGTGCAAGGAGTGCGCAGGCTGGGTAAAAGTCTCAGGGTTGCGAACCTGAGTGAAGCGTCGGGAGATTGCTACTGCAGGTGTGCGCAGAGTCGAGGGACTTCAACACTTAGACATGGTTGAAAGCTTGCCACAAGGAGTGCGTGCAAGAGGTTTCCTCAAGGACTTGAAGGTTATGGGAAAAGCTCAGGAAGGATAAAGCCTTTGAATTTGTTGAAGGGCAGCACAAAGAAGCTGTGTCTTGAAGAGTTGAGCAGGCGTCACAAGTTTACACTGTAGGTGGACGAGTTCTGTGGAAGAACACTTTGTCATTTCGCAAATTTCTCAGAGGAGGAACGGACGGTCGGTATTCTTTGAGGAGAATTCGCGACATCCCGTGAGTCGTCAGATATTGCAGAGGTGCAGGGAAGATACAGGGAAGGTATCGAAAGGTTCGAAGCTCAGGAGGGCAGAGCTGTTGATTCGAGCCACAAGGGGTGGTTGGATCTATACGCAGATCGTGTATCGGGGTTTCGTGTATCGAACCTTCAAAATATTGCAACGGGAATCGCAATATTGCGATACGCGATATCCCGATGGGTACGAAAATAGTGTGGGCCACAGCGGAGTTGGAGAGTGGACAAGTGGCACACCATATCGGGGTTTCGTGGCAGGAAGTTCCAAAACAATCGCATCAGGATTCACGATATTGCGAACCTCGAAGTGCCGATGAAGTGAAGGACTATTGAACAGTCAACCCGCAACATGCGTCGAAGTTTTGGCATATCGGGCATCGGGAGTCGAGGATGCAAGTTGTTTGATATCGCGAGTAGCGAAATCGGGATAGGAGAAATCCCGATAGGAGTAAGAAAGGGTCAGCATTGACTATTGTCGGGGTTTGGGGTTTTGAGAATCCAACACTCGACCATTGACCTCGCGATAGCGCGAAGTCCGATCTCCCGATTTTAATGAGGGGATCGAGCAAGAGTTTTGTGGGTGCAAATTTCCCGATAGGGAAATAGAAGAACATTTGAGCTCTTCAGGCCGAGAAGGAAGAAAAGATCCTGAGCTAACGTAGACCTTCCGACCTGCGGGTTGTGAGGAAGGGCATTGGCGTCAAGTGGTATTAGAGCCTGATTCTTGTCTGTATATTTCAGGTGAGGGAGGCATAAGAGGTAAAGAGTACTCTAATACACATCAAGTGGTATCAGAGCACAGAAAGATTCTTTTCTTTTTGTAGCAGAGAAGAGAATTCACCATGCCGCCAAGAAGAGATAGGCAATCACTCGGTCCAGAGGATAGGGAAATGCCGTGAAGAAGAGGCAGGCAAATGGAAGATCCAGCCATGGAAAGACAAATGCGTGATCTACGAGCTAGAATCGAATATATGGAGACAACGCAAAGACGCACAGCTAGTGCAGGGGATCTCAGTGATTCCGAGAGTGAAGTGGAGGCTAAACGCGAAGAGGAAGTTGCAGCCAAAGATGCATCAAACGAATGTTTGATCAGAGCTATTGCCAGGATGGGTGCAAAAATGAAGATGGACATTCCAGTTTACGAGGGAAACTTGGATGCAGAGGAGCTTCTAGACTAGATTAGAGCTCTAGACACTTACTTCGACTATAAAGATGTCGAAGAAGACAAGAAATTCAAGCATGTTGTCACAAGATTGAAAGAACATGCAACATTGTGGTGGGATGAACTACAAGATGACAGACACTGCAAGGGAAAGTAGAAGATCAAGAGATGGGACATGATGATCATAAAGATGAAGTTGAAATTCATCCCCAGGGACTATCAAATTACTCTGTTCAGGAGGATGCAGAACCTGGGACAGAAGCTGATGATAGTGAAGGAATACACTGAGGAATTCTATAAACTGAACATCAGGGCAGGTCATCGGGAGAGCGATGATGAGAAGGTTGCCAGATGTATTAATGGCCTAAGATATGATATCCAGGATGAGATGAGCATGGTAACCACTCAGACGGTGGAAGATGCTTATTAGATGGCTCTAAAAGCAGAGGAGAAGCTGAGTTGAAAGCAGGGTCAAAGAGGTTGAGGCAGAAGTCAGCCCAGAGGCAAGTCAGTTGCCCAGGATAAGTATCATAATCCTAAGGAATATTGGAAGAAACCTTAGACTCGCACAGAGAGAGGTGGAACCTCACAGCGAGGGCAACAATATGCTGAGCAGAGAGGACAACATACTGAGCAAAGAGGAGATTATGCTAACAATAATACTTTTCCTCATACTAGAGGTAGAGGAAGAAGCAGAGGTGGAGTTATTACATGCTTCACATGTGGGAAGAATGGGCACAAGTCTTACGAGTGTCCAGATAAAAAGAAGGAGATTGGAGAAGCTCACATCGCCGAATCACAAAGGCGGGATGTTGAGGCCGAAGACGCTGAAGGCAGAAGATCACTGATGATGCGAAAATCTCTTTTGACACCAGAGAAGGAGGTGGAGAGTTTAGTCCAAAGGACTAGACTTTTTAGGACTGCTTGCAAGACCAAGGATAGGGTATGCAAGGTCATTGTAGACAGCAGTAGCACGAATAATCTCGTTTCTACAGAGATGGTAGAGAAGCTGGAGCTGGAGATGATTGATCATCCAAGCCCATACAGAATTTCGTGGCTACAGAAGGGACACCAGGTAACTTTCACTAAACAATGTTTAGTTGAATTTAAGATAGGTGGATATAATGATAAGATCTTGTGTGATGTTATTCCCATGGATGTTTGTCATCTATTGCTGGGTAGACCATGGCAATATGACAGGAATGTGATTCATGATGAGAGAATGAACACATACACCTTGGAGAAGAATGGGAGGACACATATGTTGCTTCCGATTAAGGATAAGGAGGTGAAACCGGAAGTAAGCAACACTGTACTTCTCATGAGTGGGAAGGAAATTCTTACAGAGGTTAAGAAGAAAGAGGATCCACAATTCTTTGTGGTCAGGAAACCGAGGATTGTTCTGACCAGCACAAGAGTGGATGATTT
This sequence comes from Picea mariana, assembly GCA_032191745.1. Classification (NCBI taxonomy): domain Eukaryota; kingdom Viridiplantae; phylum Streptophyta; class Pinopsida; order Pinales; family Pinaceae; genus Picea; species Picea mariana. Next base: position 124,026 of record JASDQU010738526.1, on the reverse strand, counting down.
ACCAGAAGAAGTTCAGGAACTGCTGGAAGAGTTTGCTGACATAGTAGTGGATGAATTACCTTGTTTGTTGCCACCGATTAGAAGTGTGAGTCATCATATTGATCTCATACCAGGAGCCAATTTTCCAAATAAAGCCGTGTACAGGTTGACGCCGCAAGAAAATGAAGAGGTTAAAAGGCAAGTCTAGGATTTGTTGGACAAAGGATTAGTCAGGGAAAGCTTGAGTCCATGTGTTGTTCCAACAGTACTCAGTTCAAAGAAAGATGGAGGCTGGAGGATGTGTACTGACTCAAGAGCGATTAACAAGATAACCATCAGGTATAGATTTCCATTGTCGAGGATGGATGATATGATGGATTGCTTGAGTGGAGCAAAATATTTTTCAAAGATTGATTTGAAAAGTGGATATCACCAGATTCGCATGAGGGAAGGTGATGAATGGAAGACAGATTCAAAACAAACAAAGGGTTGTATGAATGGCTTGTTATGTCATTTGGCTTAACAAATGATCCAAGTACCTTTATGATATTGATGAACGAAGTCTTGAGGGAGTTCATCAGAAAATTTGTCATTGTGTATTTAGATGACACACTGATTTACAGCAAATCAGTGGCAGAACATTTGAAGCATTTGGCTACAATGATGCAGAGGCTACAGCAGGAGAAGCTGTTGATAAATATGAAGAAATCCTTGTTCATGAAGATAGAGCTCATCTATTTGGGGTTTTTTATTTCTACATATGAGTTGAGGATGGACCCAGATGAGGTGGAGGTAATCAAGAATTGGCCATCACCGAAGAATATTTTTGAGGTGAGAAGTTTTCACGGATTAGCTAGTTTCTACCGGAAGTTCTTCAAGAATTTTAGTGGAATCAACACAGCGATGATGGATACAATAAAGAAAAGACACAAATCTTTTCACTGGACTGAAGAGGCTGAGAAAAGTTTCAATTTGTTGAAGAGGAAGATCACAAAACAACCAGTTTTGGTGTTTTCAGATTTCCGAAATACATTTCAAGTGAAATGCGATGCAAGTGGGTTTGCAATAGGGGCGGTATTGAGTCAGGAAGACAGGCCGATAGCGTACTTCAGCGAGAAGCTGAATGAAGCAAAGGTGAAGTATTACACATATGATAAGGATTTTTATGCTATCATCCAGGCATTGAAGAAATGGAGGCATTACGTGATCCCGAAAGAGTTTGTATTGTACAACGACAATCATGTATTGCAGTTTGTGACTCAACAGGAGAAGTTGAATCAGAAATATGTAAAATGGGTTGAGTATATGCAGAACTTCACATTTGTGATTAAACATATTTTGGGTACTGCTAACAAAGTTGTTGATTCTTTGAGCAGGAAGTGTTTGTTGTTGCAGGAGTTCCGAGTCAAAACGTTGGGTTTTGATGATCTCAGGGACATGTACGCAGATGATCAGGATTTCAAAGAAGCATATGAAGCAGCTGAGAATCCAGTTCTCAGAGACAGAAGCCAATGGATAGAATATATGATCTAGGAAGGATTGTTGTTTAGAGGCAATCAACTGTGTATTCCAAAATGCTCCATGGGGGAGAATTTGTTAAAGGAGAAACACAGTGGAGGATTGGCAGGACATTTCAGTCATGACAAGACATTCGCGAAATTGAATGAGTCATATTTTTGGCCGAGAATGCGAGCATATGTCAAAATATTCATAGACATGTGTAGGATTTGCCAGCATTCGAAGGGAAGGAAGCAGAATGTAGGGTTTTATCAACCATTTCCCATACCAAAAAGGCCATGGGATGCGATTAGCATGGATTTTGTATTGGGGTTGCCAAGAATGCAAAGAGATTGTGATTCAATCTTTGTGGTGGTGGATAGATTTTCCAAAATGGCACACTTCATTCCATGTCATAAAACCAGTGATGCGACTCACATTGCGAACCTATTTTTCAAAGAGGTCATTTGACTTCATGGTTTGCCGAGGAGCATAGTTTCAGATAGAGATACTAAATTCATAGGGAATTTTTGGAGGACCTTATGGAAGAAGCTGGGAACTAACTTGTTGTTTAGTTCAGCGTATCATCCTTAGATGGATGGACAAACAGAAGTGGTCAACAGAAGTCTAGGAGACCTGCTGAGAAGCTTGGTGATAGAGCACCACAGCCAATGGGACCATATATTGCCACAGGCAGAGTTCGCGTATAATGACTCAGTCAACTGGAGCACAGGGCAGAGTCCATTTCAGGTTGTCTATGGTATGCAACTGAGAGGAATTTCTGAACTAAGGTATTCAGAACAGACTGCGACTAGGAGCGCTAGTGCAGAAGAATTCACGGAGGTGATTAAAGAACTTCACAGCCAGGTGAAGTAGCGACTGCTGGATTCAAGTCAGGAATATAAGTGCAGAGCCGATTAGCATAAAAGACAACTTTAGTTCGAGGTTGGTG
>JASDQU010738526.1:81288-98052 GCA_032191745.1 Picea mariana | reverse complement strand
AATTAGTTTAACCACTGAAAGGTAGATCATGGAGAGAAACAACATGTATAAAAATTGAATACCACAATTTGATGGATAGAAGTATGCATTTTGGAGCAGAAGGATGAAAACATATATACATGCATTGAGATTTGAAATTTGGAAATCAATTGTAGATGGATACAAAGAACCAATAGTTCCACTGAAAAATGAAAGAGCAATAAAACTCGGTCAAAATAATTCCAAAGCCACAAATGCACTTATGAATGGTCTTTGTGAATTGGTATTCACCAAAGTTATACATTGTAAATTCGCTAAAGAGATTTGGGACAAACTCCAAAATATTTATGAAGGAGATTCAAAAGTCAAAGCAACAAAGCTTCAAACTTATAGAGGTCAGTTTGAGCAACTAAAGATGAAGGAAGATGAGCATATTGAATCTTATTTCTTACGAGTCGATGAATCAATAAATGCAATCATAGGATTGGGAGAAGAATTCAAAGAATCTATAATTTTTCAAAAGGTATTAAGATCTCTTCCTATGAGATTTGACCCTAAGATATCAGCACTAGAAGAAATAGAAGATCTAGACTCAATAAGCATGGATGAACTACATGGAATATTCACATCATATGAAATGAGAAATAAAAAGGAAAATCCAAATATAAAATAAGCAGCTTTCAAAGCATCTAAGAGGTCAAAGCAAAAGAGAAAGAAAAAGGAAAAAGAACATAACAACAATAGTGACATCTCAAAAGATAATGAAGAAGTGGTCAACTTCGTCAGAACATTGAACAAGGGAACCAACGGCATATATAGAGGTAAGTTTCCTTTGAGTTGTTTTAATTGTGATGGTATTGGTCATTTTACTAACAACTGTCCTCATAAGAAAAATAACATGAATTATGAAGATTACTCAAATAGAAAACAAACATATAAAGGCAAGGGAACCACAAAGAAAGTTTTCAAGAAACTCTTATGCACCAAAGAAGACATATCATCATCAAATGAAGATCAAGTCAATGATAGTGAGACATAAAGAGTTATATTCATGGCAGTAGAAAACTCTAACAAAGAAGACACCGAAGAAGAATATGAAGAGGCTGAAAAAGAATATGAAGAGGCAAAATTTGACTATCGATAAGAATTTTTGTGTGCCATAGAAGTTATAAGAAGAGAAAAGAGGAAAAAATAGAAGCTACAAGCGGAACTAGACAAGAAAGAAGACACTTAGGAACAAGAAAAAATTATCACAAATTTGAAGGTTCAAATAGAAGAAGATAAAATAATTGAAGAAGCACTCAAATAATAACTAGAAGAAAGAGATAGGATCATTGAAAAATTGGAAGCAGAGATTGTCACATTAAGAAAGGATATTCAAAGGAAAAATATGCAGAACAACTCAAAAGTTTTGGATGACATTATCAACAGTCAAAAACCTCATCATGACAACTCCGTACTTGGATACAATTAGACAGAAAAGGGATCAAGATCCAAAACAATAGAACAAGAAACATATCAAAAAATATATGCAAAAACAATCAAAGGGAATAGGAAGATCTACAAGGAAGAGTACAGGGACACTCCTCCACTGAGAAGATTCAGATTTCATAATCAACAACTGACAGATAGGCCTCATGAAGAAGAAGGATTCAAAATAGAAACTCCTTTCAAAAGATATTCAACTCCCAGGTATCAAACTATCTTTTTTGGTTTATGTTATCCATGTAATACTTTTGGACATAAAACTATGAATTGTAGAGCTAACAACAGGAACATAAACAACCTTGAAAGTCATACACAAAAGGGTTATCCAAGAAGGCCTAGTGAAACACAAAGAATAAGTTACAACAAGTTTGAATCATTGAGAACTGAAGTGGAATGCTACAAGTGTAACAACTTTGGACACATGGCCAAAGATTGTAGAATGATAGTTCCTCCTAAAGAACTAGAACAAAACAACAATAGTCACAGACAAGAACCTCAAAAGAGAACATGGATAAGAAAGAAGAATCAATATAGAAATGAAGAATTCACACTCACTCTAAAAGGTATGTAGAATAAACGTGGTTGGTATGTTTACAATGGTTTTTCAAAACACATGGCAGGTGATAAAGACAGGTTTCTTACATTAATAAAGGAAAAAGATGGACTAGTCTCCTTCGGAAGTGATGGTTCAACTAAAATAATTGGAAAAGGCACAGTCAGAATTGGAAACAAGAATACCAAGGAATAAAATGTTCTATTAGTAGAAGATATGAAACATAATCTTACAAGTGTGAGTCAAATTTGTGACCAAGGTCATAAAGTTACTTTCGATTCATAAAAGTGCGAGATAAGAAAAGAAGGCTCAGGAAAACTAATTGCAACAATTATAAGAACTTCAAGCAACATATATGTACTAAGTGAAATGAGAAATGAAAAGTGTTTTCTAGGAAAGGAAGAAGAAAGTTATCTATGGCACAGAATAATGAGTCACATACACTTTGATAACCTTGTCAAAGTCAACAAAAATGAAGCAGTTAGAGAAATTCCCCAGATTACGAAACCAACCAACAATTTATGCAAGAATGTCAACAAGGAAAGAAAACAAAGACTAGGTTTAAATCAAAAGAATATTCAATGACAAGAACACTGAAAATTGTGCATACTGATATATTTGTACCAACTACAATGAAGGGTTAAAAAGGTGAGAAATGCTTTATGTTATTATTTGATGATTATACAAGAATGACTGCAGTTTGATTTCTCAAGAATAAGTTAGAAGCTTTTGAAAACTTCAAGGTATACAAGGAATTGGTTGAAAATGAAATGGATTCAAAAATCAACTGTTTGAGATCTAATAATGGAGGAGAGTTCACTTCAGAGAAATTTATGGACTACTACAACAAGAATGGAATAAAAAGGTAATTCTTTGTTGCTAGAACACCTCAACAGAATGTAGTTGTTGAAATAAAGAACATGATAGTACAAGAAATGGCTCAAATAATGTTAATGTATTCCAAATTGGAAGGTATCTTTTGGAAACATGCAATGCATACAATGGTTCACATTTAAAATAGATTTATGCTCAGAAACAACACTGAAAAAACTTCCTACGAGCTATGGAAAGGAAGACCAGGAAATGTGAAGCACTTCAAAGTATTTGGAAGCAAATGCTACATCAAAAGAGAATATGGAAGAATGAGAAAGTTTGACTCTCATGTGGATAAAGGAGTACTTGTTGGTTACTCAAGTAAAAGGAAAGAATACAAGTGTTACAATATGAGGTTGAACAAATTTTTGGAAAATATTAATGTAGCAATTGATGAAATAGGTGGAAAAGAATTAAAGGAAGAAGAAAATGAATCAATGGAACAACTTTACGAAGAAGAAGCAGAAGTAGAAGATGAAGAAGAAGTAGAAAGGGAAGATGAAGAGGATCAGATAGAAGTAGAAGAGCAAGTTTAGAAAGTTCCTCCAAAGACACCTAGCAAATGAGTACATAAGAATCATCCTTCAGATCAGATTATCATAAACAAATATGCAAGAGTTGAGACTAGAAGAAGAATTTGTGCACCCTCATCTACGATTGAACCAAATAGTTTTGAAGAGGTCAGCAAGGATGAATTTTGGAATAAATACATGGATGAATATTTGGATCAAATAGAAAAGAATGACACTTGGTAATTGGTTCCAAGACCAAAGAATAAGAATGTGATTGGCACAAATTGGGTATTCAAAAATAAATTGAATGAAGATGGACAGGTTGCAAGGAACAAAGCTAGATTGGTATGTAAAGGATAGGCACAGGTTGAAGGAATCAACTCTGAAGAGACATTTTCTCCAGTTTCCAGAATGGAAGCAATCTAATTGCTCCTAGCTTATACATGCTCCAAGAATATTAAAGTGTATCAGATCGACGTGAAATCAACTTTTCTGAATGGGGGACTTGAAGAAGAAGTCTACACTGAACAACCAGAAGGATTTCCGTTGTTAGAGAACACAAATTATGTGTGCAAATTGAATAAGGACTTGTATGGTCTAAAATAGGCTCCTAGAGCATGGTACTCTAGACTAGATAAATACCTATAGAAGGCAAGGTTTAGAAAAGGAAGTGCAAACAACAAACTCTACATCAAAGTAACTCAAGATAGTATTTTATTAATTGAAGTTCATGTTGATGATATTACTTTTTAAAGAAATGATGATAGGTAAAGGAAAAAATTTGCAAAGGATATGAAAAATGAATTTGAAATTTCATTACTTGGAGAACTATCCTTCTTTATGTGTCTTCAGATACGTCAAAGAAACCAAGGAATTTTTATTTCTCAAACTAAGTATATCATAGAAATGCTAAAGAAGTTTGGAATGGAAGATTTCAAACCATTTACCACTCTTATGCAAACCAGTTTCAGGTTGAGAAAAGATGATGATTCAAAGTATACAGACCAGAGGCAATACAGGTCAATTATTGCCATCTTACTATATTTGACAGCATCCATACTAGATGTAATGCAGGCATATGGAAAGGTGGCACGATTTCAAGCAGCACCAAAGGAATCACATGTATTAGCAGTGAAAGGGATTTTCATATATCTCAAAGGAACAAAAGAGTTTGGATTATGGTGTCCAAAAGGAAAGGATCTATCACTTATTTCCTACATAGATGCAGATTGGGAATGTTGCATTGATGACCAATGAAGCACCAGTGGATCAACGTTTTACTTGGGTGAGTGTTTAGTATCATGGTTAAGAAAGAAGCAATCATCAATATCCTTATCTACACTGAGGAGGAGTATATTGCAGCAACAACATGTTGTACACAAGTTCTATGGATGAAACAATCTCTGAAAGATATACAAGGTGAGTATGATGATCCCATTCCAATCTATTGTGATAATACAATCGCCATCAATATCTCAAAGAACCAGGTGATGCACTCCAAGATGAAGAACATTATAATAAAGTATCACTTTCTACGGGAGCAGGTTGCAGAGAATAACATCATAGTTGAATATGTGGGCACAAAAGAACAAGTGGCATAAATCTTTACGAAACTGCTTCCAAGAGAAGCCTTTGAGTATCTTTGCTAGAGACTCGGAGTTATTTCTACTCCAAAATGAATGCTTTTGAATGCTTATCTTATATGCCTTAGATCTACACGAGGAAGCACCATAAAAAGGATAGTTCAGGTTGGGAGATCAGTTTCAGGAATATTTCAGTCAGGGGGAGTATCCCCACAGAAAGTTCAATTAGGGGGATCACCCCCAGATGGAAATATACATTTTCCATTGATGACAAAGGGGGAGAGATTTATCAGATGCAGGCTTATAGAAAGAGCACAGAGGCATGGTTCCAGGGGGAGCGATGGTCACCGGGGGAGAATGAGTGATATGACTTTAGTATTACATCATAGTGTTTCCATCAATGCCAAAGGGGGATATTTTTTATTATTTGGGTTGGTTGTCATTGATGTCAATCCTTGAAGAAAGTTCTGTAGCACAAAGGTTTGGGTAATGAAACCAGGTTACTTTGATGGATAATGGTATGATTTTTGATATGTTTTTAGGTAAGAATATTCTAGGTGGATAGTACATTCCATGCCATTTCTGGTGGTATGTGGAACGTCACATAAATCCTCACGGTTAGAGATTTATGGCCATGTGCAGTTAGAGAAAGGTTTGGGTAATGGACCCAAGTTTGTTTGATGGATAATGGTATGAGTTTAGTACATGTCATGCCATTTCCAATGGTATTTGGAACGTCACATAACTCATCACGGTTAGAGAGTTATGGACATGTGAAATTGGAGAACCCTCACGAGTCATCTAGAAACCCCAAAAGGTCAAAGTAGTCAAAGTGGTTTAAGAGATTTTATAAGGTAAATAATAAAGTGAAGTGATGAGTGTACTATAATTCAAATTGAATACAAAATAAATTATTTAAATAATAAATTTAATGGATAAATTACTAAGTGGACAAGTGGTGAGAAGTGGGTTAACCCTAAAATAAGGAAAGTGGGTTAAGATGGTTAAAAGGTAACCCCCTGAGGAAGATACATGAAAGTATAAATAAGAGGCAAGTCTCTCTCATTTTAATCACACTTGAGCATATTGAATATCTACAGGTGACCAAGGTAACCAAAGGATATCTAATCTGAGTTTTAGAGGGAAGGTTAAGTAAAGAAGGTTGAAATTCAAGGGAGGATAAATTATTTTGTTGATTCTTTCTAAGGTATGTTATTTACAGGTCATCTCACCATTTTCACAATTACTTTTTTTCTAGAATGATTCAGAACGTGAAATTGGGAGGTCATTGAGGAAACATATCCAAGTAGATGTGATGCACATTTCAACCTGTGGGTCATTGTATTTTTCGAGTTACACGCCATGGAAAATAGGGTTTGTGGCTAGTCCTGAAACTAGTCTAAAACAAGTGTTTCGGGTAAAAACATCACAACTTATTCATAACAGATCCAAATTAAGTAAGACCAAATGTATTTATTAGAGTACAGTCTACAATATTCAACATAAAATTTTCAGATCCATACAACAAATATTTTGTGCGGGGAATGCTCTACAAGTTCGCTCTCTACAATAAGCCATAATTCAACAAGGTGTGCCATTTTTTCTATAAATCCTTTTCTTAGAGGTTCCAAGTAGTGAAATATGGAGGAATTACATAAGAGACATTGATTTACATTGTGTACCATTTTTAGATCTTTATTCATTAGAGGTACATAGTTTTGATTATTGCAAGTTATGGTTTTTTACTAATCCAAAATTAGTCATGTGAGACTAAAGTAAAGTTTGATGAGAATGTTAGTCTCTTGTTTTTAAGGTTAAGGAAGGTCTGCATGTATGTGATCCTATACACCAGGTCTATTATAGAGTTACAAATCAGATTTGGATGATGAAATTGATGAGGGATTTTGGTTGAGGTACATGTTGGGTACATGGTTGAGACAAGTATTTGATGAGTTGGCACATACATGAGGTGTATAGTTAACGATGTTGGTATATATTGATGAGTCATAGTTTATGTGTATTTGATACATGATTGGTACATATTTGGTGCAAGGTTGATGCACGCGTTGTTGGTACAGGTTGAGGTACAGGTTGATGCATGGTTGATGCACTTGTTTATGGTACAGGCTGATTACAGGTTGTTCGATATAGGTTGATGCATGGTTTATGCACTTTTGTGTGGTACAGGTTGATTACAAGTTGATTGGTAAAATTTTTTAGAGTGGTATATCTCACAGCGATAGTGTGACAGGGGTTCCATCATTCTACTTCTACGTCAGGGTAGTTGGATGGGGCAAGGATAGTTGATTGTAGCCACTTTTTGGTTGTATTAGGAGAACATAGGGGGTTGTGGCTTCCTTATGGTTGTAGTCAAAGAATTGGGGAGTTGGAGATTCCCTCAGGTTGTATCCTGAGAAACTAGGGGGTTGGAGCCTCCTTCTAGTTGCATCTAGAAAACAAAGGAAGTTGGTGCTTCCAATGAATGCAATTCTTCAATACATATAAGAAAAAACATTATGTGGTTTTCTCCCACTTTGATTTTCCTCGTAAAAACATTTGTGTACTATGTATGTGCATGATTTCTCATTTTTTCATTGTTTGTCTACTCTACAATTATTGGATGATAATGCTACATTGATATAACACTTGCATTTTATGGTGAAAAATGATTAAATTTCTCTATTATTGATTCACCCCCCGTCTTACTAATCCAACAGTACCAGGATATGTCTCAACCATAACACCAAAGCATCAACCTCAACCACATGCATCCTTAAACCAAAAGGGGCCTCCAAGATATGCCTTAATCATGTGCCATACCATCCATGAAACAATTATAATGAACTATCACATCAACCATGTATGAAACCCTCACTGTTATGCAACCTCAGCTTGTACCGATATCTTCAACAATACAACTCAACCAAACTGCCTCAAACATCATGTACCATATGGCATGCTTCACACATGTACCACACAATATGCCATAAACCATGTACTAAAAAAGTACCAAATCTCTCAAGATGTGCATCAAGCATAAACCACAATCTCCAAAATATCACCAAGCCATGCCACCAATATGAGCCATAACATTACCAAAATATAACCCTCAAAACTTACAGAATGACATACCTCATAACATGTGGAAACCCTGTTGCATAATCATATCTTGCTGCAGCCTGGAACAAGCATCTTCTTTACTTTACCTCATACTTGCTACTTCACATTCACCAATAGAACAAGTGTTCACTGGATAGATATTCAATGAAATTGTGTGTGAGAATGAGAGACTCTTGATGTGTATTTATACTCTTTGATTTAACTACTTTTCAACCATTTTACCCTTAATTAATTTCTTGTTGTAACCAATTTACCCTTAATTAATTTCTTGTTGCAATTATTTTACCCTTTAACGGTTTTACCCTTTTTCCTAATTTTAGGGTAGTAATTGTTTTACCCTTTTTCCTAATTTTAGGGTCATAATTGTTTTACCTTCTTTTTTTTTTTTAATTTTAGGGTCATAATTGTTTTACCCTTTTTCCTAATTTTAGGGTCATGATTGTTTTACCCATTTTTCTCATGTTAGGGTTACCCTTTTTCCTAATTTTAGGGTCATAACTATTTTACCCTTTTTCCTCATTTTAGGATCATAATTGTTTTACCCTTTCCTCATTTTAGGGTCATAATTGTTTTACACTTGTCTTTCTATTTGTTTGAAATCATCATAAAAAGGATAACTCCCCCTATTGGTATGTCTTCCCTTGTCCGCATGCTTCTAATCTTTTGTTCTTGATCTCTTTCTCTGATGATTTCTATTCCCTTGACTTCTCTGCAAGATGTCATATAAATCAATGTAGGGATACATGTAAGTGTTTCATTTCCTCTCTTCCAGTGCTTTCTAATTTTCCAATGGTTCTACATCTTGTAACTCTGTGATATATATAAACAAAAATCAAAATTTGTTGACTTCAAATGATCTTTCATGACCATACTTTTCAATAATGTCCCTCTGATGATATAAATTTTGTTGAAGGTTTCTCTTTCCCTATTTTGATGTGCCTTTCACTCCTTTCCTTTTTGTGACCATCTAATTTCAACTAATTCGACTGATACACTAGTATTCATTTTCTCTGATCCATGTTTTTTGCACCTGCTAATGATCTCATAAATCCATCTCTATCCATATGTCATAGATTCTCCATAACTATGCTACTTAAATGTCCATAATGTTGAGCCATATATCACTGTACTTTCATGAAAGATTCACAACAACTGAATCAAATGTGTCCACTGATATAATCTACCTACAAATCGAACTATGCATGTCTGGAACAACCTGTACTAAATATATCTCTGTCTGAAGAAACATAATCATAAACTTCTTCCTATGTAACTTCCAACTGATATCTTCATGGGAATAATACTTCTCAATTGATCAATATGTCATTTTGTACTTTTGTTATCTATCTCTGCAAATACTTCAACCTACTCTAAATATGGTTCTTTGATTTTTAGTATCTTCTACACTGACTCACCCTAATCGATATTCATATTCACTGCGAGTCTCCAAGCTAGGTGGCTCAAAAAATACCTGCTCTGATATAAAGTAATCTTTCTCTTTTTCAATAGATTCATCATCTTTCTGAACTTTGACTTATTCCATTTTTTTATTGGATTGATCTTGCAGTACAATTCCTGAAAGTAAAATCGCTTGGGCTTGTTCCTTATTCACTTGTTCTTGTTTTCTTTCTCACATTACTGCAAACCTTCTGATCTTTGGGACCTGGTCTTTATTCACTTGATCTTATTGTTTTTCATTTCTTCTCCAGACCTTCCTGTATTTAACAAATTCCTTTTCTCCTGTAGATTTTTCTTGATCTCGTATTATTTCCAATCCCGAGAGTATGACTTATGGGTGTCCTTCATTCATCTTCTCTTCTTTTACCTGTTGTTGTTTTCTTTTCCAAAATTTCTTATATATGATAGAAGTATACATCATTCTTCTACACTCACGAGATATGTGACCATAATTGTGGCATTTGTAACATTAAATTTTATGTAGGGCCACATAATCATTTCTTGCTTGAACATTTCTTCCATAAGCCTTGTAATCTACAATTTTATGTCCAAATTTAGTATAAAAAAACAATGAACAGAAAAGAATTTACATACCTGGGAGTGAATGATCCTGTTTGTGGTGCAGTCCTTCTAAATTCCTACCTTGGATGATAATGATCGTGATTAAATATTCTTTGTTTCCTAAATGTGGACGATCTTCCTAAAGATGTATCTCTATCATTTTTCATTGATTTTGGCTGACCATGATTCTTTCCTTTCAATACTTCTGCATAACTCTTACTATTTTCCGCATTCTTCTTTTCTGGAAACTCGGAGTTCTTCTCTTCAACATTTTATATGGATGATGTGGATGTTTTTGTCTCTTCAACTTTCTTTTTCAGTTTGATGATTTTGGCTCTCAATGTGACAACTTCTTCTTCAAGATTCTCAACATCTTCTTCTTTATTCATGACTTCTTCTATTTGATTTTCTTCTTCGAGATCGATATTTAAGGAGATGATTTCATTTTCAATTATTCTTTATTCTTGACCAGAATTATGCTTCCAGCTGATTTAGGTCAGTTACTTCCTTCAGATGGTTTGTCAAAATATTTTCTCTTTTCTCTGCTTCCTTTCTTTCTGCTTCCAAACACTACTTCTCTTCCATTGCTTCCTTTTTTAGTGTTTCTATCTGAACTTCCAAACACTATTTTTCTTCAATCTAACCTTTGTATGTTTCTTCAATCTTTTTGGCTTATTCTAGTTGAGCTTTCAATTTCACGATGACCTATTGGGATTCGTCAGAACCTTTTTGAGAATTCTTCTTTACTAATCATTCTCGAGGAGACTTTTTCTTCTTCCTTTCATTTGTCAATTTGTCTAAAGAACTAATCAACTCTTTTTCAAGCTCGACTGTGCCTTCTTCATAATCTTCTTCTTCTAAATCTATCTGACATGATGAACATATTTCTTTTTGTTTTGTTCTTGCATCTTCTCTACCATTCTCTATCTTTGTGATGGAAAAATTCTTAAAGTATATGTTATGTAACTTATCCCAAAGTTCTTTATCTCAAGATCATTTTCCAACATTTCTCTTACCAGATCAGGTAATCCTTCCCATATGAAATCCATTACTATTTTTTTGTTTCTTTTCAATTCGTTTTTGGTTGTTTTTTTTGGCTTCTTTATAGTGGTGTATCATGTAACACCTAAGTACTAAACATCATATCCCTGTGCCTTTAAAAAAAAATTCATTCTATTGCTCCACATCTAATATTGCATACCATTCTAACCATCAAACAATGGTATTCCATTTCTATACAAATTGTTGCTCTCCATGATCTTCCTTCAAATGGTTAAACTATTTTCTTTAAGTACTTGCTTTGATTTCAATTGTTGGAATATTGAGAGGGGGGGGGTGTTGAATCAGTATGAGTAATTTTACCACTTTTAACCACAATACACACACACACATGTGTGTGTGTGTGTGTGTGTGTGTGTGTGTGTGTGTGTTTGTTAACTTTATCAGCAATATATCATAAGAAGCATCACATCAACATCGCATCAAATACACAGTATGCCAGAATTTATGTGGAAATCCAAATGGGAGAAAACCACAGAATTCTTTCTTATATATCAAAGAATACATTCATTGGAAGAACAAACTTTCCAATTCTCCAGTTGTAACATGAAGGAGGATACAACCCCCTATTTATAGGATCCATCCTTAAGGAAGCTCCAACTCCTTGTGTTCTCTGGCACCAACCGAAAGGAGGATACAACCCCCTTTCCTTACCCTGTCATGCCACCCTGAAATATAAGTGTACACCTACTATCACTACCATAATCAATGCCACTGTCACATTATCCGTCACTACCACTATCAATGACACTATCACTTTCAACCTCTCACATCAACATGTCACTAACCAACCTGTCCAAACTGTCACTATCATTGATACTTAACCAGATCCTCTCACATGGATCATATACCATAGACACCTATCAATTAGATGTCCAACATCACCAACACATATCTAGACCAAGCATGTACCAAAACATCATCCTGTACCCTACCAAGCATCAACTATGTACCACAACTTGTATGACAACATGTGCATCAACCATGCACCAACACATGTACAACAACCATTGCATCAACCTTGCACCAACACCTATACCATGTACCTCAAATATCAACCATGTACATCAACCATCATCCATGTACATCAAACATCAACCATGTACATCAATCATCAACCGTGTACCAAAAAATGCATCAATGTATAAACCAAAACCTCAAGCATGCATCATAATCAACCAAGTATATGCCTGAAGTATATTCCAATATCACAAAGATGCATGCCTAACAATGAAGCATAAAAACCATATACAATGTACCAAGGACATGTCTCAACCATAACACCAAATCATGAACCTCAACTATATGCAACCATAAACCCAAAGGGGCCTCCAAGATATTCCTTAAGCATGTGCCATACCATCCATGAAACAAGTCTAATCAACTATCACATCAACCATGTATCAAACCCTCACTATTATGCAGCCTTAGCTTGTACCAATATGTCTAACAATACAAATCAACCAAACTCCCTCAAACATGTACCATAGGAAATGCTTCACACATGTGCCACAAGATATGCCATAAAACATGTAATAAACAAGTACCAAAACTCTCAAGATGTGTATCAAGCATAAACCATAATCTCCAAAATATCACCAAGCCATGCCACCAATATGAGCCATAACATTACCAATATATAACAATCAAAACTTACACAATGATATACCTCATAACCTGTGACAATCTTTCTGCATAATCATACCTTGTTGCAACGTGGAACAAGCATCCCCTTTACTTTACCTCATCCTTGCTACCTCATATTAACCAATACATCAAGTGGTCACTAGATAGATATTCAATGAACTTGTGTGTGAGAATGAGAGCCTCTTGACGTGTATTCATACTCTTCCATTTAAATGATTTTCAACCAATTTACCCTTAATTAATTTCTTCTTGTAACCACTTTACCCTTAATTAGTTTCTTATTACAACTATTTTACCCTTTAATTGTTTTCCTCTTTTTCCTAATTTTAGGGTAGTAATTGTTTTACCCTTTTTGCTAATTTTAGGATCATAATTGTTTTACCTTTTTTTTCTTTCTAAATTTGGGGTCATAATTGTCTTACCCTTTTTCCTAATTTTAGGGTCATAACTGTTTTACCCTTTTCCTCATTTTAGGGTCATAACTATTTTACCCTTTTTCCTCATTTTAGGGTCATAATTGTTTTACCCTTTTTCTTAATTTTAGGGTCAACCTGTACTTTCTTGTTGCAACTACTTTACCCATATTTAGTAAACTCATAATTTCTTTGTTACAACTACTTTACCCATAATTAACTTCTTTTTGCAACTGCTTTGACTAGCGAAATTCTTGAAGAGTTTCTAGAGGCTTCTAGAGTAATTGACTTCTTGTTGACCTTCCAAGAGATTCTATATTATTATTGAGGGTCCTACAATATTTACAAACGAATATTTCCTCAACCATAAGGATCCACATGACGTACCACCTATCACCATAAATGACATGACATGTACTATACATCTATGTGTGTCTTACCTGAATCTATGTTGTCATTCATGTCTTTGTTCCTTGATAAATGGTGGTTTCCATGACCATACCTTTAGGGATACATGTAGATTTCAACAAATGCACCCAACACATATGTTGACATCAACCACTCCATCAATGACAACTAAATATCCATCTATCTCAACCACATCTCTAGTGCTTCTGAACATGTCCAAGGGTTGACATCGATCTCTAAGGTTTGACATCATTGACAACCATCTGTCCAACAATATCCCCCTTTTTCATTGATGGAAACACTAACATTGATGGCAAAACTGATGGCAACATTGATTCTACCCCTATGACCATTGATCCTCATAATTGTTTCTCTCTCCCTCTTTGACATCAATGATAAAGGTTCTCTCTCCTTAGGGATGATCCCTCATTATTCATGCATCTATTCTCTCTTTATGTTTCCATGTCTTTGTTCTTTCTCTTAACATATACCGTCTCTAAACAATCCTTCTCTTTCTCTTCCTTCGACATCATTGGTAAAATAATAACTTCCCCTATCATTATGTCTCCCCATCTCTGCATGCTTATAATATTTCATTCTAAATCTCTTTCTCGTATTATTTCTCTTCCCTTGACTTCTCTCCAAGATGTCATGTAAATAAGTGTAGGGAGAGTTGTATGTGTTCCATTTCCTCTCTTCCAGTTCTTTCTAATTGTCCATTGGTTCTTCCTCTTGTAAATATATGTTATATATAAAGAGCATTCAAAATTTAATGACTTCAAATGATCTGTCATGACCATATTATTCAACAATGTCCCTATGATGATATAACTTATGCTGAAGTTTTTTCTTTCCTTGTTTTTATGTGCCTTTCACTGCTTTCCTTTCTGTGACCAACTAATTTCAACCGATTCCATTGATACACCACTATTAAATTTCTCTGACCCATTTTTTCTATACCTGCTAATGATCTCATAAATCTATATCTATCTAATGTCATAAGTTGTCCATAACTATTCTACTCAATTGTCCACAATGCTGACCCATATGTCTCTGTACTATCATCAAGGCTTCACAACTACAACTGAATCAAATGTGTCCACTGATCTACTTTATATACAAAT
Organism: Picea mariana; assembly: GCA_032191745.1. Lineage (NCBI taxonomy): Eukaryota > Viridiplantae > Streptophyta > Pinopsida > Pinales > Pinaceae > Picea > Picea mariana. The sequence goes on along the minus strand of JASDQU010738526.1, from coordinate 83,274 downwards.
CAAAATCTTCATGTATGGAACAACATGTACTGAATATCTCTCTTCCTGAAGGAATATAATCATAAACTTATGTTTGTTTAACTACCAATTGATATCTGCATGGGAATAATACTTCTCAATTGATCAATATGTCATTCAATACTTTTTATATCTATCTCTTCAAATACTTCAACTTTCTCAAAAGATGGTTCTCTGATTTGTAGTATCTTTTGCACTGACTCACCCTATTCAATATTCATATTCACCTCCAAGCCGCATAGCTAAGAAAAATAATCGCTCTTATGCAGAGTAATATTCCTCTTCTTCTATAGACTCATCATCTTTCTCAACTCTGACTTCTTCCCTTTTTCCCGTGTATTTATATTGCACTACAATTCCTAAAAGTACAATCTCTTGGGCCTGTTCCTTATTCACTGGTTCTTCTTTTCTTTCTCGCATTACTGCAAATCCTGTGATATTTGGGACCTGGCCTTTATTCACTTTTTATTTTTGTTTTTCATTTCTTCTCCAAACCTTCCTGTATCTAACATATTTTTTTTCCAGTAGATTTTTTTTGATATCATACTATTTCCAATCCCGAGAGTATGAATTATGGGTGTACTTCATTCATCTTCTCTTCGTTTACATGTTGTTGTTTTCTTTTCCAAATGTTCTTATATCATATAGAAGTATCCATCAAGCTTCTACAATCACGAGCTATGTGACCATAATTGTGGCTATTGTAACATTAAATGTTATGTGGGGCTACATAAGCATTTCTTCCATATGCCCTGGAATCTCCAATTTTATGTCCAAAGTTAGTACAATAAAAACAATGACCATACAATAAATTTACATACCTGAGAGTGAATGATCTTCTTTGTGGTGCAGTCCTTCTGAATTCCTTCCTTGGATGATCATGATCATGATTGAAACTTCTTTGTGTCATGAATGTGGAGGATCTTCTTGAAGATGTGTCTGTATCATTTTTCTTTGATTCTAGCTGACCATTATTTCTTCCTTTGAGTAATTATGCATAACTCTTACTCTTTTCCTCATTCTTCTTTTCTGGAAACTTGGAGTGATTCTCTTCAACATTTTCTACAGATGATGTGGATTTTTTTGTCTCTTCAATGTTCTTGTTGACCTTGATTATTTTCACTCTCAATGTGACAATTTCTTCAAGCTTCTCAACCTCTTCTTCTTTATTCATCATCTATCTCTTCATGACTTCTTTTATTCAGTTTATGTCTTAAATTTGGATATTTAAGGAGATATTTTCCTTTTCAAGTCTTCTTTCTTATTTAACAAATTTTTCGTTGAGTTGATTTAGGTCCTCATTTCTTTCCTTCAGATGATCTGTCAAAATATTTTCTATTTTCTCTTCTTCCCTTCCATTGCTTCCTTTCATAGTGCTGCTATGTTGGCTTCTAAACACTGTTTTTCTTCCATCTGGCCTTTGTATGTTTCTTCAATATCTATGGCTTCTTCTATATGAGATTTTATTTCCACGATGACCTGTTGGGCTTCTTCAGAAACTTTTTGAGAATTCTTCTTGACTAATTCTTCTTCAAGAGACTTGTTCTCCTTTATTTCTTTTGTGAATTTGTCTAAATCACTAATAAATTCTGCTTCAAAGTCTACTATGCCTTCTTCACAATATTCTTCTTATGAATCTGTCTGACATGATGAACATCTGTCTTCTTCTTCTGTTCTTGCATCTTCTTTATCATTCTATGTATTTGTGAAGGGAGATTCCTTAAATTAGAGGGTATGTAACTTATCCCAAAGTTATTTAGCTGATGAAAATTTTCCAACATTTTGTCTTACCAGATCAAGTAATCCTTCCCAGATGAAATCCATTGTTATTTTTTTGTTTCTTTTCAATTCCTTCTTGGCTATTATTTTTGGCTTCTTTGTAGTAGTGTATCCTGTAAAAACTGAGTACCAAACATCTTATCACTATGCCCTAAAAAAAAACCATTTTGTTTCTCGACATTACATACT
>JASDQU010738526.1:22750-69029 GCA_032191745.1 Picea mariana | reverse complement strand
GATCTACTCTATTTGCAAATCAAACTCTGCATGTCTCGGACAACCTCTATTGAAGATATCTCTTCTTGAAAGAATAAAATCATAAACTTCTTCATGTTTAACTGCCAACTGATATCTGAGTGGGAATAATTGTATACCCCAATTTCCCCCAGCTTGTAATTAATAATTAATTAGGATTAACATGCTATGGCATGTGATTGATTGATGCAATTGCATCTCCATCAAAGAAAAATAGGCAGAGAGAGGAAGAAGAATTCGACACCTCAACATACAAAAATTTCAAATTAGCATTTAACAGAAGTAGAGCGAGTTGTTGAGATATTTTGGAAATATCGTTTTTAAATACTTTGTCTGTAAAATCGGGTCACCTCCTGAGAATGGAAGAATGTTGTAAATTCTTACATGGCTGTAAGGTATTACAGATGTAGAGTGTCATCTCTTATCTGATCCTAAATCATATTTATTGTAATAGGACTAAGCAGGTAACTGCTAAAACGACGATGGGATAGAATTCAGATAGGACGGAGAATATCTTGAGAATCCACTCCTTAGATAGGTTTTGTATATTGGATTGTAAGACATAATAGAGTGTGAAGATAGAGTATGAAGAGTTAGATGTAGCAATTAGATATAGAGAGTCTAGAGATAGTGAAGTCTGTGTTACTTATGTAAATACTTCATGAATGAATAGAACAGATAAAAATTGTTCCAAATGCTTGGACAATGTTCAATTTAGTGCATATTTGAACGAATGATATGTTCTCTATGTGTTTATTTAATTTTGCTTATGTGTGTTGTTCATAGTTGAGTATATGGACTTATGAATTGTTAATTAATTTTCAATTGTTTCTCTTCTAAGAGCTCGAATGCAACAAGTGCATATTGTCTGCAAGGTGTTTGTTGATAGAGTCTAGATTTGACTCATGGAAGATCAAAAGGAATAACAGGTACTTTAGACCAACTGGTGCAAGGAGTGCACATGGCCAAGAATCNAGTAATATTTCTTTTGAAGAAATCTCTAAGTCTGAACTTTGTCAAAGATTCCAGGATTGTAAGGGGTGCATCAGAGGTTGAAATCCTCAGAGGAATCAAGCTTAGAAGAGATAGTGATTAAGATTCAACATAAAGGGAGAAATCTATTGAATCTTGTGAATTGATGGTGGAGATCCCTTCGAAGGAATTTGGGGTCATAGATAGCCATTATATCTCGAGAAGGTGCGAGGAGGTTAAACCTTGAAGTCCTTCGAACTTCGTGTAATCGACGTTTTTCGTTTGTGATGGAGTCAAATCTCCCAAAGTTACGAACCTCAAAATACATATAGACCATAGATCTAGGGGAGGATACGTGTTAGCGTATCGTTCATTTCATAGGAGAAGCTATCCAAGAGTAAGGGGTAGTGTAGCATCAAAATTTATCGAAGTTCTGAAGTGCCAAAATAGACCCAGGTCATTCATCTCGAAGGATACGTATCGACATCGTAGGAAAATCTTGGAGAGAAGTGGCATGAAGCACGAACTTCTGAAGTCCTGAAGTGAGGAAGGGAGGAATTTTAAGCCCACGGTTTTCAATCAAGGTCACCTGAAGGTGCTCTGAAAATCCTGAAAAGAAGATTTCCCGCCCGAAGTTTAGGAGTTTTGTGGGGACAATTTTGAAGGTTCAAAATGAACCTGTGATCAAATTCGGTTGTTGAAGTTGATCGATCCTTGACCAGGAGGTCACACAACCCTGGGAGTGTAGGGGGTTTGCATCAACGATGTAAATTTATTTTTTTTATATTACCAATGATTGATAGTGGGGGTGAAGCCTTGAAGTATTGGCCATGATATCACTAGAGGAGAGGATGAGAAAACTATAGAAAGGGTTCATTATGTCAGATGACCCAAATTTCTCCTTGCTGAAATTATAATCCTCATCCTGATCCCAAGGAGAAATCAGTTAATAAGAAAAGGAATGGTGGTTGAACCATCAACCACCCCAATGAATGGAAGCATGGAGGGTATTTTTGGGGAGACAAAAAACTGTCAGCCCGAAGTACCATAGAGGGAAGTTTTCTTGCAGGCCTAGATTGACCTGAGTTTCCTTCTGATAGAAGGAAAATGACAGGTTCAAAACTTTCTTGAGGAGGAGGAAGGCATGAAAGAATACACGGGAAGAGAAAAGGAAGAGGCTCTCTAGCTGAGAAGAAGAACTGAAATCTTGATAAAATGTTTTGGTTATTCGAGAGAAAAAGAGAAAATATCTCTAAGAAATTACAAGAGAATGTGAACTGAGTAGGAGAATGAGATCTTGATGTTGAGGAGGAATATGATAAACCTCACAGAGACCATAATAAAGAAAGAATCCCTCAGAAAATGCAAACTTTTCCTAGTGATATCATGGTTGGGCACGGGGGTGGCCAGAGTGCTAAGATTGAATGCCTCTGATCATATGGTTGGGTGGAGAGGAGGACACCCAATGTTAGTTGGTGGGATATATCTTGTAATAGATAAGTGCTTCATTTACCCTATGCAATTGAATTGAAATGCATGATTTAATGTTTGTGTCTCTGACTAAGAATTGTGGTGTTTGATTTATAGTGAAAATTCTTAATGTTATTCTGTAAATTGTTTCCTTCGAATGGTTATAAGATGATGAGTGTGGCCTCTGGGCTGGTTGGGAAATCCTCAAGATATTCTTCCCAAGGATCAAATTCATAGTACTAGAGTCGGGGCGGACTCTACGGGACTGTTACCATTTTGTTGATCCTTCGAAAGTGCCTTTCCCTGTGTTAAAAACTAAGTTATATGAGTGGAGGGAACTTCCTTCAAACCAGTGTCCTAAGAGACCATAGGCTCATGCCCATGACCTTAAAAAAATCTTGGCTAAGAGTTGATCTTACAAATCGAGATTCATTAGAGGGTCCATATGACCAAGGTCTGGGAACCTTGTGCTAGTCCCAATGGTGCCAAGTTCTTATCAGCTTCAAAGCTTCAAGAGTTCAAAACTCTGGGATGTTACAAACTCACAACTACCAAAACCCTTGAATGTCAGAGTCACGAGGTGAGGTGGGCCATAGATATGAGGATGCCTGTGAACTATCCCAACCATTAGATCTATGTCATAGTCAACGTAGTGTTGACTACTTCGGGTGAACAAAGGCATTGCTAGCTCAAAACCTTTGAATGTTGGAGTTGCAAAATGTTCTGATTCATTGATATGGGGAGTCCAATGGGGACCCTTCTTAATAGTTTGATCAACCAATGGAGGGTTTCACATATGGTACTTTGGCAAAGTCCCACTTCAGAAGAATGGAGTTGTTGTAGTGTCAAAAACTCCAAACATATAACTTGCGATGTAATGAGAGTCATCAATCCAAAGGGAATTCAAGACTACTCATGACTGTTTGATCTAAATGGTGGTCAGTTCAAAGCTTACCTACTCTGAGAGAAATCCAGAGACTACATGGCCAAACCCCCGAAGGCTGAAGTGACAAAGTGATGGGGACCACTGATTTGAGGACACATTGGGTCCACATTTGGGACACCCACAACTAAGGTGCCATGTGTCATCGGGATATGGATGTTTTGCAGATCCCTTATGCCTATTAGAGCATGACATGTGTCAACCCTTGATGAGGGCACGTTTCACCCCTGGCCCTTACTACATGTCAGCCCTGGTACATGCCCGCCTGGCCAAAGTGGTTGGTGAAGTGACTGGGACTTCGAGACTCTAGAGGATTTGGGGTGTAGTATTTTAAGGAGACTGAAAGGCCCGAAGACCGGAGCCACATGGTAAGCTTATGCGACTTCAGAAGTTTGAGACTCCAGGAGGTTTTGTGTATAGACAAAAAATAGGTGCTCAGTGTCCAAGCACCGAACACCGAATTATCCTTAGGCATATTCCTTAACGAGGGGGGAGAACCGTCGTCATATTTTACGGTGGATGGATATCCACCATAGATACAGGAGTGTTTGGAGCTTCAATACTTTGGGGAATTCTGGATGATATGTATGAGATGGACTCACTTGGATTCCACGTGGCCCTTGACTAATAACGCTCGAAGAGCTTCGAGAGGCAATAACTTGCAAACCAAAAATCAGATTTTAGTATGGTGGTGACCGTTAGAAAGATAGTGATGAGAAGAAATCTATGGAGATCCTAGAATTAGGATTTGAGATAGTTATGGAAACAAAATTATGATTTCCCACTCCTTAAAATAATATTTAGGGGTCGGGTGTGTTACAAATTGGTATCAGAGCATGGAAACGACACTGTCCCTACTTGGGCTCATGCACGAGTCGTATACAAATATTATTGGAGGAATTTAATGGATAACACCCTATTTTACCCATTCCTAGGAGGCTTAGTAAACCTCTATTGAAGAGAGGAATGAAACCTTCTACTGTTGGTAGATGTTTTGGAAATTTGCATTGTATGTTGCCAATGTTTTCAAACAAAGAAGATGACTTCATTGTGCAATTGTACGTGTTGTTGTACAGTGATAAGATTGGGTTACCAAGGCTAATATGAGCCCATTGGTAATATTACTGTCGAATGGAAATAAAATTACTGTCGAAGGCATAAGTTCCTTAACTAGAAGTATGTAGATTTAAAATTCAATTAGGATTTTACCCAACGACATTGAATCATGCTAGTATGTGGTAGAGGAAGCCTACCATTGCTTTTTGGAAATGATGGTCAATCCTACAGGATTGGGATTATGTTGATGAGCACTAATAGAAAGACTTGTATGTGAATGGATTGAAAGGATCCGTAGCAGTAATAGTTATTTTTTTAATAAAGGATTAAACCTAGTATATGTGTATGACCCCTCACGATCAAAGGATTAATGGAAATGGTAAGGTCAATTTATTGACGAAAAATGTTTGCTGGAATAATCCAGTAAGCAAGTAAAGAGGAACCCTATAGATTGACAACAACCTTCATGAAGGTAAAAGTGAATTGACAAGAGCAAGTTCAAAAGCTCATAGTTATTTTAATGGAGTGTATATCCATGTTAACTCAAGGGCATGTCTATGCATAAGAATGCATATGGAAAAATATTGAACATGCAAATTAGGCATGTTATAACCTATGGTGGATTGTAAGGTACAATCTAGTAATAGAACTTTTAGATGAGGATGAACTTATGAAAATAGGGGTTAACAATAAGAATGAAAAGTTGATGATGTTGCGGCCTAATGCCTTAATACGATAGGACATCAAGCATTAATGAGAGACTGATGAAAGGTCTGATCGAGGAGGTTTCAAAACACCTTTGGATGACCAATGGATCATATTGACATCCATAGGTGGATGGTAGCCATATGGAGATGGATTGGTGTACTCAGATGGCTATAACAGGGAGCTAGGTAAAATATTCCCTTGTAGAGGTCTATTCACCAAGAGTGAATTGAGGCATGAAGAAGAGACTAGAAATGGTTATCTTACTGCCTTGAGTGATACAATAAACACCCATTTGTATTCTAGATTATGGAAGGTTTTTATAGTAGAAAGGAAAAAAGTGACCCTTGTTCGTTATTTCCATGTAGAAGGGGAAACATTAGTATGAGTTATCACTGTGATACTAGTCATATGTTTGACTGTAATCTTTCACTAAAGAAAATTAATATTTAAACTAAAATAACAATGTAAATGGATGAGGTAAAAAGGTGCAAGAAATGCACCTACATATATACAACTACATGCTTAAAAGTATAATATGATTGCAATATCTCAACTAAGAGAGAAACTCAGTGATGAGTATCCCTATCAGAGTTATCATAATAAGGATTGGAAGACCCTTGGGAGAAGGATCTGGAAGTCTTGCATTTCCATGTGTATGAATGATATGGGAAAAGGTGCAAGTAATGAGCTTGCATGATGAATTTTTGACTATATCAATATATGCTTGAGTTCATGAATTTAATGCATTGTAGGGTTCCTTAATATGAAAATTGATATTAAGACTAAGTAGATATGAATGATATTAAATGTGTAACTGATGCACATATATAATGTATGAGAATATGTATACTACAGGCACGATACGACTGCCTAAATGAGTGAAATGTAAGGCAAGAATTACACTTGCCAATATTGAATGAATACCATGGATGCATGGCCAACTCTATTATGAGGAGTCATGAAAGTTTGGCTTTGAATGATATATTGAGGGGAATGTGTTCCATTTCCTCAGGAAATCCTAGTATAAACAAATGAAAGAGAAAATGAGCAAGGATTCTATGTTGTCATAACAAAAGGAAACATGATTAATCCTTTGAGGACTACATGAGAACAATTGTGAACAATCATGACCTATGATTATGCATGTGGTTAAGTGCATCATGGATGTAAGTTAACAAAACAAGGAATATGTGTGGACAAATAATCTCGATGCATAACAAAAATACATGTTTATATTCCTTATGGAATATTTGATAAGCAACTGAACTAACTCAAGGTTAAGGCTATCATAGATATTGAAGGATATGCAATAAGGAAGATGCATGTTGAAGGAGTTCCCTGTGGAGGAACTATGCAAAGATTTTGTCAGGAGAATAGAGTCACAACCTTAATGATTGTTGATAATTGAGAAGTGGTTTTCAAGCATATATCTATCTATCTATCTATCTATCTATCTATCTATCTATCAATATATATATATATATATATATATATATATATATAATAATTCCAGATTACATTCTAAAACAAAATGTATGAGTGAAATACTAACAAATAAACATTGACCATTCTGATAACCGAATGGTAATGTGCAGCATGAACAGGTTCATGATTCATTGTGAACAAAAGGTTTGTTTTTATAGCATGTGGATTTACCAAGAAGGTTGAGGTGAACTTAACCAAAACTACTCAAGGAACCGAGCATGGAGATCACAATAATAAGTAGATTGCATAATAAAATAAGGAGAAAAAGAGGAACACTTTTCTCACCCTAAGAACTTTGAATTATTTAACAGAGTTGTAAACCTTAGAAGAGAAGTTGTGGAAATAAGTACAGATGGAAAAAGGGAGAATGAATAAATATGCATACTTAAGTGAATATGATTGGTCAAACCATGTTAAATAAAGATAGTTAGGGCTTGGGAAATTAACTCAGTTGGACTGAAAATCCCAGGATGTGTAGAAGGAGTTGGAAAAGGGAAGAGCTCTTAACTCTTTTCTTGTTTTATATTATTTTTTTATCTATGACGGGAAACTGGTGTGTTGATGAAAAGTAAACGTTTGACACCATAGTGATGATGGTTGTATGACTGTAGAAACAATTGAGAATTTTTTGTATTGCACTCATGAAAACATTAAGGATAATGTAATGAAGTGCATAAAGATATGCTAGGACATATCTAAAAATGTTTTATTGACTAAAATTATACGATACATGCATTTTTATTTTACGTAACAACTAATATATTTATGATGTATGACATGTGTAGAAAGGAATTGGAGCTATTGTGAAAGAGAGTTGTGAATGATGGACAACCTCAAGCAAAGGATAACTATGAGAAGGTTGTTGTTAAAAGATTGTTGAGGGGACTTTAAAATTCCCCACAAAGCACCATTGATGAGGTAATATCAGAGAGGGTGCTAGAATCCAGAGAAGGTATAAAAATGTCCATACCTATGTGGAATAAGTCATGAAGGAATTTGGTAGGAATCCCTTCTGAAAAGGATTTCATTGTCTTCAATATATGCAAATAATTGTGAGTGGTTGTTGTATTCTATTACTACCCAAGCGGGGTAAGATTCAGGAAAGAAGAATATGAATAATAGAGAGAGAAAGTCTATGCCAGCCAAATATGATTTATAATCCTTGCAATAAAATGCATGAGTAAAGAGTACCATGGGAACAATGACCAATATAGGGAGATTGGGAATAAAGGTGCTCATAGTTAGCATATATGGAATTACTTTGATGAAATGCATGTTTGCATAAAGGGAAGACAATGGATTTTCTATTAAGGAAGGAGGACCTTCCAATATTTTACTGACAATGTATAGGTGTTAAAGAAAATCAAATTTTGGTGGCCATGAGTGTTAGCATCCTAGTTACTAATGAAGGAAGAATGTGTGGGTGCATTCAAGAGAAACTTATAGTTTCATATGTTGTGATTGGGATCATGATTATCATGAAGTAGGAAGTACAATCCTTCTACAATAATGAATGAAAATGGATAAACCCTATGGGAAAGGTATTGGTTAAGCTCCAACACACCATGGAAAAGTTCTTTTCATAAACTGTAGAAAACTTGAAATCAATGCAAGGGTGCATTGTGTGTGAATGTGGCCATGAATAATGGCACATTGATTAAAGAAATTTGATATTTTAATTGCATTTGGAAAATTTATATGTTGAAAGTATGCATATGTAAATGACGATATTTCATTTTTATTTGTATGCTTGAATAGATGAAAATAACTTGGACTATTAGTATGCATATTTTTGAAAATATAGTGTGCATGTAAACTGACAATTTGTTTGGATGAGGAATGTTGAAGTTGCAGGAAGAAAAAGAGTCTTTGGTATGGGAGTGTTGTAATCCATAAGGAGGACCAATTTCCTACTAATACAGACTGATATGGGAAGAAAAATTCCATACTTGTGAATCTGGTTCCTATGTGGAATAGATCTGAAAAACAAAATGTGAAATTTGGAAATTTGTGGGTGACAGATTTGCAAGAAAAATCTAAATTTGAAATTAATGATAATATCTCATAATGTTTGTATACCTGTGATATAGGTGAAACAAAAATATCTGTCTAGGGAGGAAAAATGAAGGTTTTCAATTTGGAAAGCATGAAAACTCCACTGAGTGGGGCAGGATAACCTTGTGGTAAGCCATGATCACCTGGAATATGTTATGTTGTGGAAACGCAAGCCAGAGGGACACATCGACAAAGAAAGTTAGAGGGATTCTTTAACTATAAGGCTCAATGAAGTCTCTGAAATTATTCTTGTAAGGTAAATCCTTGGCAAGGTAAGATGGATTGACCGAGAAATTGTATAGCAAATAAGGGGATGCATGAGCCTGTGCCTGGAGGGTGAGTGATGGCAAGGAAGAGAAGAATTTGATAATTATTATACACTATTGAATGGGATCATGCACACAATGTGATATGTGCCCAGATAACAAGACAACGATGTGGATACAAATCTACAAACTACACAGATGAGTATTGTGGTAAGTTATGATTTTTTTCTTGAATTTTATACAACAATAATATGTTTTCACGTGAAAATTGTGATTAATGTGCTTGATGTACAAGAATTAGTGAAGGCAAGTAACGAAGACCAAGATCCTAGAAAGTACCTGACCAAGAAATAGGGTCAAATCTTCTGAAGTAACTAAATGAGAAAGGCATGATAGGTGTTACTAAGAAAGAAAACCGAGGACGGTGTTCCTTTTTAAGGTGGAAGGGATTGTAATACCCCTGTTTCCCCCAGCTTGTAATTAATCATTAATTAGGATTACCATGATATGGAATGTGAACGATGTAAATGAATTTTGTTTAGATTGTCAATGAATGACAACGGGGGTGAAGACTTGAAGTACTGGCCATGATATCACTATAGGAAAGGATGAGAAAACTATAGAAAGGATTCATTATGTCAAATGACCCAAATTTCTCCTTGTTGAAATAATACGCCTCATCCTAATCCCAAGGATAAATTAGTTAATAAGAAAAGGACTGGTGGTTGAACCATAAAATACCCTAATGAATGGAAGCATGGAGGTTCTGGCTAGGGAGATAGAAAACTGTCAGCCCAAAGTACCACAGAGGGTAGTTTTCTTGCAGGCCCAGACTGACCCGAGTTTCCTTCTAACAAAAGGAACATGATAGGTTTAGAACTTTCCTAAGGAGGAGGAAGGAGTGAAATAATACACAGGAAGAGAAAGAGAGGAAGATCTCCAACTGAGAAGAGGAACTAAAAGCTCGATAAGTTGTTTTGGTTACTAGAGAGAACAAGAAAATAAATATCTTTGAACTTACAGGAGAGCACAAACTAAGTAGGAGACTACGAACTTGATGTTGAGGAGGAATATGATAAACCTCACAGAGACCATGATAGAGAAAGAATCCCTGAGAAACTATGAAATTTCCCTAGTGATATCATGGCTTGGCACGGGGGTGGCTAGAGTGGTAGGATTGAATTCCTCAGTGTTACGAGGAAAATCTCTCTATGGTTAAGGTAAACTGCAACATATGGAAATGACTACAGAAATCGACTCTATTATCAAGTATTCTATATAAAATAATATGCTAGCAAGACAAGATAAAAGGCCTACCTTGTCCATACATTCGATGAAGTCCACCGTTGAGCACTTGACCCAAAACAATATACCTGCAACTAGTCCTCAAAAACCAAGAAAAACAAGCATACAGTGATAACAAATGACGTTAGCACATTCAATAGCATAATCCATTAATAAACATGACAAATACGCCCATGGAATAATAATTCAAATATTTTCAAGATATCAATTGAACAGGAAAAGATTATTTCTATTAATATATAATCAACAGAAGTGAAAATGTTACATACTTTTGTGTCGGCACGGTTCAAAAATGAGAAACTAAGTTCCTTCTAGTTGGGCCTCCACCACTTCAATCCTCCACCAAAGGCAAGCTCAAAGAAGAGAGACAATAGATTTATCAATCAATAAGGGAAGATATTGGGGGTTGAACACTGTGTTCAAACTTAAAGGACAAAGGGATGCATACTCAATATGAAGTATACATTTTATACAGAGTAACTTTGATCTCAAAATTTAATTCTTTCTCCTCTTTTCCATAGCTCGGAATTGGCTCATTTATAACCTTCAAATGGAACTAAAGGGTTGAGACGGAACATTTGCAGTGTATGGAAGTCCAAGGATAATAGATCTCTTGTCGTGACATGGAAACCCGACACCAATTTTCCTTTTTGGCACAAATCCTGATGTACATGGGTTGTAGTGGTGCAGCCTACATATACGCATGTTGTATGGTAGGCAAGGTGCACACGTGTGAAAAAATATGTATTTTTAGCTCTGGAATTTACAAACAGGGATGACAAGTCTGCATAGGGATATGAAAAAAGGCCTTCCATGCAAGATTGCATGGGGTGAGGAAAATCTTGATATAACACTCTGATCCTATGGTCAGGTGGAAAGGCAGACACCCACAATTAGTTGGTTGGTTTCAGCTTTTAATAGATAAGTACTTTGTTTACCATGTGCACTTGAATTGAAATGCATAATTGAATGTCTATTTCCGTGACTAAGAATTGTGGTGTTTGATTCATAATGAAAATGATTTATGTTATTTTGTAAAATGTTTCCTTAAAATGGTTATAAGATGACCAATGTGGCCTCTGGGATGGTTGGGAAATCCTCAAGGTATTATTCCTAGGGATCAAATTCATAGTAATAGAGTCAGGGCAGACTCTATGGGACTGCTACAGTTTTGTTGATCCTTCGAAGGTTCCTTTCCATGTCTTAGAACCTAAATTATGTGAGTGGAGGGCACTTCCTTCAAACCAGTAGCCTAAGAGACCAAAGGCTCATGCCCATGACACTAACCAAATCTAGGCTAAGAATTGAGCTTACAGCTCGAGATTCATTAGAGGGTCCATATCACCAAGGTCTAGGAACCTTGTGCTAGTCCAAATGGTGCTAATTTCTTATTAGCTTTCGAGCTCTAGAAGTTCAAAAGTCTAGGATGTCACAAATTTACAATTGCCAAAACCCCTTAATGTCAGAGTTGTGCGTTCATCTGGGCCTTAGATTTGAGGATGCCCAGGAACTATCCCAAATGTTAGATCTATGTTGTAGTCAGCTCGTCATTGACCACTTCGGGAGAACAAAGGCATTACCAACCCAAAACCTTTGAATGTCAGAGTTGAAAAATGTTGTGAGTCGTTGATCTGGGGAGTCCATTGGGGACCCTTCTTGACCATCTAATCAACTAGTGGAGGGTTTCGCATATGGTACTTTGGTGAAGTCCCACTTCAAGAGAATGGAGTTGTTGTAGTGTCAAAAACTTTGAATGCCAAACCCGCGATGTAACGAGATTATTCAATCCAAAGGGAATTTGGGACCACTCATGAACATTTGATCTATATGGTTGTGAGTTCAATACTGACCTACTCCATGAGAAAAATGGATACTACACGGCCAAACCCACAAAGGTCAAAGTGACGAGGACCATTGATTTGAGGACACATTGGGTCCCTCTCTAATCATTGGACTTGTTGGGTATGTCTTATATTCTTTGCATGTGTAGTAGTGTATGTTTTGGGCGCGCACAGGGGTAAGAGGGGGGGCCTCTAGGCCCCCCCTCGAGGGGTTGCAGGGGGGCAGATTCCCTCTGAATTTTTTTTTGTTGGATCGGGACTGCATTTTTCAGGACCGCATTATATTTAGGTGGTTTTTCGACACATGGTTTATTTGTTGAATGTTTTCTATTTCAAGTTTAGGAATTAGGTTTTTGGAATAATACAGGTCACTGGGTTAGGTTTTTGGATGCCACTGGCTCCTATATGTAATTTGTATTGTAAACATTGTAACACAATGAATGAATATAGAATATGTTGGTTTTCCCGGTTTGGGTTTCCAGGGGAAAAATATCTGTGTCATGTTTATATTTTCCATTGTATCTTTTTTATTCTTTTATGAATATCTGTTTACAATAGATATTGTACAAGGTTAGAATTTACATTTGGTATTAGAGATTTATTGGCTTTAGGGGGATGCCTTTCTAGTCAAGGGTTTGGCTCGGGACTATGATAAGCCTTGTTACAGTGGGAGATCTATGGTATTGTTTTTCAAGTGAAAAGAAATGGAAAGAAATTCGAAGATGGAGATTGAGAAGTTTAATGGGAAAATGTTTGAGCTATGGAAGCTCAATATGGAAGATCTGTTGGTGGATAGAGATCAATGGATCATGGTATATCTAGGTACTGCACCTACAGTATCTTCTGCAGATGACTGGAAAAATTTGGATTGGAAGGCAAAGAGCACAATTCGACTGCATCTCTCCAATTCAGTATTACTGAATGTGTCAGAGGAAGCTATAGACAAGGATTTATGGGAAACGTTGGGGAAGTTGTAGCAGTCTAAGTCTCTGGTGAATAAACTATTCCTGAGAAAGAAGATGTATAACCTAAGGATGAGAGATGGAGACTCAGTGGCAGAGCATTTGAACGCCTTCAATACTTTGGTAAGTCAGTTAGTATCTATTGAGATTAAAATTTCAGATGAAGATAAATGTATAAGTTTGTTGTGTTCTTTACTAGACTTGTGGGATAGTCTGGTTGTGGCCATAGGTAGTAATACAACTTCTTTGAAGTTTGAATAAGTGATCTCATCCTTTTTGTCAGTGGAGATGAGACGGAAGAATATGTAAGGACATAGCATAGACACATTATTTGCAAGAGGACATTCCTAGGAAAGAAATAGATCTTATTTCTCAAGTGGGAGATCTAAGTCTAAGGGTAGATCTAAATCTCCTAGAAAGTTTGTAAGGGTATGTTGGAGATGTGGAAAAGAAGGGAACTATAAGAAGTAGTGTAGATCCAAAGTTGAGAAAAAGAAGGGATATAAAGAATATTCTTCTACAGAAGAAAATACCTCCAAGGAAGAAGGAGGGGATGTGTACTTGGCCTCTTCAAGCACACATGCAGATCATGAGGCATGGTTGATTGAATCTGGTGCATCCTTTCATATGAATCCCCACAGGGAGTGGTTTTGGAAATATGAAAGGTATGATGGAGGTAATGTTTTCTTAGGTAATGATTCGACAACTAGAATTAGAGGCAGAGGAAGGTTCAAGTTGAGGCTCATAGATGGAAGGATTAGAACATTTCCCGATGTTATGCACATCCCAGGTATGGCCAAAAATTTGATTTTTGTAAGAAAAATGGAAGATGTAGGGGTAAAAACAATATTTGAAAAGAGAACTTGCAAGATGGTTCGAGGAGCAATGGTGTTGATGAAGGGAGTTCGGTTTGGAACTCTATATAAGATGCTAGGAAGCACTATTAGTGATGGGTGTAATAGCTCCATTGTTCCTGATATTGGAGTTGAAGAAGAAAGAACTCCTACAGTCTATGGAGAAAAGGTTATGTTGCGGCATCAAAGACTGGGGCATATCAGAGAGAAGGGTCTTCGACTACTACATGGTAAAGGATTGGTTGAAGGCATGTCTAACTTCTCTGTGGATTTTGATTTCTATGAACATTGTCTATATGGGAAGCAGAATTGGGTAAGATTCCCCTCTAGTGCAACGAGGTCAGAAGGAATTTTACAGCTAGTTCACAATGATGTGTTTGGACTTGTGTCAGTCCCATCATTGGGAAAATCTATGTACTATGTCTCATTTATAGATGACTTCTCAAGGAAAACTTGGATATATTTCCTCAGGAATAAATTTGAAGTCTTTGATAGGTTTAAAGATTTTAGGGCTCTTGTTGAGAATCAAACAGAGAAAATAATTAACGTGTTGAGGACAGATAATGGCGGAGCGTTCTGCGGGAATGAATTTGAAGAATTATGTAAGAAGTGAAATATAGCAAGGCAAAAGACTACTCCATATACACCTCAGTAGAATGGAGTTGTAGAAAGGATGAACAGGATGTTGATGGAAAATGCAAGGTGCATGCTTAGTGGTGCTGGGTTAGGGCAAGAATTTTGGGTAGAGGAAGTGGGTACTGCATATTATCTGGTCAACAGATCACCCTCATCAACATTGGATGACAAGACTCCACAAGAGGTATGGAATGGTAAGGAACCTTCTCTCACACATCTTAAGGTATTTGGCTGCAATGCATATGTTGATGTTCCAAAGAAAAACAAGACTAAGATGGATAAGAAGGCTGAAAAATGTATCTTTATTGGATATAAATATGGTCTCAAAGGTTATAATATTTGGAACCCAGAAACTAAGAAGGTAGTGTATATCCAAGATGTGGTATTTAGAGAAATGAAGGGTGTTGTTAAACAGGAAGTCCTACCAAGTAAGGAAGAACTAGAGAAAATAGAGTTTGATTTAAATGATGATGAATCAGACTCTACAAAAGAACATGAATTAGAAGAAGAATATCCTCATACTCCAGTATCGAGGAGATTAGATCGAGCAAGAAGGCTACTGGAAAGGTATAGTCCATTTGATTTACATTCAAATTTTGCTTTGTCTATTACTGATGATGATCCTAGAACTGTCAGGGAGGCAATGGATTCATCTCTGGAAAAGGGCCATGGAAGAAGAAATGGCATCTTTGGTTAAGAATGAGGCTTGGGATCTAGTGGATTTGCCAACTGGAAGAAATCCCATTGGCAGAAAATGGGTATTTAAAAATAAGTTGAATGCAGAAGGAAAGGTGGAGAAATACAAAGCTCGGTTAGTAGTAAAGGGTTATTCCCAGGTTGAGGGAATTGATTTTGGTGAGATTTTTTCTCCTGTTGCCAAGTTAACCTCCATAATATTTATGTTATCTGTTGCTGTTGCATTTGATTTTGAAATAGAACAAATGGATGTGAAGAAAACATTCATTCATGGGGATCTGGAAGAAGAAATATTTATGAAGCAACCAGAAGGTTATGCTGTGAAGGGAAAGAAGGAGTTGGTATGCAAGCTGAAAAAGTCCTTGTATGGTTTAAAACAATCACCAAGAATGTGGTATCAAAAATTTGATACTTATATGATGGGACTTGGCTTCACAAGAAGCAAAGAAGATCATTGTGTGTATTTTAAATTAATTGGTGATCATTTGATTTATTTGGTCTTATATGTGGATGACATGTTGTTGATAGGAAACAACAAGGAGATTATCCAAGATGTGAAAAATCAGTTGTCCTCTAAATTTGACATCAAGTATCTTGATGCTTCAAATTTCATTTTGGGCATGGAAATTAAAAGAGATCGGAAAAGGAGGAAACTCTGGTTAAATCAGAGAAAATATGTCGAGACAATATTGTAGAGGTTTAATATGAAGGAATGTAAACCAGTCAAGGTTCCTATTCCTGTTGGTGTAAAGTTATTTGCGGATTAGTGTCCCAAGACACATGAAGAAAAGGAGGACATGTCTCATGTTCCATATGCGAGTGCAGTTGGCAGTTTGATGTATGCAATGGTCTGTACTAGACCGGACATTGCACGTGCAGTGGGATTTTTGAGCAGGTATGTGTCAAAACCAAGGAAGGAGCATTGGACAACATTAAAAAGGGTTTTTAGGTATTTGCATGGCATTGCTAGCTATGGATTGTGCTGTGATGGAATACCAGGATTAGATAGAGTTTTGAATATACATGTCTTTGTGGATGCATACTGGGCTAGAGATTTGGATCGTAGGAGATCTACAAGCGGGTATGTGCTTAACCTGTTTGGAGGAACAATAAGTTGGATGAACAAAAGACAGGCTGTAGTGGCACTTTCAACTACAGAAGCTGAATACATGGCAGCCACTCATGCAAGTAAGGAAGCAGTATGGTTACAAAGATTGTGTTCAGGTATTGGGTTGGTACGACAATCTATAAGGATAGATTGTGACAGTCAGAGTGCAAGTTTTCTAGCGAAGAACCCTGCTTATCATTCAAAGACAAAGCACATTGATGTTCAATATCACTTTGTGCGAGACATGATTGAATAAAAGAAAGTATCACTAATGAAGATGGACACTTTGAAGAATGTTGCAGACTCATTAACAAAATCTGTGAGCACTGAGAAGTTCTCTTGGTGTAGAGGATCGATGGGAATTGGGACCCTCGATTGTTGACTATGTAACCCTGTAACCCCCTGTATGCAAAGAAAACAACAAGTGGGAGAATGTTGGGTATGTGTTATATTATTAGCATGTGTAGTAGTGTATGCATCGGGCACGCAGGGGGGTGTAGGGGGAAGCGCCCTAGAAAATTTTTTCTGGATCAGGACCGCATTTCTGGGACCACATTATATTTAGGTGCTTTTTCGACACATGGTTTCTTTGCCGATGGTTTTCTATTTTTGGTTAAGGAATTAGGGTTTTGGACTAATCCAGGTCATTGGGTTAGGGTTTTGGATGCCGCTGGCTCCTATATGTATTTTTCATTGTAAACATTGTAACACAATGAATGAATATAGAATATGTTGGTTTTCTTGGTTTGGGTTTATAGGGGAAACATCTTTGTATAATGCTTGTATTTTCCATTGTATCTTTTTTGTTCTTTTCTGAATATCTGTTTACAGTAGATATTGTACAAGGTTAGAATTTACAAGATCTACTCCATAGTCAATTCGACTTTGACCTACTCTAGTAGTAAGGAGAAGATTACACCATGAAACCCCCAAATTCCGAATTCATGAAGTGACATGGACCATCGATCCTTGGATCCCTCGGGATCCTTCTCAACCATCGATCTACAGAATTTGTTGAGAAACCCTCTTAACTTCCCAAAAAACTAGGAAAGGTCGTGGGAGCGACATGTGGCCCCCCTTGTCGCCTGTCAAATGTTGTTTGTTGGACCTGAGTTGTTGGATGAGAGGCTATGTGATAGGAGATCCTATAGTCCAGAGACTTGAAACTTTGGAGGAACTTGGTAGAGAGTCCTCAAAGTGTGAATACTCCCAAAGTTGCGAACGACAGAGTAAATAACATTCGTTGATAGGTAGGGGACGCATGGTGCTAGATCCTATAGTCTGAAGACTTGACACTTCGGGGTATTTGAGATGTGGTGTTTTGATAAGCTTTGAAGCTTGGAGTTGTGAAGCAGTGAGATCCGTGTATCTATGGATCTACATAGACATATATCGACCATGAGATCTAAAGGAAGTTATAAGTTTGTTCGTCTGGGGTTGACATGGCTCACTAACATCATCTAGGGTAACATGGACTTGCAATTAAAGTGCCACATGTCATCGGGATATGGAATTTTTGCAGACTCGTTATGCCTATTAGAGTGTGACACATGTCACCCCCTTGATGAGGGCATGTGTCACCCCTGGCCCTTGTTGCGTGTCATCCATGGTACGTTCCTTCCTGTCCAAAGTGTTTGGTGAAGTGACTAGGACTCCAGGAGTCAAGGACGAGGTATGGTTTTACAGATGGAAATTTATTTTAAAATGTACAAACCTTGGCGAATCTTACTAATCCTTCATATGCCAACTATAAATTTTTGGCGATATTTTTGTAAAAATATTCAAATTTCTAAGGATTTTATATAGTTTTTAATAAAATTTTGGCGATTTTTAAGGTAAAATAATTTTATCCTATAGAATTTGGGTGAATCATTTTTAAAATAACGAATCTCATTTTTGGAAAAAACATGGAAAATTAGCCCATGAGCGAAATTTATCCTCTAAAATCATCCTTGTTGACAAGGACTTCTTGACTATGGAGGATTTGGGGTGTAGTATTGTAGAGAGACTGAAAAGCCCGAATATTGGAGCCACGTGGAAAGCTTATGGGACTTCGAAAGTTCAGGAATCTGAGAGGTTTCATGCGTAGAAAAAAAAGGGGCGCTCAGCTCTAAATCACTGAATGTTGAATTATCCTTAGGTGTATGCCTTAACGAGGGGGAAGATTCATCGTCGGATTTAATGGTGGATGAATATCCACCATAGATACAGGAGTGTTGGGAGCTCCAAGAATTTGGGTAATTTTGGATGATATGTGTGATATGGACCCACATGGATGCCACATGGCCCTTGACTAATAATGCCTGAAGTGCTTCGGGAGGCAAAGACTTGCAAACCATAACTCATATTTCAATATGGCGACGATCATTAGAAATATGATGGAGATCCCAGAATTAGGATTTGAGATAGTTAGGAAAATGAAATTATTATGCCCCACCCCTTAAAAGAATATTTAGGGGTTAGGTGTGTTACAATAATACTTCTAAACTAATCAATTTTTCATTATTTACTTCTACTATTTGTCTCTGCAAACACTTCAACCTGCTCAAAATATGGTTCTCTAATTTATAGTAGCTATTGCACTGACTCACCCTATTATATATTCATATTCATTGGGAATCTTCAAGCTGGGTGGCTCACAAAAATATATGTTTTGATGCAGAGTAATATTCCTCTTTTTCTGTAGACTCATCAACTTTTTTAACTCTAAGTTCTTCCCTTTTTCCAGTGGATTGATCTTTCACTACAATTCCTAAAAGTACAATCTCTTGGGCATGCTACTTATTCACTTTTTCTTCTTTTCTTTCTCACATTACTGCAAATCCTCTTATCTCTAAGACCTGGCATTTATTCACCTTTTCTTCTTGTTTTTCATTTCTTCTCCAAACATTCTTGTATCTAACATATTCATTTTTTCCTGTAGTTTTTTCTTGATCTCATACCATTTTCAATCCTAAGAGTATGAAATTTGGGTGTCCTTCATTCATCTACTCTTCTTTTACCTATTATTGTTTTCTTTTCCAAACTTTCTTATATATGGTAGATGTATCAATCATGATTCCACAATCATGAGCTATGTGACCATAATTGTGGAATTTGTAACATTCAATATTATGTGGGGCCACATAATCATTTATTGCTTGAACATTTCTTCCATAAGCCCTGCAATTTGCAATTTTATGACCTAAGTTAGTGCAATAAAAAAAATTACCATAAAATAAATTTACATACCCAGGAGTGAATGATATTCGTTTTGGTGCAGTCCTTCTGAATTCCTTCCTTGGATGATCATGATCATGATTGAAGCTTTTTTGTGGCCTGAATGTGGAGGATATTCCTAAATATGTATCTCTATCATTTTTCTTGGATTCTGGATGAAAATGATTCCTTCCTTTGAGTACTTCTATATAACTCTTTATGTTTTCCTCATTCTTCATTTCTGAACACTTGGAGTGTTTTTCTTCAACGTTTTCTATGGACGATGTGGATGTTTTTGTCACTTCAATGTTCTTCCTGAGCTTTATGATTTTGGCTCTAAATATGACAACTTGTTCTTTAAGCTTCTCAACCTCTTCTTCTTTATCCATCATCTGAATGTTCATGCATTTTTTTATTGGCTTTTCTTCTTAAAGTTGGATATTCAAGGAGATGATTTCTGTTACAATTCTTCTTTATTCTTGATCAAATTCTACTTCAAGATGATTTAGGTCCTCAGTTCTTTTCTTGAGATGATTTGCCAAAATATTTATTATCTTCTATGCTTCCTTTCTTTCGGCTTCCAAACATTGATTCTCTTCCATTGCTTCCTTTCTTAGTTTTTATGTCTCGGCTTCCAAACACTTATTTTCTTCCATCTGACCTTTGTATGTTTCTTCAATTTTTTTGGCTTCTTCTAGCTAAGTTTTTGGTTTCACGATGACCTTTTGGGATTCTTCGAAACCTTTTTGAGAATTCTTCTTGATAAATTGTTCCTCGTGAGACTTTTTCTTCTTCCTTTCTTTTGTCAGTTCATCTAAATAACTAATCAACTCTGCTTCAAGGTCTGTTATTCCTTCTTCACAATCTTCTTTTTTTGAATCTTTTTGACATGATGAGCATATTTCTTATTATTATGTTCTTGCATCTTATTTATCATTCTACAGAGTTGTGATGGGAGAGTCCTTAAAGTAGAGGTTATGTAACTTATCCCAAAGTTCTTTATCTCATGAAAATTTTCCAACCTTTTCTCTTACTGGATCATGTAATCCTTCCTAGATGAAATCCATTGTTATTTCGTTGTTTCTTTTCAATTCCTTCTTGGTTGTTTTTTTTGGATTCTTTGTAGCAGTGTATC
Source organism: Picea mariana (assembly GCA_032191745.1). Taxonomy (NCBI): domain Eukaryota; kingdom Viridiplantae; phylum Streptophyta; class Pinopsida; order Pinales; family Pinaceae; genus Picea; species Picea mariana. The sequence continues at coordinate 48,321 of JASDQU010738526.1, read as the reverse complement.
ATGTAAAATTGATTACCAAACATCATATCCCTATGCGTTTAAAAAACTTATTCTTTTTCTCACATCTCATTCTATAAACCATTATGAACATCAAACTGTGGTATTTCATTTCTATACAAACTATTGTTTTCCATGATCTTCCTTCTAGTGGTTAAACCGTTTTAATGAAGGACCTACTCATATTCCAATTCTTGAATACTGAGAGGGGGGGATGAATCGGTATGAACATGTTTACCACTTTCAATTATAATATATAGATGTTAACTTTATCAACAATATAGAATCAATATATCATCAATGTATAATGAACATATAAACATAAACAACATCACATCAAATACACAGTACACCGGAATTTACGTGGAAACCGAAATGGAAGAAAACCATAGAATGTTTTCTTATATATCAAAGAATACGTTCATTGTAAGGACCAACTTCCCAATTCTCCAAATGAAAATGGAAGGAGGCTATGAAACCCTATTTACAGGGTCCAACCTGAAGGAATATCCAACTCCTTGTGTTCTCTAGCACCAAATGGAAGGAGGCTACAACCCCCTTTCATTGCCCCATCTTGCCACCCTAAAATATAAGTGTATACCAATTGTCCATAACACAATCTCTACCAATGTCATTTTCACCATTAATACCACTGTCACTACCAATGTCACTTTCAACCTGTCACTAACCAACCTATCTAGCCTATCACTATCATTAATACTCAACCAAATCATCTCACATGGATCATATACCAAGAACACCTCTCAACTAGATGTCCAACATCACCAACACATTCCTTGACCAATCATGTACCAAACCATCAACATGTACCCTACCAAGAATCAACCGTATACCACAACATGTACGAAAACATGTGCATCAACCATGCACCAACACCTATACCATGTACCTCAACTATCAACCATGTACATCAACCATCATCCATGTACATCAACCATGCACATCAATCATCAACTATGTACCAACATATGCATCAATGTATAAACCAAAACCCTAAGCATCCATCACAATCAACCAAGATCATATACCAAGTATATTTTAGTATCACAAATATGTTCCTCTAACAATGATCCATAACAACCATATACAATGTACCAAGGATATGTATAAATCATAACAATAGAGCATGAACCAAAACCATATGTTGGCATTATTGGTTGTGTTTTCTCATTGTGTGTTAGATCATTTTTATTTGATTTTGGATGACAATGATTTCTTCCTTTGAGTACTTCTGTATAACTCTTTATGTTTTCCTCATTCTTCATTTCTAACAACTTGGAGTGTTTCACTTCAATGTTTTCTACAGATGATGTGGATGTTTTTGTTTCTTCAACAATCTTCCTGAGCTTGATGATTTTGGCTCTCAATGTGACAACTTCTTCTTCAAGATTCTCAACCTCTTCTTCTTTATTCATCATCTGAATATTCATGAATTTTTTCATTATCTTTTATTCTTAAAGTTGGATATTCAAGGAGATGATTTTTGTTTCAATTCTTCTTTATTCTTTATCAAATTCTACTTCAAGAGGATTTAGGTCCTCAGTTCTTTCCTTGAGATGATCTGCCAAAATATTTTATATCTTCTCTGCTTCCTTTCTTTCATCTTCCAAACACTGATTCTCCTCCATTGCTTCCTTTCTTAGCTTTTCTATCTCAGCTTCCAAACACTTATTTTCTTCCATCTGGCCTTTGTATGTTTCTTAAATTTTTTTGGCTTCTTCTAGCTAATTTTTTGGTTTCACGATGACCTTTTGGGATTCTTCGGAACCTTTTTGATAATTATTCTTGATAAATTATTCCTCAGGAGCCTTGTTCTTCTTCCTTTCTTTTGTCAGTTCGTCTAAATCACTAATCAACTCTGCTTCAAGGTTTGCTATTCCTTCTTCACAATATTCTTCTTTTGAATCTTTCTGACATGATGAGCATATTTCTTCTTGTTATTTCTTGCATCTTATTTAGCATTCTACGGATTTGTGATGGGAGATTCCTTAAAGTAGAGGTTATGTAACTTATCCCAAATTTCTTTATCTCATGAACATTTTCCAACCTTTTCTCTTACCAGATCATGTAATCCTTCCTAGATGAAATCCATTGTTATTTCATTATTTCTTTTCAATTCCTTCTTGGTTGTTGTTTTTGGATTCTTTGTAGTGGTGTATCATGTAAAATGAATTACCAAATATCATATCCCTATGCATTTAAGAAAATATTCTTTTTCTCACATCTCATTCTACAAAACATTATGAACATCAAACTGTGGTATTCCATTTCTATACAAACTATTGTTTTCCATGATCTTCCTTCTAGTGGTTAAACTATTTTAATGAAGGACCTGCTTGTATTCCAATTCTTGAATACAGAGAGTGGGGGATGAATCAGTATGAACACGTTTACCTCTTTCAAACATAATATATAGATGTTAACTTTAAAAAAAATATAGCATCAATATATCATCAATGTATAATGAACATATAAACATAAACAACATCACATCAAATACATAGTACACCAGAATTTACGTGGAACCCCAAATGGAAGAAAACCACAGAATGTTTTCTTATATATCAGAGAATACATTCATTGTAAGGACCAACTTCCCAATTTTCCAAATGCAATTGGAAGGAGTCTATGACACCCTATTTATAGGGTCCAACATGAAGGAATCTCCAACTCCTTGTGTTCTCCAGCACCAACTGGAAGGAGGATACAACCCCCTTTCATTACCACATCTTGCCACCCTGAAATATAAGTGTATACCAATTGTCCATAACACAATCACTACCACTGTCACTGTCACCGTTAATACCACTGTCACTACCACTATCACTTTCAACCTGTCACTAATCAACCTGTTCGACCTATCACTATCATTAATACTCAACCAAATCCTCTCACATGGATCATATACCAATAACACCTCTCAACTAGATGTCCAACATCACCAAGACATTCCTCGACCAATCATGTACCAAACCCTCAACTTGTACCCTACCAAGCATCAACCATATACCACAACATGTACGACAACATGTGCATCAACCATGCACCAGCACCTATACCATGTACCTCAATGTTCAACCATGTACATCAACCATCATCCATGTACATCAACAATGCACATCAATCATCAACTGTGTACCAACATATGCATCAATGTATAAACCAAAACCCTAAGCGTCCATCACAATCAACCAAGATCATATACCAAGTATATTCTACTATCACAAATATGTTCCTCTAACAATGAGCCATAACAACCATATACAATGTACCAAGGATATGTATAAAGCATAACAATAGAGCATGAACCTAACCCATATGTTGGCATTATTGATTATGTGTTCTCCTTGATGGCAACATGAGTCAAACACATACAATAATCAGAGAAAAATGAAGATCACCTTGGGGAAGAAGCAATTCATGATCATTGTTGATCATGACAGGATCAACAATGATACTATTTTCCTAAATCTTAGGATAAATAACATGCAAAGAATCCATGTACAGAAGGAGGAACGAAGCACAAGGAATTAAGAGCTCGGGAGGGTTAGCGAGTAAATATTAGTGCATAAAAGAATGCACAAACAGTTATTAAATCTCACGATAAATATCGATGAACAACTTAGAAATAATAGCATTGAACACTCTCATAATTGTGAGGAAACTTTGTTATAGTTGGGAGATATGAAAATCGTCGATCGCTAACCAAAGGAACAAATCAATGATCTTGGTTTAGTTGGAATCCAAGTATAAATACAAAAGGGTTAGGAGGAATTATTTTCATAGATAAATTTCTTAGGAAAATCATGGACTGTTAGATCACATAGAAGCTAGAGACTACACAAAAGAATCCCTTGTGAAGGATCATAATCATCCATTCAAAGTTCAGGAGTAATGACAATCGCTAGATCAATTCGAGATATATCCTGATCGTCAGATAGAACCAAGTGGAAGGAGGGGGTAAGCCACAATATTATGGAGTATCTGAACTCATGCAGACCGTCGATCTAAGATCCCTACGAGTGAGTGCTATGGGGAAAATCCCCCTATACTGGGTCTAGGTACAGGAAGAGTATTGACTTCCCTTAAAAGACTGTTCTACCCTTGAAATACTCCAAAACTATCTAAATGAAATGACAAGAGAGAGGAAAGAGGTTCAATGGGTGTACCTTTAGTCCTTGTGGTTGGTGTAGACCTCTTTCGCTTCTTGCAACCTCCTAGATTGCAGGTCTCCTCCCAAAGATGACCTGCGAAAACTTAGAAAAACAATTCTACAACACATGCAATATCTACTTATCACTTTCAAGGTTTGCATATAGAAATAAATGCATAAATCAATAAAAGCACATAGACATAATGTTTTGGGACAAGAATGAACTTTTTTATTAATCTTCAATAAAAAAATGATTACAACCTTTGTTGTCAATCACTCCATGAACCAAATCTAGGATCCTCTATCGTGGCTCCAAGTGCATCAATCCCACACAAGCTTCTCACAACCAACTTATCTCTTTGGAAAATGGAAAGGTTTGTATGAGGAGAAAGGAATGGAGGGGAAGGATGAGGCCAAAACTTAGAAAGGGATGCAAAACTTGGGCTAAGAAGGGGAAGGGATTTTGGCAGAGTTTTCTTATTCTCTTTCTTGTCTTGTCAAATGACACCCCAGGACCTCTTTTTTATTAGAAGAATATTGTTATTCAGTTTGGGCACGAGCTACAAGGGGTAAAATGGTTAGGAAACCCTTTATAGCTAGTAAACTATGCTAAATTCCTTGTAATTTTATATTTTTTGTAACTTTTGGAGGTAAATATAGGATAAATAGCACGCAACTTGCGTATGTATGCAAGCTAACTAGCATGCAAAATGCGTGTTTACGTGGGATACTAGTGAAACAGGGTGCATACACTATCCAAAAGTGGTTTTTTAAGAGGAAGCCTCGACAATATTTTGGAGAAGTATGTAAGTGGAAAGGCCAATGTTTTGTATGCACAAATAGGGAATTTTTGGACTATAACAGTGAGATCTCAACCATTGGATCAAGTATTCAACTCCAACACAGAACAATTCGATGAAAAGGAGTATGAAACATGTAAGTTTAACCGAAGGCCGGATCCTTGAAGAACAGGAAATCCCATCAACCATTGATCTAGAGTGAAAATATTGAAACCGTCAGATCACACTAAGGAAGAAGGTGGTCAACTTCGACATTGACCTACTTTGGCGATAAGTAGCTCAGATAAACCAAGAAATCTCGAACCCCAGAGTTCTAGAATAAACAAAGTTCATTAGATCAAGATAGTTGAATATCTAGGCTGGTAGATCTATTCGACACTTCGACTGTAAATGGAGGAGTATAGGAAGAATCTTGAAGTCAAGAAATAACGTCAACCATAGATCAGGAAGGAACTTCATATGAATCTATGACCTTTAGATCCAGGAGGTAGACATATGACACATGAGTAGGTCCACGTTATCAGAACCACATAAACAGTAGATGAAATGCGGCCCAATCAAATGGTGACAAGTGTGAAGGTCCATGTGGCAAATAAGGACCTTGAAAGTCATGAATCAAGGTGACACATGACACAAAAAATTAGGTTCCATGTCATCTTGCGTGACATCAGTTGATCCAAAAAGGATCCAAAGAAGACTAAGAACAACTCAGAACTTGTAGAAGCAACTTAGGATGCTCAGAATGGCCTCAGCAGACAGAGAAAGGGGAAAAATTCAAAGTTCTCAAAACTCAGTAAAAATGACATTATCATGAAGAAGGCATCACAAGCTTTCTAAGGGAACAAATGACTCCTCAAACAGAGTTATAGATTGAAATATATTTGCAGTCAAACTTTGGTCAACATAGCCCAATCAACAAGGGGATGAGTCAACATCCATACTACTGACATCACCACCAATACGAATGATGTTAGAATTCATACATCACGTGTGGCAGGAGCAGGAGGTGACATGTGTCATGTTGATGTCAACATGATTTCAACATGGTGACGTGACAACACGAGAGGTTTCCACGTGTCACCCATTTTTGGCACTTCTGGACCGATACGTGGACCAATAGAAATTTTCCACATGGCAGTCCGTACAGTATGTACATTAAAGTGTCATCGATTTGGCATGGTGATGTGGCATGGTGACATGGAATGGTGAGTTGGGAGTGATGTGGCATACATATGATGATGTGGCACTAACATGGTAGGCTAACAGTGTAGTGGATGACGTGGTCGAATAGGAGGCTGCCATGTGGCCCAGTTGTGGGCTTCTATGTGGCAGTGGGAAAATTCCCAATGACATCCCGTATCCAAAAATATGAAAAAAAATAAATGATTTGGCGGGTCCGCCAAATCCGACCACAAGCTATCGATAGAACATTGGTTAGAACCTTCACCAAATATACAGAGAAACTTTGGTTATATATATATATATATATGGTTACAACAATAAAGGAAAAAGGGGGAGGCCCATGGGTTTGACCCCGGGACCTCCTCCCTCCACAACGCCTTAATACTCATGCCATAACCAAAGGGCCAATGCTCCTTTATTGTAATGAATTCCTTTGTTATTACTTAAAATCTGCATTTTCCCTATCCCAGGAGGGAGGGCACACATGCATACGGTTGGGCACATTTTTCAAGAGAGGGAGTCAACATTTATTGTAGGTTGAAGGGCACATAAACCGAGACAAAATTCTTCTTGGACCTGGGATTGCTAGAGTCGGATCAAGGCATGGAGATAATCATTTTTGGGTAATTCGATGCCACGAATTCAATGGTGTTGTCTATTTTCTGATCTGAACAATATTTCTACAACTTGATTTTAGATTGAGTTATACTTATGTATTTTTCAAAATTCTTTTGCTGAGTTAATGAAAAAGCCTACCTATTTGAGAGTAGGACCCAGAGACATAGTCCACTAGGGACAGACTCTGTTACCAAGTTTTTTTTTTCATATTTGATTCTTATGTCTCTTCATTATTGAGCTTTTCCTTTTTTAATGGTGCACTTTAATTTATGTTCATCTAATGCAATTATTTATAAGTGACTCGATGAAAAGATCCTGGATCATGTTGGTATTAGAGAAGTCATATTTGACTTGAATTGTTGAGTTTGAATGCTTACTAGGGCCAGGCATAAGCAGGGTGAATGAACTCTTAAGATTTTCAATCCTGAAGTTGGCCATCCATCCTGAAGGAAGAAAATGGAAAAAGAAGATAAGCGTAATGAATAAGAGAAAAAATTTCATATGGTATTTTATCGCATGTCAGAAATGGTCGAACAAATGTATGGAGATTACGAGAAGAGGATGAAGAAGAAAGGGAAGAAAAATGAAGCATGTGTTGATGTTGAACTTCGGTAAACCAGGGGGCTGGAGGAGACCCTCCTGAGCCTCCATCTTCACCATCAAGTTCTATTTCTTCTTCCTTTGAGAATTCTCATCATTCTCATCATTCTATCCTGAAAATATAGATAATTGGATCCGACAGGTTGAAGTATATTGTTGTTTTCAACATATTTATGAAGAGGAAGTTAAAGTGCAACTAGATTCTCTTCAGTTGGAAGGCACCACTCTCATAAGGTGGGAGAGAAAGATTTAGGATAGAATTAAGTGTGGTAATGTTCTTTCCTCATGGTCAGAATTTAAATCAGTGATAAGGAAGCAATTTTATCCATTGGGTTATTTACATATAGAAATGATGGAATGGAAAACTTTAAGGAAAATTAAAGGTCAAACTGTACAAAGTTTCATGGAAGAATTTTGAAAGAAAGCTCTTGGATTAAACATTTCTTTGGATTCTTATGAAACTTTAATGAAGTATATTGGTGCACTTCATAATTATATTTTTCATACTTTTCTCTTGTTTAACCCCACCAGTCTTGACGAACTTTGTGTGCAAGCCACTCACCTTGAGAATAGGGGAAAGAATGTTCCATAAGATCTCACAAAGAAACCTTCCAATCTCCCACAGAAACCTTTTAAGAAGTTTAAAAGGAAGGAAAAGAAGAATGCCACAATGATGAGAGAAGGAGGAAAGACATCTCCTACTCATTGCAAGAAAAGTGGTTAGGATGATGAACACTATTGGAAACTGCATCCAGAAAAGAGACTGAAGCAGTTTGATGGAAAGGGGAAAACAAAAACCGTTGCTACAATGCAAAATGATCTTGGTTTCGATTCAGGGGACGAAGGAAATATCATAGTGGTTGGAGTACAAGGTAAAGATTCCCTTCATGCTAGTTCAAATTTCGATAATGAATCTCATGATGATGAACAAAAAAGGAATGAATTATTTCACATAAGAGTTGTATCTAAACACACTAAAATAGATACATTATTTGATCCAGGTTCCCAAGTAAAATTAATATTTGAAGAACTTGTCAAGAAGATGGGTCTTGAAACGAAACTACATCCGAAGCCTTATACTCTTAGTTGGGTATGTGATAAAGAAAAACTTAATGTCCCCAAACAATGTAGGGTCATATTTTCTATTAATTCAAAGTTGATTGATGAAGTGGATTTGGATGTTGTATCACTTGATATATGTGGCATAGTGTTGGGAAGTCCTTAACTTTACAATAGAAAAGCAATCTTCTTTATTCACGAGAACAAGTAACACCTTACTAAAGGGGGAGTGGAATATATTGTTAGAGCCCACAACATGAGGGTAAATACAACACTTGTTAGTGCAAGACAAATGAAGAGACTCATAAACACTAATAAGAGATATGTACTCATGGTCGTAAGAGAGAAAGATGTCAGGATATCCGACGCTTTCCAAGGATGTGATCCTTCTCATAAGAAGGAATTAATTGATATTATTTCTAAATATGATACTATTTTCCAGGAACCAGATGGATTACCTCCTAAGAGGGAAATTCAACATGAGATACATCTTTAGCATGATTCTCCTCTTCCTAATGTGGGCATGTACAAGATGTCAATTGTGGAGATGACATAGATCAAGAGGGTGCTACAAGGCTTATTGGGTTACTCGGTCATCAGGTCCAATTCATCTCCTTGTGGTTCTCTGATCGTGATGGTGCCAAAGAAAGATAGAACATGGTGAATGTGTGTTGATAACCGAGCCTTAAATAAAATCACAGTGAAAAATTGATACACTCTTCCTCATATAGATTATTTACTTGATTAGTCAAATAATGTTTTTTATTTCATTAAGTTGGATTTGCACATTGGATACCATCTAATCAAGATTTCAGAACATGATGCATGGAAAACTTCCCTTAAAACCAAACAGGGATTGTTTGAGTGGTTTGTGATGTTGTTTGGGCTTTGTAATTTTCCAGAAACTTTCATTCATGTGATGAATGATGTATTTAGGCCTCTCCGAGATAATTTTGTCATTGTATATTTAGACGACATTCTTATTTTTAGCAGGACTTGGGATGAACATGTGAGGGATGTTAAGAAAGTATTGGATACTTTGCAAAGGGAAAAGATATATGTAAAATTTTCTAAATGTGAATTTGGAAAACTGCACTTGTATACTTAGGCCATATTGTAAGAGGAGGACAACTAAAAATTGATCCTTCCAAAATTGATGTAATTGTAAATTGGCTTGAGCCAAAAAGTGTAACCGAGATCCAGAGCTTCTTAGGTGCAGTTCAGTATGTTGGACAACTGAGAGGGGGGAGGGGGAGCGGGGGGTGAATCAGTTGTTACCGTGCATAAAAAATTATGCTTATTTTAAACTCTTTACAAAGAACTCAATGAAAATCACAATAATGCAGGGAGGTAAGCAATAGAATATTCAACATCAATCACACATATGAAATATACAGAGACAGATATTTCCTGAGGAAAATCATAAAGGGAAAAACCTCTTCTTATTGATATGAGTAATATTTATTTTCTGTACATTATCATTCTTATGAGCACCAACTCATTGTGAGGATACTACCTCTGTTTTGCAAGCTGTAACTTGTTGAGAGAACCAACTCTCTGGTTTCTCTAGCACCCACTAGAAGGAAGCACCAACTCCCTAGTTTCTATATCACCCACTAGAAGGAAACACGAAATCCCTAAGTGTTCTAACACCAATTGGATGGAGGCACCAACTTCCAATCACACAGGCACTGACCTGTATAACAGAGAACTATAGTTCTCCCTTGCACCACCCTACCACCCTGGTTTTTCTGGCTGCAACCAGATGGAAGATAAAACTCCCTGTGTTCAAGAACCCACTTGAAACACTAAGGACAACAGTCCTCCCTACCACCCTAAAATATAAATATTTTCTTTCTTGAATTTATCATAGTGATACAAAATTTATCTATGTCTCTCATCATTGTTCTGCTACATTGATCTTCTCTACCTGCATCAATGTCTCTCTCCTTGAGTCTGCTTCACTTTTTGTTCTTCTCTCAGATATGCATTTTTGTTCCTTGCTTCTTTTGCACTTTATGATATGTGTATTTTTTCCATTCTATGCACCATGCCTCTTCTGTGTGCTTCAACTCCTTCACACAACATGCTTCTAACCACATGAATAACTCTCCACTACACCCCACATATCTTCTTTGTTCCACTATTTTATAGTATTTGTGCACCTTCTGCATACTTCATGTCATGCCTCTTCACTGCGTCATAGTTCTCCCTACAGGTCGTTCACTTCATCTCATCCTCTTGACTGCATGGCTATCCAACTGAATACCTTTACTTCTCTATTCTGCATGTATTTCACACATCGAGTCATATACTTGATCATCATACGAACTCTTCATCTTCTTTGGCCATTATTCAAGGTTCTTTGGCTTCTCTGCCAGTTATCCTAAGAATCCTTTGTTTCTATGTCAGTCACAATTCTTCGTCCTCTCTAGCACTTATAGTTAGTCGGTTTCAGATTCTTTGGCTCCTAAGCCCCTTCCTTCTCGTGACCGCTAGCTATGACCTGGGGCCAATCACTTCGGGACTTTGCATTTCGGGTCATCTGTTGTGAGTCACCCCGATTCTCCCAGCTCCTGATCTCCCGAACTCCGAAGTGGAGCTTAGAGACATGCTATATCTTCCCTAGATATGACCTTGGTTGATGAGTTCATGTGACCACGCGATTGTGGGCGTATCTATAGTAAATTTGAGGAAAACCTACTTTTTTCCCTGCAATTCACTACAAGCCTCCACGCGTCCTTTCTCCAAAACCATGGTTTCGATTGCAACCTGCTCATGAGAAATTAAGGCCAAAGCATGTTCTGGCCCCGCAATCAAGCACGACCATTAATATCATGATATTGACGGTGCTCCTGAATGGATGGTTCATATTTGTCCTCTCAAGTCTGTAGACTAGATCTCTCCTTCCTCCATCAACAACTAAGGTTTCCTTCATGATTCAGGCTCCAGGAGATTCAAATAACAAACCTTGTTTCTGTTGATTGGATATCTTCTAGAATGGAAGATCTGTTGACATATTTCCTCTTCAATCGATGAATCTTCCTTCTTTCCTTTTTCCACGCACAATCCTTAGTCTCAAATATCAAATGACACATGGCCCTCCAAACCAATGGACGAGATCAATTTCTCATTTTGGGCTTCAGGATTTTTGATTCTCAAACTCTGCCTTCTCACAAAGAATTTCACCCAGAGTCCACAATCCAACGACGTGTGTCCCTCTTGGATCAATAGTTGAGATCTCCTTTGGGTCTCTGGACTTCAGAGATTTCAATTCCCAACCTACGCTTGCTTAGAACTCTTTTAGCTGGAGTCGACAGATTCCTGCCATGTGTCCTCCTCGAATCAACAGTCCTCGTTCACTTCAGGACTCCGACACTTTGGCAATCTTAAAAATTTCTCCTTCACATTTTCCCATAGATGAAAATCTACTGACATGTTTCCTCTTCAATCCAATGACTATCCTCCACTCCGAGACTTTGGCCTTCTGCAATCTCAAATATTTCTCCTTCACATTTTCCCGGAGAAGTTTCACCTAGAGTTCATGATCCATTGACATGTATCATGCTACATGATCAATGATCGAGAATACACCCAAAGTGATCTTTAGATCGGATGACTCGTATCCACTTTGGGTATTCGACATTCAGGACTTTAGGTCTTTGGGTGAGTACTAGTGGTAAAACTCCCAAAGAAAAATGCCCAAAGTGACGTAACTCTTGGATCACTCAATGACGTGTCACGATTCGAGAAGCTACCACGTGTCACTTGGATTTGTGATTTCCACATACCTGAAATGCCAAATCAACTTGACAGTTGTCATTTTCTTATTGTGCCATGTGTCCTTACTGACGTGGTTTGCCACATGTCCTTGTTGACGTCTTCTACTGACGTTGTCTACCACATGTCCTTGCTGATGTGGTATTCTGACGTTGTCTACCACATGTCCTTGTCGACATGATTTTTTGAAGTAATATTCTCACATAGATCTCCCTAACCTAACGGTCATTGTCTGATCTCTAGATCCGATGGTTGATGAAAATTCACATTCCAGGAATTTCAAATATCAAACTTTCGTGAGTGTAACCTCCTTGCATATTTATATCTGAAGTGAATATTGTTCTCTTGATTAGGATCTTGGATCCACGACTTGATCTTTCTGCGATGAAAATTTTCTAGCTTATCTTGTCCTTCCACTTGAAATTGATCTGACGGCTGATGAGACTTCGCATTCCAGGTCTTTCAAATCTCAAACTTTCCTGAGTGTAAACTCCTCTCATCTTCAGACCCAAACTAAACATTGCTCATCGATCATGTTCTCAGATCGATGGCTTGTTCTTTTTGTGCCCTCCTCCTATTTGGACTTTGATCCATCGGCCATTGTCGCTCCTCCTCCTAAGCTTACAATTTCTTCTGACTTGGAAAAATGTATAAGTGTCAAAGGCCTCAACCTTTGATCCTCCTATGAGTACTGATGACTTGGACCTCGTCTGCGCTTCTGGAAACTGCTATCTCTTCTGATATTTCTCATCTTTGCATAGTGTTCACTTCTCCTCCTGAGCTTACGCTTCTTTCTGATATTTGATCTCTACATAGTGTTTGCTTCTCCTCCTGATCTTATGCTTCTTTCTAAGATTTGATATTCATATTGTTCGCTTCTTCTTCTAAACTTATGATTTTCCTATTTTCCATAATTATTGCTTTTCTTTCTTGTAAACATATCATCATCATTGTTGTTATTTCCATCAATGACAAGTGCACTCTTCCTGCAAACATGCCAAAAATACCCCCCTTTGGCATTGATGGCAACCCTGAAAGACTACATTATTCTACTTAGATGTGTTGTTCTACTTAGATATCCAACTGTAGCATCCAGAATAGACCTTTTCTCCCCCTTTGACATCAATGTCAAAGAAAACATGCTCCCCTGAGCTGTTGCAGTACTTTTCAGAGGTATCAAATATTCAACCAACACAAACTCCCCCTGATGGGATGGATTCTCTTATTTGAGTCATGTAGGGTATTTGTATCTAACTCGGAGTATTCTCCTTTTTATTCTTAGACCTTCTCATATTTAGATTCAGCTGTGTTCTCTATAGCAGACTCAATATTTCTCACCTCTCTTACTGAGACTCCTTCATCAACCTTTTCTTTTCATAGTTGAATGACTCCCCCTGTCACTCTTATCTAATCTTCTATTACAAAAAATTCATTTTTCTTCCACGATGGCTACAATCCAAGGCTTTTATGACTATATTCATCACAAGAAAAAAACATTACCAACACTCTCATACCTGCTTTCCCTTTTTACAAATGAAGGACCTGTGTTAGACTTCTTAGGAGTATTGATTTCTTCCTTGTTGTATCCAAGACCGGATTTGTCATTTGGTGATCTCTGACTATCCAAGATCTCATTTAGGGTCATGGAGATATTCAAGAACTTGATTTGGGTGTCTGACTTCTCAACCTTAACAACTTTTTCTTCCAGCTTATGACATGATTCTTCTTCTACTTCTTCTTTTCTTACATGGAAGGATTCAATATCAACATCATTATCTATCCTTATGCCTTTAGCCACCACTTGTCTTGAGTTTACATTTTTTACCTTACAATATTTGGACATGAACAAATCTTCATAACCTATGTCACACATTTGAATTATACTAAGAAAATTATGTTTCAGACCATCTACAATAAGAATATCCTGGGAATATCCTTTGCCATTACTCAAACTCACCATCCCTTTACCCTTGATTTTACCTAGTTCATTATTTTCAAAGATCACATTTCTTGCTTTGCTTTTACTTATAGGAACAAGCTTATCCTTTTCTCCAGTCATGTTCTTGGAACATCCACTATCTATATTCTAGGAGTCCTTTTATTTTTGAGTTGAAAGTACTAGACCACATTTTTCACTATCTTTCTTTTTCCATGTGCTGGCCTTTCTAGCTAAGAGCTTTATCCTTGGATCTGCTTTGTAATTTCTGAGATGACATTTTGTAGCTTTGTGGATGAATTTATGACAGTTATAGTATTCAAGCTCATTGTTCAATAGGTCAAAGTGACTATTGCAATGTTGTCTACTCATTGACTGTTTATTATTTCTTGTCCTCCTCAGATGCATGTCTCTAAACTTAATTTGACAATTTGCAATATGTGGTTGTTTTTTGCTTGGATGTCTCATTCTTTGTTGTGGAAAATATTTATTCCTTGGGATTCTTGATTGCTCATGTCTAAATATTAAGGAACAATTTACAACTTTGCGGCCAAAGTTAGAACAATAGAAACAATATCCATAGAAAAAATCTTTATACCTCAAAAATGGATGTCTTCTTTGAGCATGACGATTTATTCCATGATGATGATTTCCTTGAGCAGAGGGTGTATTATTTATTTCTTCTACAGATTCATTTCTAGCACCTTTTTCTTTACTCCTCCTTGGTGGTTGATTATCTTCCTTTGTTTCTGCAAGTTTGATGTTGTCATTGGTTGTATATTTGACAAAATTGATGGGTTCTTTGTTGCTTGGTTGACCACTACTTGATCCCTCTTCATAACCCAAACCAATTTTCAACTTTGGATTCCTTTGTTGATTCAGAATGGTGGCTAATCCTTCTAAGGCTTTAATACATATTTTGATGATACAAGGCTTGAAACTTCTCCAACTCTTTCCTAGTTTTCACTACTTCTTCTTCCAGAGCTTCACATCTTGCCTTCTTTTTTGATAATTGTTGTTTCAAAATGTCTTCGATTTTCTTTGCCTCTTCTAATTCCACTTTTAGCATGGCAAAGTCTTCATCAGGACCTTTCATGACATTCACAAGATCCTCAATTTTTAAGAAATTTTTTATTAAATGTCTCATCCTCATTCATCTTTAGTTGTTCAAATTGTAATCTGTAGGTTTGAATATTGCCATCCTTTACCTTCTCATTACCTTCATAACTACTAATGTGTTTTTCCCAAATTGCTTTGGCAGATTCTAAGTGCATAACTCTTACAAATTATTCTTCTGCAAGCCCACTTAGAATAGCATTCATAGCCTTAGCATTGAATCTGAATTCTAGCTTGTCATCCTTAGAAGCTAGTACAACCAAATTTACATAACCAGTCTCTACCACAACCCAGACATATGCACCTAAATCCATTATGTAGGTTCTGATCCTAACTTTCCAGAAGCCAAAGTTTTTTCCATTGAAAAGGGGGGGCTTATTGGTTGAATTTCCTCCATGGCTAGTCATGTTTAAGGTCTAGGATCTACCCTTAAATAAAGAGAATTGGCTATGATACCAATTGTTGGAAAACTGAGAGGGGGGGCTAAATCAGTTGTTACCGTGCTTAAACAATTCTAATTATTTTAAACTCTTTACAAAGAACTCAATGACAATCAAAATAATGCAGGGAGGTAAGCAATAGAATATTCAACATCAATCACACACATGAAATATACAGAGACATATATTTCCTGAGGAAACCCATAAAGGGAAAAACCTCTTCTTCTTGATATGATAAGTAATCGTTATTTTCTGTACATTATCATTCTTATGAGCACCAACTCACTATGAGGCTACCACCTCTATTTTGCAAGCTCCAACTTGTTGAGAGCACCAACTGTATGGTTTCTCTAGCACCCACTAGAAGGAAGCACCAACTCCCTGGTTTCTCCAACACCCACTAGAAGGAAGCAACAACTCCCTAAGTGTTCCAGTACCAACTGGATAGAAGCACCAACTTCTTGTCACACAGACATTGACCTGTATAATAGAGAAAAATAGTTCTCCCTTGCACCATGCTACCACCCTAGTTTTTCTGGATGCAACCAGATGGAAGCTACAACTCCTTATGTTCAAGCACCCACTTGAAACTATAAGGACAACATTCCTCCCTAGCACCTCCCTACCACCCTGAAATATAAAACTTTTCTTTCTTGAATTTATCACAGTGATACAAAATTTATCTATGGCTTACTAGTCTCATCACTATTCTTCTACACTGCTCTGCTCTACCTACATCAATGTCTCTCTCCTCATGTCTGTTGCACTTTCTGTTCTTCTCTCAGATATGCATTTATTTTCCTTGCTTCTTCTACGCTTTATGCTATGTGTCTTCTTTCCATTCTATGCACCAAGCCTCTTCTGTGCACTTCAACTCCTACACACAACATGCTTCTACCCACATGAATAAATCTCCACTAAAGCCCACATCTCTTCTCTGTTCTATGTTTTTATACTCTCTTTGCACCTTCTGCATACTTTATGTCATGCCTCTTCACTGCGTCACAGTTCTCCCTACAGGTCATTCACTTCATCTCATCCTATTGATTGCATGGCTATCCAACTAACTACCTTTACTTATATGTTCTTCATGTATTTCTCATGTCGAGTCATATACTTTATCATCATACAAACAATTAATCTTTTTTGGATGTTATTCAAGGTTCTTTGTCTTCTCTACCAGTTATCCTGAGAATCCTTTGTTTCTCTGTCAGTCACAATTCTTCATCCTCTCTGGTAGTTACAGTCAGCCATTTTGGGCTCCTTTGGCTCCTAATCCCCTTCCTTCTCTTGAATGTTGGCTATGACCTGGGGCCAATCACTTCGGGACTTCACCTTTTGGGTCATCTGTCGTGGGTCACCCTGATTCTCCCAACTCCCAATCTCCTGAACTCTGAAGTGGAGCTTAGCGATGTGATAGCTCTTCCCTAGATATGACCTTGGGCGATGATTTCATGGGACCACGTGATTGCGGGTGGGTCTATAAGTGGTTTGAGGAAAACCCTCTTTTTCACCCCGCAATTCACTACAATACTCCACATGTCCTTTCTCCAAAAACGTGGTTTCGATTGCAGCCCACTCATGAGAAATTAAGGCTAGAGCATGTTCTGGCCCTGCAATGGAGCACGACCATCAATCTCATGATCTTGATGGTGCTCCTGAATGGATAGTTCAGATGTGTCCTCTCAATTCTATAGACCAGATCTCTCCTACGTCCATCAACGTCTGAGGTTTCCTTCGTGATCCGGGCTCTGGGAGATTCAAATCTCAAACCCTGTTGTTGCTGACTGGATATATTTCAGAATGGAAGATTTGTTGACATATGTCCTCTTCAATCAACGACTCTTCCTTATTTCCTTTTTCCACGCATGATCCTTAGTCTCAACGATCAGATGACACGTGGCCCTCAAAACCAACGGACGAGATCGATTTCACCTTTCGGGCTTCGGGATTTTTTATTCTCAAACTTCTCTTTCTCCCAGAGCATTTCACCCAGAGTTTAATATCCAACGATGTGTGTCCCTCTCAGATCAACGGTTGAGATATTCTTCAGGTCTCCAGACTTCAGAGATTGCAGTTCTCAACCTTCGCTTGCTCATAATTCTTTTAACTGGAGTCCACAGATTCTTTCCATGTGTCCTCCTCAAATCAATAGTCCTCGTTCACTTTGGGACTCCGACACTTTGGCAATCTAAAACCTTTCACCTTCGCATTTTCCCATAGATTAAAATATACTGACATGTGTCCTCTTCAATCCAAGGGATATCCTCCACTCATGGACTTCAGCCTTCCACAATATCAAATCTTTCTCCTTCGCGTTTTCCCGAAGAATTTTTTCCCGAAGTTCACGATCCGTTCACATGTATCTTGCTACATGATCAACGATCGAGAATGCACCCAAAGTGATCTTCATATTGGATGACTTGTATCCACTTCAAGTCTTCGACATTCGGGACTTAGGGTCTTTAGGCGAGTATTGGTGGTAAAACTCCCGAATCAAAACTCTCGGAGTGACGTCACTCTTCCGTCACTCGATGACATGTCACGAGTCAAGCAAATGCCATGTGTCACTCAAATTTGTGATTTCCATGAGCCTGAAATGCTGAATCAACTTGACACTTGTCATTATCAGATTTCTCCACGTGTCCTTGCTGACGTGGTCTGCCAAGTTTCCTTGCTAACATGGTATGTTGATGTTGTCTACCATGTCCTTGTTGACATGGTCTACTGACGTTTTCTACCACATGTCCTTGAGGATGATATTTGTTGATGTAGATCTCCCTGATCTAACTATCAATTTCTGATCTCTAGATCCGATGAATGATGAAAATTTGCATTCCGAGAATTTCAAATCTCAAACTTTCCTGAGTGTAACCTCCTCGCATATTTATATCTGAGGTGAATATTGTTCACTCGATCAGGATATTGGACTGATGGCTCGATCTTTATGTGATGAAACTTTGCTATCTTATCTTGTCCTTCCACTCGTAATTGATCTAAGGACTGACAAAACTTTGCATTACGAGGATTTCAAATCTCAAACTTTCCTAAGTGTAAACGCCTCACATCTTTAGACCCAAACTAAATGTTGTTCGTCGATCATGTTCTCATATCGATGGCTCAATATTTTTGCATGCTCCTCTTGTCTGGACTATGATATGTCAGCCACTGTTGCTCCTCCTCCTAAGCTTACGGTTTCTTCTGACTTGGAAGAATGTCTAAGTGTCAAAGGCCTCAAACTTTGATCCTTCTATGAGTCCTGATGACTTGGACCTCGTCTACGCTTCTGGAAACTGCTATCTCTTCTGAGATTTCTCATCTCTGCATACTGTTCGCTTCTCCTCCTATGCTTATGCTTATTTTTTAGCTTTCATCTCTGCATAGTGTTCACTTCTCCTCCCGAGCTTACGCTTCTTTCCGAGCTTTGATCTTCATACTGGTCACTTTTTCTTTTGAACTTATGCTTTCCCTGTTTTCCATCATTGTTTATTTTCTTGCATGTTAACATATCATCATCGTTGTTGTTCTTTCCATCAATGACAAGTTCACTCTACCTGCAAATATGCCAAAAATACCCCCCTTTGGCATTGATGGCAAGCCCGAAAGACTACATTGTTCTACTTAGATGCGTTGTTCTACTTAGATATCCAACTGTAGCATCTAGAACACATCTTTTGTCACCCTTTGACATCAATTCCAAAGAAAACATGCTCCCCCTGAGTTATTGTAGTACTTTTCAGAGGTATCGTATATTCAAACAACACAAACTCCCCCTAACAGGATGGATTCTCTTATTTGAGTCCTGCAACGTATTTGTATCTAACTCAGAGTCTTCTCCTTATGATTCTTGGACATGTTCATCTTCAGCTTCAGCTGTTTCCCTTGTAGAAGATTCAATATTGCTCACCTCTCTTACTGGGACTCCTTCATCAACCTTTTCTTTTCATAGTTGAATGACTCCCCCTATCAATCTGCTCTGATCTTCTATTACAACAACTTCATTTTTCTTCCATGATTCCTACAATCCAAGGCTTTTATGATTATATTCATCACAATAAAAAAGCATTACAAACACTCTCATACCTACTTTCCCTTTTTACAAATGAAGGACCCATGTTAGACTTCTTAGGAGTACTAATTTCTTCATTGTTGTATCCAAGACCAGATTTGTCATTTGGTGATATCTGACTATCCAAGATCTCATCCAGGGTCATGGAGTTATTCAAGAACTTGATTTGGGTGTTTGAGTTCTCAACCTTCACAACTTCTTCTTCTGACTTATGACATGATTCTTCTTCTACTTCTTCTTTTGTTGCATGGGAGGATTCAATATCAACATAATTATCTATCCTTATGCCTTTATCCACCACATGTCCCGAGTTTACATTTTTTACCTTAAAATATTTGGATGTGAACAACCCTTCACAACCTCTGTCACATATTTGACTTATACCGAGCAAATTATTTTTCATACCATCTACAAGAAGAACATCCCGGGAATCTCCTTTGCCATTACTAAAACTCACCATCCCTTTACCCTCGATTTTACCTGGTTCATTATTTTCAAAGATCACATTTCCTATTTTTATTTTACTTATAGGCATAAGCTTATCCTTTTCTCCAGTGATGTGCTTGGAAAATCCACTATCTATATTCGAGGAGTCCTTTTGTTTTTGAGTTGTAAGTACCAGAACACATTTTTCACTATCTTTCTTTTTCCATGTGCTAGCCTTTCTAGCTAACAGCTTTATCCTTGGATCTGCTTTGTGATTATTCAGATGGTAGTTTTCATATTTTTGGCCAAAGTTATGAAAGCTATAACATTCAAGCTCAATGTTCAATAGGTCAAAGTTATGACAGTTATGATAGTTATGACTGTTTATTATTTCTTGACCTCCTTAGTTGCATGTCTCTAAACTTAATTTGACAATTTGCAATCTATGGTTGTTTGTTACTTGGCTATCTCATTCTCTGTTGTTGCAAATATTTATTCCTTGGGAGTCTTGATTGCCCATGTCTAAATCTTAAAGAACAATTTACAGCTTTGTGGCCAAAGTTAGAACAATAGAAACAATATCCATAGAAAAAATTTGTGTACCTGGAAAATGGTTGTCTTCTTTGAGAAGGTTGATTTCTTCCATGCTGATGATTTCCTTGAGCAGAGGGTGTATTATTTATTTGTTCTATAGATTCAGTTTTGGAACCTTTTTCTTTAGTCCTCCTTGGTGGCTAATTATCTTCCTTTGTTTCTGCAAGTTTGATGTTGTCATTGGTTGTAGATTTGAAAAACTTGATGGATTCTTTATTTCTTGGTTGACCACTAATTGATCCCTCTTCATAACCCAAACCAGTTTTCAACTTTGGATTCCTTTGCTGATTCAAAATGGTGGCTAATCCTTTCGAGGCTTTGATACTTGACAGATTCTGATGATACAAGGCTTGAAACTTCTCCAACTCTTTCCTAGTTTACACTACTTCTTTTTCCAAAGCTTCACATCTTGCCTTCTTTTCTGATAACTATTGTTTCAGAATGTCTTCGATTTTCTTTGCCTCTTCTAATTCGACTTTTAGCAGGGAAAAGTCTTCATCAGGAATTTTCATGGCATTCAAAAGATCCTCAATTCTTAAGAAAAATTTATTAACTATCTCATCCTCATTCATATTTAGTTGTTCAAACTGTAATCTATAGGTTTGAAGATTGGCATCCTTTACCTTCTCATTACCTTCATAACTGCTAATGAGTTTGTCCCACATTTCTTTGGAATATTCTAAGTGCATAACTTTTACAAATTCTTCTTCTGCAAGCCCACTCAGAATAACATTCATAGCCTTAGCGTTGAAGCTAAATTCCATCTTGTCATCCTTAGAATCTAGTACAACTGGCTTTACATAACCATTCTCTACCACATCCCATACATATGCAACTAAAGACATTATGTAGGTTTTCATCCTAACTTTCCAGAAGCCAAAGTTTTTTCCATTGAACAGGGGATCCTTAATGGTTGAATTTCTTCCATGGCTAGTCATGTTTAAGCTCTAGGATCTACCCTTAAATAAAGGGAACTGGCTCCTATAGCAATTGTTGGACAACCGAGAAGGGGGGGTGAATCATTTGTTACCATTCTTAAACAATTGTGCTTATTTTAAACTCTTTACAAAGAAAACAATGCCAATCACAATAATGTAGAGAGGTAAGCAATAAAATATTCAACATCAATCACAAACATGAAATATACAGAGATAAATATTTCCTGAGGAAACCCATAAAGGGAAAAACCTCTTCTTCTTGATATGATAAGTGATCTTTATTTTCTATACATTATCATTCTTATGAGCACTAACTCATTGTGAGGATACCACCTCTATTTTGCAAGATGCAACTTGCTGAGAGCACCAACTCTCTGGTTTCTTTAGCACCCACTAGAAGGAAGCACCAACTCCCTAGTTTCTCTAGCACCCGCTAGAAGGAAGCACCAACTCCCTGAGTTTTGCAGCACCAACTGGATGGAAGAATCAACTTCCAGTCACAAAGGCACCAACCTATATAACATAGAACAATAGTTCTCCCTTGCACCACCCTAGTTTTTCTGGCTACAACCAGATGGAAGCTACAACTCCTTGTGTTCAAGCACCCACTTGAAACTATGAGGAAAACAATACTCCCTAACACCTCCCTACCACCCCGAAATATAAATATTTGTTTTCTTGAATTTATCATAGTGATACAACATTTATCTATGGCTTACCACTCTCATCACTATTCTGTTACACTACTCTACTCTACCTGCATCAATGTCTCTCTCCTCACGTCTGCTGCACTTTATTTTCTTCTCTCAGATATGCATTTATGTTCCTTGATTCTTCTGCGTTTTATGCTTTGTGTCTTCTTTCCATTCTATGCACCACGCCTCTTCTATGTGCTTCATCTCTTGCACACAACATGCTTCTACTCGCATGAATAACTCTCCACTACAACCCACATCTCTTCTTTGTTCTGTGTTTTTATACTCTCTGTGCACCTTCTGCATACTTCATGCCACGCCTCTTCACTACGTCACAGTTCTCCCTACAGGTCGTTCACTTCATCTCATCCTCTCGATTGCATGGCTATCCAACTGAATACCTTCACTTCTTTGTTCTACATGTATTTCTCATGTCAAGTCATCTACTTGATCATCATACGAACTCTTCATCTTCTCTAGCTATTATTCATGGTTCTTTGCCTTCTCAGCTAGTTATCCGTATAATCATTTTTTCCTCTGTCAATCACAATTCTTCGTCCTCTCTAGTAGTTATAGTCAATCTGTTTGGGATCCTTTGGCTCCTAATCCCCTTCCTTCTCGTGACCATTGGCTGTGACCTGGGGCCAATCACTTCAGGACTTCATGTTTTGTGTCATCTGTCGTGAGTCACCCCAATTCTCACAACTCCCGATCTCCCAAAATTGGAAGTGGATCTTACCAACGTGATATCTCTTTCGTATACATGACCTTGGGCAATGAGTTCGTGTGACGACGCGATTGCGGGCAGGTCAATTGGAGGTTTGAGGACAACCCTCTTTTCAGCCCCGCTATTCACTATAAGCCTCCACGCGTCCTTTCTCCAAATCTGTGGTTTCGATTGCGGCCCACTCATGAGAAATTAAGGCCCGAGCATGTTCAGGCCCCGCAATGGAGCACGAACGTCGATCCCATGATATTGATGGTGCTCCTGAATGGATGGTTTATATATATCCTCTCAAGTTTGTAGACCAGATCTCTCCTTCCTCCATCAATGACTAAGGTTTCCTTCATGATTCGGGCTCCGAGAGATTCAAATATCAAACATTGTTGTTGTTGACTGGATATATTTCAGAATGAAAGATCTGCTAACATTTGTCCTCTTCAATCGATGGCTCTACCTTATTTCCTTTTTCCATGTGCAATCCTTAGTCTCAATGATCAGATGACACGTGGCCCTCCAAACCAACAGACGAGATCGATTTCGCCTTTCAGGCTTCGGGAGTTTCGATTCTCAAACTCTGCTTTCTCCTGTATCATTTCACCCAGAGTCCACGATCCAACCATGCGTGTCCCTCTCGGATCAATGATCGATACCTCCTTCAGGTCTCTGGGCTTCAGAGATTTCAATTCTCAACCTTCGCTTTCTCAGAATTATTTTAGCCGGAGTCCACATATTCCTGCCATGTGTCATCCTCGAATCAACTGTCCTCATTCACTTCGAGACTTCAACACTTTGGAAATATCAAACCTTTCTCCTTCACATTTTCCCAGAGATGACAATCTACTGACCGATGTCCTCTTCAATCCAACGGCTATCCTCCACTCTAGAACTTTGGCCTTCCGCAATCTCAAATCTTTCTCCTTCCCATTTTCCCAAAGAAGTTTCTCTCGAAGTTCATGATCCGTTGACATGTATCCTGCTACACAATCAATGATTGATAATACACATGAAGTGATCTTCATATCGGATGACTCTTATCCACAAGAGGTCTTCATCATTCGGGACTTCGGGTCTTTGGGAGAGTACTAGTGGTAAAAATCCCAAAGAAAAACTCCTAGAGTGACATAACTCTTGTGTCACTCAATGATCTGTCACTTGGATTTGTGATTTCCACGTACCTAAAATGATGAATCAACTTGACACTTGTCATTGTCTGATTGCACCACGTGTCCTTGATGACATGGTTTTCCACGTGGTCTTATGATGTTGTCTTCCACATGTCCTTACTGACATTGTCTGCCACATGTCCTTGAGGACGATATTTGTTGACGTAGATCTCCCCGATCTAATGCTCATTGTTTGATCTCTAGATCCGATGGCTGACAGAAATTTTCATTCCGAGAATTTCAGATCTCAAACTTTCCTGAGGGTAACCTTATTGAATCTTTATATCCAAAGTGAATATTGTTCGCTCAACCAGGATCTTGGACCGACAACTCGATATTTCTACGATGCAGCTTTGCGAGCTTATCCTGTCCTTCCACTCGAGATTGATCCGACGGTTGACAAAACTTCGCATCTGAATTATTTCAAATCCCAAACTTTCCTAAGTGTAAACTCATGTCATCTTTAGACCTGAACTAAACGTTGTTCGTCGATCCTGTTCTTAGATCGATGACTCGATATTTATGCACGCTCCTCCTGTATGGAATCTGATCTGTCAACCACTATCGTTCCTCCTCTTAAGCTTATGATTTCTTCCAAATTGGAAGAATGTCTAAGTGTAAAAGGCCTTGACATTTGATCCTTTTGTGAGTCCTAATGATTTGGACCTCATCTGCACTTCTAGAAACTGTTATCTCTTTTGAGCTTTCTCGTCTCTGCATAGTGTTCGCTTATCCTCCTGAGATTACACTTCTTTCAGAGATTTGATCTATTGTTATCGGACTAATTGGTAGGTGCGGACACTAACTGATCTTCTTAGATCCACCTAGATCTAGAACAAAACACACCAGAACATGATGCTTTCCTTAAGTTTTAAATATTGAATTTATCAACTAAAGAGGGATAGGTGACATATCGTTTAAACGCCACTTCCTCTCACCATCGCCATCCTAGCTCTGTTCCAATGCTCATACAATGATGAACCTGCAAAAGAACGCAACCAACCAAAGTGATAGCAATAGCATAAAATCAATATAAACCTATGTATGTGATCAAGGAATCATACAATAAAACACAACAAGCTTTATAGGAAAGAATCATATTATTGTATCATATTAAATGTGAAAAAGAGATTACAAATATAGCCTTGATGTCATAAGGTCCCTTCCAACTGTCCTTCGTTCCCCACACACTTTCACTCCAAGAATTCTGAGAGCACAGATCTGATAGTATTCATAATCTATCTTGACAAAGGCTCGTCT
>JASDQU010738526.1:0-19983 GCA_032191745.1 Picea mariana | reverse complement strand
ATTTACCTTTTAAAATCTCTTAAACCACTTTGTCTACTTTGACCTTTTGGGGCTTCTAGATGACATATGAGGGTCCTCCAACTTCGTAAGGCCATAACTCTCAAACCGTGAGGAGTTATGTGACGTTCTACATACCACCAGAAATGGCATGACATGTACTATCCATATAGAATAGTATTATCTGAAAATAAATCATGGGTTCTCTTACTCCACAAAGCGTCTTCCCGTGAGGGATTTCACCATAAGGGGACCACTTTGGAGTTCATCCATATTTACTTCTTATCAACCATGAAAAAAAATAAATGAGTCATATTTACATCAAACAATAATGGGTCCATTACTCAAACCTTTTTTCTACAGGTCTTTCTTCAAGGGCTGACATCAGTGACAACCATCCTTAATCAACAACAACTACTTTGCCCATAATTAGTTAACTCATAATTTCTTTGTTACAACCATTTTACACATAATTAACTTCTTATTTCAACCACTTTGACTAGAAAACTTCTTGAAGACTTTCTAGAGGCTTCTAGAGTAATTGACTTCTAATTGACCTTCTACAAGATTCCAGATTATTCTTTCAGAGGGTCCTCCATTCTTTACAAAGCCATATATCCTCAACCGTAAGGAGCCACATGATGTACCACCTGTTAGCACTAAGATTCACCCCCGGATTGCAAGATGATAAGACCAAAACCCATAAAATATGTTTGTAAATGTATATTTATGATAGAAAGAAAGTCAAATGGACAAAACGCAGCATAGCAATGTTCCAACATAGAAAATCTAGGCTAGTATACATAAGAAAATGGGGTTTTGGTTAACTTCAATGAGTGTTTTAAATATAAATGTGAATAGATGGAAGACTTGGTGAGGAAGATGAATAGGTGTGCTATAAGAATCAGGCCTTCTAGCAGCTATGTGAAGGAAAAACTCAGTCACAAGAACCTCTTGAACTAAACTTTAAAACACTGAAAATATTTAGAGCAACATCATAATCAAACATCCATTATAACACAGTTATAACATCTCATAAGGATAATCCAATAATGAGCAATCAAATTAAGAAGAAATAAGGTAATGAAAAGAGGTTGACTTCTATTAATCAAAATATCTAAGGTCTCATACATAAAACCAAAATATGGCTTTGTTTTATCAAAATATTACAATAGGGAGCTCTTCTCAACCATTTGAACCTCAAAATAAAATTATTCTATTGTATTTATAGTTTAAACAATAAGAAACAACTTGGAGTGCAAGATGGCCCCTCTAACCTAGGATTCTCCACAAAAAAATGCTAATCTTTCATATGTACAAGTGGAACTAACATACTGCTAGAAACATGGAGCATGTTGGCAAGAACTATAACAAGATAATCATGACATAATTTGTTGTTGCTTGGGTGCATCTCCACCAGTGCCACGTGTCCTCCAAGCCTTTGTGTTGAGTTCCATATTCCACATGGTGACTATTGATTCCCTCTAAATCCTTCAAAGCTAAGAAGAGATGGTGAATTAAAAACTGTTGATTGTATCAACTAGTTCATAGCAACTTTTTGTAACATAAGTGGTAGCATATTTTGTAGTGCCCACCTATGTAGAACTTTTTTGTAGCATATTTTGTAGCACATTCGGTAGTGGATTTTGTAGCACCCACCTATTAAAATTGTTCTAAAACAACTTTTCGTAGCAAACTGCTAGTTTGTGTCTGGCTTGGTGATTTTGCAGTGCTTTCCGTAGTGAATCTACAATCCAGACTGTGCAGATGATTCCATAGCGCCATACATTGCAAAATATTCTGTGATTTTTTGTGTCATGCAATTGAGCCTCAAAAACCCAAAACATCTTAGCATAACTACTATAATTCTGTATATTCCTCTAGTAGGTATAATTATGACACTTCCCTCAACACCTCAAAATGCAAAAGTTGATCATTATAAAAAATGGGGTTTTCCATCCTCTCCACTTCATCTTCTTAATCTGACACTTCTCCTTGTTGCAACAACACTTCCCCTTGTTGAAACAACACTTCTCCTTGTTGCAACTTGGTCTAATACATTGATATTTCTCTAGAATAGATCATCCTTGAAAGGCTGCAACTCCTCTTTAAGTTTTTTGTTATGGTACTGCAAGTCTCTTTTCTTCATGTACAAGTTTCTAAGCTATCTATGCAAGGGAAAAAATCTTCTTGTTGTGAACTGAGCTATCTCAAGACTTTCCTTATGCATATCCATGAGCTCACTCATCTTTCTCCTCCCATCCAATCCTTCTCCCTTCAGGTGGTAAATTTACTTTCTTGCATCTCTGAGTTGTCTGATCAATCTCTTGAAGGTGGAGTTATCAGGGGGAGTGGTGATGTTTATGAATTCAATAGGCTTCTCAATAGTTTCACCTTTACCCTCATCTTTCTTTTGAACATGAGATTTTGTTATATCTTTTGCTTCAACATATTCCTTATGGGTTGATGATCTGGTGAAGGGCCTCCTAGATCTAGTCTCTGTTGTTGCAGTAGGTGAAGTAAAGTGTAACTTTCTCCCCTTTTTGGCTATATTTTTGGTTGAGGGAACTTCCTCTAGTTCGGGTGCAAGTTGAGGTGAAATTTCCCTTTGTGGGAATTGATGGGATTCCCTTTCTTCTTCTTCAACTTCTTTAGGAACTTCTTTGTCTTGGGAAATGTATTTTCCATTTATATTTTTTCTTGTTTTTGTTTGGGAAACACTACTAGATGGAAAAGGGCTCTGCACCCTAGATTGAGGAGTAGGGACTACATCTAGCTGTGGATTAGCATAGGAAATGATTTTTTCCCAAGTGAGGTTTATTTTCTTCAATTATTCCATTACAATCATCGTGATCAACCCTAAGTGGAAAACATTGGGGTCCACAATGTTGGACTTGGCATGGACTC
This sequence comes from Picea mariana, assembly GCA_032191745.1. Classification (NCBI taxonomy): domain Eukaryota; kingdom Viridiplantae; phylum Streptophyta; class Pinopsida; order Pinales; family Pinaceae; genus Picea; species Picea mariana. Next base: position 17,079 of record JASDQU010738526.1, on the reverse strand, counting down.
TATCAACCATTTTTCCCATACTCTTAAATAGATAGAAATGGATGTGCATTAAATCCTTGCATGTGAAGTTTAGCAAAAGACTAATGTGATATTGGTATATTATATTGAATCTACCCTCACATGTAAAATACCTTTGGATGACTTTAAACATTTTATCAAAACCCTCAACGAAGTGGATCGTAGTCACTCCGTTCAAAAAATTATCTTTCTGATGTTATGGTTTGAGGAAATCTTTAGAAAAGGATGCATTAAGAGTCATAGATTTGAACCACCTTTCACCAGTGTTGGCCATCTTAGTGGATGATGCAATGGTAGCCTCAGATACTTCCAACTCAAGGGTTCCTACCTTGGTCTTAGTGCCATCAAAGTTTAAATAAAATTCCCTCGCTACCTCAGGGTGTCCCCTTTGTATATTCTGACAGAAAGTTAAGAAACCAACCCTTTGGAAGACCTCCCTGATCAGAGGTTTAACATCAAACAAGTGCATATCAGAAGGCTTAGTCCTAACTACATTCCCACCCTTGTGATATTTCTTCTTTTGGGGTGTATCCATTAATAGAAATAGGAGACCAAACACTACAATGTTGTGAGAGGTATAGGAAAACAAACAAGGACAAAAGTCTTAAGGGTTTTTGAAAGGTGGTCCTTATTTGGGATTTCAAGGTTTTCCTCCAATTGACTTCTGAACTAATAAGAGAACAGTTTGATGGACTAGAAAAGAAAGAGAATATCTTCATAGAAATGATATGCAAGGAGGCCACACTATCAAATTTTAGGCTAACATAAAACTACTATGCATGGTCATCATCATTTTAAAAGCAAAGGCTCCTAAACTCTTTAGTGTGAATAGACTTTGAAATGAAAAAATAAAATGACACCATGAAGGAAAAGAGTTGATGCTGGAAAAAAGTAAGTAGATACGATGACACTGGGTTGACACACAATTTTCAGTGTTTCAACAGGGGATATGTAGTGCAATTGAGTAGCGGTTTCCGTAGCGTAGTGTAGACAACAAAGGCCAAGAAAGGAATAGGAAAAATAGCTCTGCTATAAAATTTTATTTAATTTCAATGGAGGAGGATACAAATATTCATATGGCTGAGAAAACTCTGACAATAGAGGAAAAGGGGTTGGTAGGTGGAGGAAACCACAATTTGCAACGCCAGGTGCTACAAAAAGTTAAACAGAACCTTAGTTGATCTTCAACAGAGCTCAGATGGCTCAAAGAGTACCTAGACATTGTAGCTTGACTATTGATGATATTCAGAAGGAATGAAGTTGCTCGCAACCGTCATAGTATTCAATTCACCTTGGTTAGCTAGTCTCTAGCTTAATCCACAACGTTGTCTAGACTAGGAGTTTCTACAGTGCCAAGCTAGGAGCAAGATTTCAAACTTTGGTAAAAAGTTAGAATTATTTAATGACCAAATCATGATTATTCGTTTTGAAAATAAGGATGCTAAAAAAAATGAAATTGCATGACATGAGCTTCATAATTTCAAATGATGATAAAGAGGGAGGGTATACAAAATATGCACTATGAAAACTACTAGTGAGTTGGGAGAGTACTTGAAAAGATTTGATTTGACTCCCTAATGGGTAAAGGGACAGATTGGATAGGTTCAAGTGTATGAATGGAGGTAGTGACATCTCAGGCTTGTGGTGTCATGGGGATGGTAGTGATAACTGTCAAATCATGTGATGAACCGAGGGTATAAACCATAGATGTGGGTAAAAAATGTAAGCTAAGCTCCATCCTTCCATTTATTTGAGCTAACCTAAGAAAAACATAAGGAGAAAATAAAAAATAAAAAACCTAAAAAGGATAAAATAAAAAAAATAAAGCCTAAGGGGAAACTTGACCCATGACATATTCATGTGATAACATTGGCTCCACAAGGGATGGAATGCTCCCTGTGAGCTACCAAGAACAAGCAACTTCAGTGTCTTATCCTAGGTCTATGGGATCATTTATTCAAACCAAAATAAAAAGAAAAAGTCATATTTACAATGAATGGAAATCCACTCATGGCTTAAGAAAAATACTTCTTTAGAAAGTTCCCATTGACAAGGCCACCAAAAACTTCAGGATCCTCCAAGTTCTACAATATATAAGTATTATTTGAAAACACCTCAGAAATATTGAAAGTACCAATCCTTAAGGCTTCGAATTTATCATGTTTGCCTTTGTCTTGCTTGGGTTCATCCCACTTAAGCTCTAGATCTCCCAGATGGAAATATTCCTTACTTACCTTCTTGTCAAAGGCTTGCTTGATCTTTTGTTGATGGTCTTGTGCTTTGTCAAGGAGTTTCTCCCTAGTCTTTTTTAGTTATACCAGTTGTTGTATCCTCCTGACCATATGATTAGGTTCACCTTGATAGTCCTAGGGGAACTTTGCCACATGCACAAAAATATGAGTAGGAAAGATAGCTTCAATCCCATATACAAGTAGAAAAGGGGAAATACCATGTGACCTCTTTGTTGTAACTCTATCAATCCATAATGCAATTTTCATCTTTGAGTCCCATGCTTTCTTGTTGTCTTCTAAAAACTTCTTGATGATATTTATGAGGCTCTTGTTAAAAGACTCTTCCAAACCATTTCCTTGGGGGTAATAAGGATTATAATGGACTAATGTAATCCCATATTGTTCACAAAACTTGATCAATGGTTCATCTTTGAAAGAGGAAACATTTTTAGTAACAATCTTTCTTGGACAACCAAATCTTTTCATGATATCCTCAAGAAAACTAATGATTACTGTGTGGGAGGCACTCCTTGTAGTAATGGATTCTATCCATTTGGTGAAATAATCAATTGTAGTCAAAATAAACCTATGTTTACCACTTTAGGATGGATGAATTTCCCCAATGAAGTCAAGTCCCCACTGTTGAAAAGGTCCAGAAACCACCACAAGATTCAAAGGAAAATATTTGAGTTGTTTCTTTCCAGAATATTTTTGGCATTTGAAGCAAGCTCTAATCTTCGCACAAACATCAGAAAAAAATCTAGGCCAAAAAAACCTAGCTCTAAGGATGTTATATCTTGTGGATCTCCAAAAGTGATGGCCCCCACATAAGCTATCATGAAAATCAGCCATGGCCTTTTGAGCCTCCTGTGGATCTAAACGTCTCAAAATAACCCCTAAAGGATCTTTCCAATACAATATGTGATCAATGAGACAATATCTTATTTCTTTAAGCTTCAAATCTCTTACCTTTTTCTTCTCCAAACCATCAGGAGGATACAAATTTTGCTAAAAATATATAATGTCTTTATACCAAGTGCATTCTACCAAGTTGGGGGTGATATGAGAGATTTTGTAAGCAAAATCAACTTGCTTATTTTCTGAGTTTATGTTCATGAAATTAACCCCTAGTTCTTTTCAATTTGATTCATCCAGTAACCTAGATAAACCTTGACCTTTCACTATTTTATTGGGATTCATTTCAAGGTCAAATTCTAGAATCTTGTCAATCCATTTTCTCCTCTTCCCATCTATGTCAGGATGGATAAGTATTTCTTTCACAGAGGCTGATGGAACATAGGCAACAATCTTGGAATGCATAATGTATACTCTGAAATCCTTGAGGGATTTAGCCAAAGGATAAGCCTTCTTTTCCATAATATCATACCTCATTTCTGCATCCCTCAATGCTCTTCTAAAAAAGGAGATAGGATGCTCTAACCCCTCTGTATTTTTCTGAATCAAGACAAGAGCCAATGTGTCAAATGAGGAAAAGGAAAATATCATAAATTCCTTAGAATAATCAGGGTTGATGAGCACAGGTGATTCAGTTAAGGCCTGTTTGATTTGGTCAAAAGAATCTCGATCCTCAGCAATCCATTTAACCTCATTTCCTTTCCTAAGCATAGATGTGGTGTAATTAACCAATTCAACAAAGTTAGAGATGAATCTTCTCATAAAATTGATTTTAGCCAAGAAAGAATGAACTTATTTCTTAGATCTAGGAAAAGATAAAGTCCGGATATCCTCTAATCTACTTAGATCAATGCTTACCCCTTATGCTGATACAATATGTCCCAATAACTTGCATTCCTTCATATCAAACAAAGACTTCTTAGGATTAAGAGAGAGACCAAACTTTCCTTACTTCAGGAAGACCCTTTTCAAATGATGATAATGTTTCTTATCATAATTTGAGAACACTGTAATTTCATCTAGATAGATGACCACAATTTTTTCCTTCTCCCTAATAAAGGAAATATCCATTTCTCCCTGAAAAGTTGCTCCTGCATTCATTAATCCAAAGGGAATTTTAGCATACATGAATGTTCCCCAATGAGTAGTGAAGGTTTTCTTCTCTCTATCTTCAGGTAATACAGAGATCTAATTTTATCCCGAGAATCCATCAATCATAGACATCCTAGATGAGCCAGTCACCCTATGTAAAATGTGCTCCATATTTGGCAAGGGGTAATTATCTTTCCTGGAGCTTCTATTCAAATTCTTTAAATAAACACAGTCTAATTTCCCCATTCTTTTTCCTCACAGGGACCAACTTAGCCACCCACTCAGAGTACCTTAAAGGAATGATGATCTTGGTGCCCAACAACTTCTTCACTTCTTTTTCCATAATAGGAAGCAACATGGGATTTATATGTCTATGTTTCTTCCTAAAAGGCCCAGTCTCCTCTCTCAAAGGGATCTTATGTTCAATGATGTTTGTGTCATATGTTTGCAAATATTCATATTTCCAGGAAAACACATCATCAAACGCCTTTAAAATATTAACATACTCATCCCTTTGTTACTTTGACAAACTAATAGACAATTTCACATACATTGGATCCTCCTCTGTACCTAAATTGCATTCAGTCACATCATCATTTTTAGTTGAACCTTTAACCTTCACAACAACATCATTTCTGTCAAAGAATCTCTCTAAAGGGACTAGTCCTTTTGGAATATGGTTACTGGGAAATTGAACAATATGATGGTCAACGATTTTATTCATAAAAATATCAACATGAGGGAATTTGACATTATCATGATCTTGATCAATATGAAAGGCAGAAAACTCCTCAGTTTCAAGAAATATTTTGATCTCAAGATCATCCTCAAAGACCTTCTAATGTTTGGCATTGTTAGGTATAGAGGGTCTATACTTCACTTCCACATCATATTTGAACTTAGGGGGCAAAGGAACTCTAAAATTACTTGCAGAAACAACCAAAGAATATAACATAGTCTTTTCCTCTCTTGGGACAAAAGAGATATTAAAAGATGAGAATAAATTATCAACAAGATCCCAAACTTCATTTCTATAAGTCCTTAACCTGGGGTGTTTATCTTGATAAATATTTTTGACTTGATGTAAAATTAATTCAGCATCTCCAAACAATGCTAACTTTTCAATCTTCATGTCTTTAGCAGCCCTCAAACCCAAAACAAGAGCCTCATACTTTGCCACATTGTTTGCAGTTTCAAATTAAATCTTGTAAGGCAAAGATATGATATCTTGGGTAGGGGAAATAAATACCACCCCAGCACCAACACCTTCCTTAGAAGAGGATCCATCAAAAAACATGTTCCAAACAGAGGTATTACGAGGGGGGGTTTCACAAGAGTTAACGAGTTGTTTTTTTATTTCAATAGGTGATTGAGGAGCATCAGAGAGCTGAAAAATACTGGATCCTAAATCAGTATCAACTGCAAAAATAGGGTGGTTGGTGGGATTGGATTCATCATTGATGATGCAAGCTATTTTTTCTTCCCTATAAATCCTTTTGTGCTCTCCTCCAAATATAGGAATGGTAGCATATGAAAGGTCCATGTGCAAAGTTCCCTCTAGTATTTTGATCCAAGACCTTGAAAAGAACATCCCAAACTTAGGGGGGGACATCAGCCACAACAATATCCATGACAGCACTTTTCATTGGAAATTGGAACAAGGTAACAACCAGGTCTTTGATTACCCTAAGACACTTCACTTTCCTAGAATCAAATGAGTATAGGTCATGATAAGGTTTTGTAATTTCCATCCCAAGCACATCCACAATAGTTTTAGGCATGGTGTTATGAGATGCACTTGAGTCCATCAAGCAATTGTGAAACACTTTATCATGAATATTTAATGATGTGTAGAAAGGAGGGGAAGAGTCATGCCTATCCTCTACCAAAGGTCCCAATATGACTGCTGGTTTTTCATCTTGAAGGTTCATTGAGTCTGTGGAATTAGAGGAAGGTTCAGGCTGCAACATCTTGGAAAGATATTTTTTAAACTCCTCATTCTTAACCATCTCTAAAAAGGGTATTGGGATTTTGATCTTTTGAATATCACTTTCAAAGCTAAAAGAGGAGGGATATTTCAGAATCTTTTTAATTTTCAGGAAAGGTATCTTAACCACTGCTTGAGGGTTTTTTGCCTCTTTTTTTTTGCTGCTAGATGCCACAGCCTTAGAAAAATTTTCTATTTTGGTGGGTTGATCAGAAGTGTTCGGTTTTCCTTCTTTCATTTTTGACCTTAGGTTATATTTATTTGGATTATCATTGGTTTTTTCCCCTTTACTCAATTCATTCAATTGGTTGTCCATGAGAGACTCCTCATATGCAGATTGGGTTAAATGAGGGGATAGAGAAGTATGACCAAGACAATGGATTTCTGGATCAGTTTCTTCATCCTCTCCTTCTTCATCAAGGACTAGGTTATTTTGGAGAGGGGCTTGGAATTGTTGATCATCCCTATCCCTATTTATTTGATCTCTTTGAAGGACCCAAGGGGCATTATTTGGTCTTCTGGAATTTTTCTATTATCAACATTATGTGTGTTCCTATAGTTCTAATTTCCTTCAAGTTTCGACTTTTCCATTTTAGTAAAAAGTGATTTTTCCAATTTTGTTAGTTCATCAACTTGAGGATGGACAACAAGGGAATCAGAGGTTGAATCTTCAGCCCTACTTTTTGTTCTGTCTCTATAATATTTTCCCCTATGCTTGTCAACTTCCAATATGTTATATTTTACCTCCAAGGATGCATCTTGCATATGAGCTAGAGAGGTAGATCTTCTTTCTCTCAACAGGAGGCAAAACTCAGGGTCAAAAGCAATGGCATAGGTAATTTTGGCAGAAGTTTCTGTAGGATTTATTTCAGTGGGAATTTTGTTGTACATTTTATTAAATCTTTTTGAGAAGTTTGAAATAGATTCCCCTTATTTCCTCTTAAGTGACCCAAATTATGTAATCTAATATAGGAAATCCTTTTTATCCCCCCAATTCCTCAGAAAAGCATCATCCAAATCTTCAATTCTAGCAATAGATCTAGGATTCAAACCTATAAACCATTTCCTATCCTCACCATCAACGCTTTGTACAGAGACCCTCATCCATACATCTTCATTCTCAACATTAAAGTTATCTTCATAACTATAAAAAGTTGCAAGGTGTTCTTCTGCAATTATTTCTTCCTCCCCTTTGAACTTGGGCATGTAATTAAGGTAGTCTCCAACTAGGAGAGCATTCATAGGTTGGGGTAAGAGAAGAGGGGCATACCTAGCATCCACTATGTCATCCATCCTATTTCTAGTAAGGTTAGAACCTGTCATTGGATTGTGAATTCTAGGAGAACAAGGGGGATAATGAGTCTTGATAGGTACAACTACAGTTTTAGTTTCCAGAGAAAGAGGGAGGTTGGATGGAGAGATTTCATTTTTCACGGGAAGAGTTTGAGTCTTGGAAGAAGATGGTATAGGCTCCAAGGGAAATGAGGTTTCATCCTCTTTAGTCAAAACAATTTTGATAGAAGGAGGAGTAGGAAAACCCAAGGTAGGAAAATATTCTAAGCTCTCAAGTCTACACCATCTTACAATATCAGGAGAGGAAAGAACTTCAAAACATTCTTGTTTCAATTTGGGACTAAAATAAGAGTATTCAACAGGAAAATTTTCAAAATCAAAATTCCTAAAAACTTCAACAGAGGGTAAAAGAGGAGAATTGGATATAGCTACTGGTGTATTAAAAGTGGAATCATGAAAATGACCAGAAGTACCTGGTACAATAGCTAAAAAGACTTCTTGAGAAGCCTTTCCTTTCTTGATAATATTCTATGGGTTAGCTTCAGGTGTTTCCATATGTATATGTGCAGTATAACTCGCATGTCTACCTTTGGGAGCCACAACTGAAACAGTGGAGTTGCCAGGTGCAAGCTGCAATCGTCAATGTATTGATTTCTAATGCACCTTTAGAAACAATATTTCTTTGTTGTTCAATCCTAGATAAATGTTTTCAATTTGTTCCCCGGAAATAACACCAAGAATGTTAGCACTGCGATTCACCCTCATATTGCAAGAGGATAATCCCACCACCCATCAAATAGGTTTGTAAATGTAGATTTATGATAGAAATTCAAATGGACAAAACTCAACATAGCAATGTTCCAACACAGACAATCTAGGCTAGTATGCATAAGCAAATGGGATTTTGGTTAACTTCAATCAGTGGTTTAAAGATAAATGTGAATAGATGGAAGAATTGGTGAGGAAGATGAATAGGTGTGCTATAAGCATCAAGCCTTCTAGCAGCTAGGTGAAGAAAAAACTCAATCACAAGAACCTCTTGAACTAAACTTTAAAACAATATTTACATCATAATCAAACAACCATTATAACATAGCTATAACATATCATAAGGATTATCCAATAATGAGTAAACAGAGTAAGAAGAAACAAGGTAATGAAAAGAGGATAACTTCTATTAATCAAAATATCTCAGGTCTCATACATAAAACCATAATATGGCTCTGTTTTATCAAAATATTACAATAGAGAGATCTGCTCAACCATTTGAACCTCAAAATAAAATTATTCTGTTGTATTTATAGTTTAAACAGTAAGAAACATATTGGAGTGCGAGCTGGCCTCTCTAACCTAGGATTCTCCACAAAAAACTGCTAATCTAACATCTGTACAAGTGGAACTAACAGACTGCTAGAAACATGGAGCATGTTGGCAACAACTCTAACAAGATAATCATGACATAATTTGTTGTTGCTTTGGTGCATCTACATCAATGCTATATGTCCTCTAATCCTTTGTGTTGAGTTCCATATGCCACCTGGTGACCATTTATTCCCTCCAAATTCATCAAATCTAAGAAGAGGTAGTGAATTCAAAATTGTTGACTTTATCAACTAGTTCGTAGCAAATTTTCATAGCGCAACTGGTATCATATTTCGTGGTGCATTCCTATGTAAAAATGTTCTGCAGCAAATTTCATAGCACATTCGATAGTGTATTTCATAGCACCCACCTATGAAAATTGTTCTTCAGCAATGTTTCGTAGCGAACTGCCACTTTGTGTCTAGCTAGGTGATTCTGCAGCGCTTTCCGTAGTGAATTTGCAATCTTGTCTGTGGAGATGATTCTATAGTGCCAGGTGCTACGAAATCTTCTGTGATTTTTTGTGTCATGCAATTGAGCCTCAAAAACCAAAAAAATATTAACAGAAGGAGTATAATCCTGTAGATGCCTCTAGTAGGTATAATTATGACACTTCCCTCAACACCTCAAAATGAAAAAAATGATCATCATAAAATATGGGGTTTCCAATCCTCTCCACTTCATATTCTTAAGATGGAACTTCTCCTTATTGAAGCAACACTTCCCCTTGTTGAAACAATACTTATCCTTGTTGCAGCATGTGATAATACATTGAGATTTCTCTGGTCTAGATCATCCTCAAAAGGATGCAACTCCTCTTTATGTTTTATGTTATGGTACTGCAAGTCTTTGTTCTGCCTATAAAAGGTTATAAGTTGTCTATGTAGGGGTATAAAACTTCTTGCTATGAACTAATCTAACTCAAGAGTTTCCTTATTCATATCCATGAGCTCACTCATCTTTCTCCTCCCAACCAATCCTTCCCCCTTCAGATGGGAAATTTCCCTTCTTTCATCTCTAAGTTGTCTGATCAATATCTTGAAGTTGGGGTTATCAGGGGGAGTGGTGATGTTTATGAATTTAATAAGATTCTCAATAGTTTCACCTTTACCCCTATCTTTCTTTTTCATAGGAGATTTGGTTATGACTTATGATTAAACATCTTCCTTATGGGATGATGATCTGGTGAAGGGCCTCCTAGCTCTAGTCTCTAATATTGCACTAGGTGAAGGAAAGTGTAACTTTCTCCCCTTTTTGGATATAGTTTTGGTGGAGGGAACTTCCTCTAGTTCAGGTGCAGGATGAGGTGAAAGTTCCCTTTGTGGGGAGTGATGGGATTCCCTTTCTTCTTCTTCAACTTCCTTATGAACTTCTTTATGTTGGGCAATGTGTTTTCCCTTTCTATTTTTACTTGTTCTTTTTGGGAAACACTACTAGATGGAAAAGGGATCTACACCCTGGATTGAGGAGTAGGGGCTACATCTAGCTGCATATTAGTAGAGGAAATGAATTTCTCCCAAGTGAGGTTTATTTTCTTCAATTCTTCCATTACATGCATCCTGATCAACCCTGAGTGGAAAACATTGGTGTCTGCAGCCTTGGACTTGTCTTGGAATCTATCAACCATTTTTCCCATAGTCCTAAACATATAGAAAGGGATGTTCATTAAATCCTTTCCCATGAAGTATAGAAAAATCCTAATGTGATACTCGTATATCATATTGAATATGACCTCACATGTAAAATATCTCTGGATGACTTTCAACATTTTTTCAAAAACCCTCAACCAAGTGGGTCCTAAGCACTCCGTTAGACAAATTTTCTTTCTGATGTTCTGGTTTGAGGAAATCTTTAGAAAAGGTTGCATTAAGAGTCATAGATTTGAACCACCTTTCACCAGTGTTGGTTATCTTAGTGGATGCTACAATGCTGGCCTCATATACATCCAACTCAAGGGTTCCTACCTTGGTATTAGTTCCATCAAAGTTTAAAGAAAATTCCCTGGCTACCTCAGGGTGTCCCCTCTGCATATTATGACAGAAATTTAGGAAACCAACCCTTTGGAAGACCTCCCTGATCAAAGGTTCAACATCAAACAAGTGCATATCAAAACGCTCTGTCCTAACTACATTCCCACTCTTGTGAGATTTCTTATGTTGGGGTGTATCCATTGATAGAAATAGGATAACAAACACTGCAATGTTGTGAAAGGTATAGGAAACGAAACAAGGAGACAATTCTTTAGGTTTTTTGAAAGGTGGTCCTTATCTGGGCTTTTAGGGTTTTCCTCCAATTGACTTCTGAACTAGTAATAGAACAGTTTGATGGCTTAGAAAAGGAAGATAATCTCTTAAGATAAATGATATGAAAGGAGGCCACACTATCAATTTTTAGGCTAACATAAAACTACTATGCAGGGTTGTCATCATTTTAAAAGCAAAGGCTCCTAAACACTTCATAGTGAACATAATTTGAAATGAAAATATAAAATGACACCATGAAGGAAAAGAGCTGATGCTGGAAAAGGTGAGCAGATATGATGACACTGGGTTGACACACAATTTGTAGTGCTAGAATAGAGGATCTGTAGCATAATTTAGTAGCAGTTTCTGTAGTGTAGTGTAGACAACAAAGGCCAAGAAATGAATAGGCACAATAAATCAGGTAGAAAATTTGATTTAATTTCAGTGGAGGAGGGTGAAAATATGAAGATACCTGAGAAAACTGTGACGACAAAGGTAAAGGGGTTGGTAGGTGGAGGAAACCACAATTTGTAGCGCCATGTGCTATGAAAAGTTAAACAGAACCTTAGTTGATCTTCAACAGAGCTCAGATGGCTCAAAGAGTACCTAGACACCGTATCTTCACTATTGATGATATTCAGAAGGAATGAAGTTCCTCCCAACCCTCCCAGTCATCAATTCACCTCGGTCAGCTCGTTTGTAGTATACTCTGTAGTGTTGTCTGGACTAGGAGTTTCTACAACACCAATCTAGGAGTAGGATTTCAAACTTTGGTAAATAGTTAGAATTATTTAATGACCAAATCACAATTATTCCTTTTGAAAATAAGGATGCTGAAAACAATGAAATGACATGACATCAACTTCATAATTGCAAATGATGATAAAGAGGGAGGGTGTAAAACATATGTGTTATGAAAACTACTAGTGAGTTGGCAGTGTACTTGAAAATATTTAATTTGACTCTCTAACTGGTAAAGGGATAGGGTGGAGAGGTTCAATCCTATGAATGGAGGTAGTGACATGTCAGGATTTTGGTGTCACGGGGATGGTAGTGATAGTTTTCAAATCATGTGATGAACCAAGGGTATAAACCATAGAGGTGGGTCAAAAATGTGATCCAAGCTTCATCCTTCCATTTATTTGAGCTAACCTAAGAAAACCATAAGGAGAAAATAAAGAAAACAAACCTAAAAATGATAAAAAGATAAAAAATTAAAACCTAAGGGGAAAATTGACCCATGAAAACTTCATGTGATAACACCACCTATCACTGGAAACAACATGACACGTACTACCCATATATGAGTGTCTTACCTGCATCTACATTGTCCTTCATCTCTTTATTTGTCTATCAACTGTGGGTTCCATGACCATACCTTCGAGGCTACATGTAGACTTCATCAAATGCACCCAACACATATGCTGACATCAACCACTCCATCAATGACAACTAACTATCTATTTATCTCAAATACGTCTCTAGGGATTCCAATCTTCTCTAAGGGTTGACATCAATGACAACCAACTATCCAACATATTATTCAGAGTATCAAATACACTGTTGGATGTCAATTTTCAATGTGAATCAAGAGAGACAAGGAAACTTGTAAGAATTTGTGTGAATCCATTAGAATATGAATGAAAATGAAAATGCCTGTAAATTCTAAAAAGAAATATGGATATGTGTTTCTTCCCCTGGAATTAGAGCTCCCTAGCTTTCTAAGCTTTAAGGAATCCTATGTATATGTGTTGAACATAGTAAATTTTAACGCTATGCCAATTTAATGATGCTGAAAGGGTCAACTGCAATGTTCAAAATTGAATTCGACTATCAGATCTTGAATTTTATTATATTCCTATGGGCACATGAGTTTACAAGTCAAAATCAAATCTCGGATAAGAGGAATTATGTGTTGTAGATGTTGTTAGAGAAACATTCAATCCTATCAAGGATTCAATACTAAGGATCACTAGAAGAACTCTCTCATACTCAAATGCTTCGCAACACTTGTTTATTTAAAAATTAGATTTTTAATACTTATTGAACAAAGAAATTGGTAGAGCTTAACTTTGTGGGGACCACCATACATCATCTCAAGTTTTTTTCATATTGTAACTATAGATTATGAAATAATTATAAATAATCAATTGCATAGTTTATATTTTCTTGTACAAATTGGTAGAGGCGGAAGAAGCATAAAAGTGATATAGAAAGAACTTCATAATGCTTTTGAAAAACTTCATAGTATCTCGAATATTAAGATGAGTCATGGAAATCATAGAAATAAATCTACATCTATGAAATAGATGGACCTCAAAACATTAGTAGAAGATAAAAAACTATAAGAAACAAGGTGAGTAATAGCAATGTCACATAATAACAAAAACAAAACACTTATTCTCTTTGTATAACATATCCACCTTATATTCTTTTCAACGTTCCCTTTCCCACTTACATTTATACTAATTACTATCATTTTTATTATTATAAATAATTTTTTTGTTGGTTTACTTCCTCTACCAATGCATCCTCATGAAACTCCTAAAAACAAAGTAAATGTTATTACTAAATATATTTTGTATTGGATGGACACAATACAATTGTAAGCTTCCATTGATGAGTGTGAGTCTTATCGCGAAGAATCTTCCATCCCTCTTCTCATTGTACACTACCAATAAGTTGGTGTAGGAAAGCACACGTGCGTAGGTAATATTTAGATTATCTCTCTAACTAAAAACGGGGTGTAATAGTACGTGCATACACAATGTTGGGTGAACTCTATAATAAAGCAAGTGGTGGTACATCTCAAAACTAGTGACATTCTTAGCATAATATATATCCACCGATGGCTTGCTCTTTAGTAACCAAATGAAAGTGCACATTAAACTTAATATTATATTATAGAAAAAAATTCAAAGTTTAATATTTAATACAACTGAAAATAAAAAAATATTAAATCTAAATAAAACTTAAATAATTAAATTTAAATAAAATAATTAAAAATAAAATATTGTTAAATATAAATAAAACTTAAAATTAAAATAATTGAATTTGAATAAAATAGCTAATATAAATGATATAATTAAGAATAATAGTCATTTATTTATTTATGAATATGAGATAAATATTAAATAATACGTGAAGTGAATGCAATTGTTAAATGTATATTTTTTCTTCAATAATATTATTACATATATTTTCTTAAATTTAATGAATTAAATTAAACAAATTGTCATATACTAATATTTACAAAATTAAATATTTATTACTTTTTTCATGCACTACAATGTATAAATAATATAGATAAGAATAATTATTGTTTTTTTTCCCAAGAGAAACTTAATAGGAAACTTAAATGATGCTTTCCCTCATTCATGGATGGCATTCCTAGTAAACATATCGATGTATCGAGGTAAATTAGTGTGTCTCATCCAATTGGATTTGAATAGGCACATGGTGGCATGGAACTAGCTAAAGGAGACAATAGGTTGAGTTGACCCTTCGGGCTTAAATGTTTGGAGTCACTTTGTCCCATCCTTAAGCACTTAATCTAGAGAGTGAAATTGTTGGTACATTGCCAACCGCCATATAAATTGAGGGGTGCACCTCTTATGTACACCTCACATGTATTTCTAGATGTGCTTAAAGACTTGCCCCACCCCTTCCCATTGGAAAAAATATTAGTGAGATTTGAACTTGCATTCAACCACTACCTCAAGGTGAATTTGTGGCTCTAGGAAAAGTCCTCACCATTTTCTCTAGCTCCTTTAGGAAAGAGTAATTTCCACCTTTCATTTCTAAGGAAAACCTCATAGGAAAATCCAAGCGTTGCTTCTCCACATTCATGGATGTCATCCCTAGTAAACTCGTCGTCATAAACTAGTGTGCATTTCTAGGGAATTCAAATTGAGCTCATGTTTGCACATAAGTAGGCCAAATTCCCAACAACATTGGCGACAACCAGATGAACTAAACCATTGGACTAAAGGAAATCGCCACACACAAACACACACACATTTTAACTAAAACAAATATAAATTATGTTAAAAGAAAGTTGTGGCCACATTGTGCATTGCAATAACACAATTCAAATAGATAAAGTTTGAAATATGGGATTCAAAAATTCCCAAAAATAGGAAAAGTTTAGTAACCAATTGAGTTTTTCTAATTGGTTCCTACAATACTATAAAACTTGTAGCTATATAGCCCGATATAATGTCCCAGTAAGAGTACAATTTTGCAAAGCATAAAAACCATGGATTTTTAATGACATGCCACTATGGGATTATTGTTTTCCATTTGCATTGGGTTCCAAATATGCATTATCATATTCCATATCCCCTTCATTTTGCTAAAATTTATATTTGTCATTAGTAGTTTCTTTGATAGACCGAATAGAGACTTTTGGAAGAGAGAACAGTAAATGAGAAATCCTTACTAAACTAAAAATTAGCTAATATTTCATGTTGTGATCAACAATGACCTTTTCAATTGGATTTCCTCATATGGCCACTATTTCTTCCACTTTTTCATTCCTAACTAATTGAGCTTCAATATGAGAAGACACTCTATTATTGAGGTGTGATATTACTACCCAAAGATCCTCGGAATGACATCGAAGCCTCTATTGAACCCATGGAATATCATCTATTTCATAGGGTACGCAACAAATGATGTTGTGGTACATCCCTCCATGTTGGAAATAGGTCTAGAGCAAAGGGAAAAAACAATTACACACCCCCCTAATCTGAAGAGAGACCAAGTCAATACCCACTATAAATGGGAGCCCAAAACACCAAGACTCAACAAATCATTTGGGAAAAGGAAAAAGGTACCAGATTGGTTGAGAAATAGAGGCCAATAATTACCAATAAAATCCCATCCCTATGAAACAAATCCATCCCACAAGCATTTAATTTGATTCACTAGTTGAAGGAGCAATGAATGGAGAGTATGGGGGAGGGAATAAAATGAAATCTCATCTCACTCTAATTAATGAAGCATGCCACTTGTCCTTTCGACCCTCTTGCTTAATAAATTTCATGGGAGTAAGCTAGGGAAGTATCCCCTCAATTTTGACTTAACATTCCATGCTACAATAACACATCTTTATTTTTGATGGTGTCTACTACAGTGTTTAGGGATCTAAGAAACTAGAAGAACTCAATAGAGTAAAAAAAATTCATTGTTCTTTGAATTCAAAAGATCAATCTGAGAAGGCTTGAGTTCTA
Organism: Picea mariana; assembly: GCA_032191745.1. Classification (NCBI taxonomy): domain Eukaryota; kingdom Viridiplantae; phylum Streptophyta; class Pinopsida; order Pinales; family Pinaceae; genus Picea; species Picea mariana. The sequence continues at coordinate 704 of JASDQU010738526.1, read as the reverse complement.
CAAGGAGGTCAATATTCACATTTGTTGAATGATAATTGAAGTATCTTTGATGAGTATAACTATTTCACTACCATCGATTTAAGGATTTCCAAACCTTGACATAAATCTAGGGCTTCATCTTTATTATTAATGTATATATCAAGATCATAGGCATAGGTTAGTTCACATTTTCCTTCGCAGTTGTAAACAACCACCCACACTTGCCAACCCATGCCACATATTTATATATGAAGGTTTAATAAAATGAAATAAATATCATATTAATTAATTAATAAGTAAACTTAATGTTTTAATGTTTTTTTTTCTTTAGAATGATATTATTACACACCCTCTATTATAATTAAATAAAAATTACACACATGCGCGCACACACACACACAGTCTCTTGTGTAATGCATTTCATGTGGAACCCCACTAGGAACTTTCCTCATTCAAATAGTCATACCCAGGGTAAAATAAATTCTTTAGGGCTCAATTCTAGTTCAATAGTCAAGAAATCTGTTCACGAAGAGGGAAACCAAGGTGGGGGAGGATAACAAATTTCCTCTCAGCCACTCAAGTTACACACAATTGACAATATAACTTTATCTATACAAATTTACAATCCTCATATGATTTGAAGCATGCCTTATATAGTTCACTATTTGACCAAATATTATAAATGTCCTTCCCATCTTATACAATATACAGGGTTATAACAACCT
>JASDQU010738525.1:175577-187738 GCA_032191745.1 Picea mariana | reverse complement strand
TATATCAATAATAATAAGAATACTCTTTGCAGTTACAATATTTCAACATAAGACCCTGTCAACAATCTAAAAAAAAATTCTAAATTCTAATTTTTAAATAGAAATTTAAATTTAAACATACGCCTCTACTAAGCTAAGGGACAAGGCCATATTCAGCCTTGTCCATCTACAGGTACAGGCCTGAATTTGGGCATGTCACTATACATGGACAAGGATGAATAAGGCCCTGTCAACAATCTAAAACAAAATTCTAAATTTTAATTCTAATTCAAAATTTCCTAATCTAAATGTATCTGAACCGAATGCCCACAACTCCAACATTCGCCCACCCGAATCTCCGACGTCCACCCACCCTTTTCTCCAACATCCATAAGACCGCTTGCCCGCATCAAACACCAAACGTCTGCCCACAACAAACCGAAAACACCAAACACCAAACACCAACACTAACAAGAACGATGTGCTTGTATGAACGAACTAACAAATCCCAAAAACTATAGTAGTTGTGATGTGCGGGTAATATATAAACCGTTTTTCGATCGAAAGATCTTTTCAGCCAAAAGATGCTTTCGATTGAAATAATCTTTCGGCTGAAAAGTTCTTTCAGCTGAAAAATTATTTCGAATGGAATATCTTTCGACCAAAAAGATGTTACCGGATGAAAAATATTCTACTGGCTAAAATTGTACACAAAACTTGAGGGTGTTGTNCCGAAACATTTTTCAACTAAAAAAATAGTACTTTCGGTCGAAAAAAAATTAGTTCGACTGGAAAAACTTATTTCAGAATTTTAAAGACCCGTTTCTCATGAAACTGTTACCCACCTTGATGAATTCACCCAACCCTAATCCTAATAAACCCTAAAATATTAAAATAACCCTAATCCAAATTTTGTTACTGCAAATGGGATGGTTTGATAGCTATTACTTTTTTGTTCAACCAAGTGATTTACATTTTAACTTTAAGAAAGAGTGCACCAGTAGTCTCATACCTGATTATAATAAATCTTAGTTTCATAATCAATCTTTTACTAGCTTGTTGCTCGTTCCAATGCATACATACCCTTCCATGTTCGTTGCTTTCTTCTCTAGCTCGTTGTATGAGCTAGCCAAGAATAGGATTCAGTTGCAAGCCCCACCCACCGTCCCTTTGCATGCAGAGCTCACAGTTATACCTTACCTGCCTGAGTGAGCTTTGAGGGGAAAATAGTGATAACCAACCTACCCTCCCCGATGGCTATTTTTGGCCCCATAAGCTTTCTTTCTCTCACGTTCAATCTCTTCGACTTCTCAAATTATCAGCAATAACTAAATAATAAGATAACTGATCGAGATGCACCACTTTATGCCGTACTTGGAATCACCAGTTCTGAGATGATAAAAAATGAGAAGTTCTAACCCTTTTATGTGTCTTTAAGAACAGAAAACATGATATTACATAACTACATACTAGACAGTGGGCCTCTAACTTTTTAGTCTCAATCATGACCCATTCATTACTTGTTTTCTTCAATTTATGGGTTTTCTTCGGGGCTAGTAGTACGACGACTTGGAAGCTAACAATTGGGAATAATCCATGTTATGCATGGGAGCTCTAATCCGCAAGTTCCCTCATACTGTGTTTTTTATTTTTTATTACATTACGAGAAGCAAGTAGTAGGAGAGCTTACTCTCTCTACAACTAGTAGTTCTTACAAAATAGCTAATTGCCTCTATGTTCGTGCTTTTTTTCAATTCCACGTGCCCCATGTTCCCACTGGTTCCCATACATATAGTATACTGAAACTATAGAAATATTGTGAAATATCTATACCTCGAAATAGATACATCGATGATCATAATTGTTGGTTCACAATACATTATTTTACTAATTAATGGATTCTTACAAATTATCCATTACCAAATCCAATCCAATGTGATTACCATTAAATGAATCCATCATTATATAAAGTATTTACGCAATACAGTTAGTATTTTTATGATACTACCAGTTCTCTCAGAATCGTTTTAAATAACGCCATCCTTATATCAAGTATTTACTCAGATATATTTAATATTTTATGATACTACCAATTCCTTCATAATCGCTTTAAATAAATCCAAGAGATACTTAAAAATTAAAACTCAGATTGATTGGTCTTAATACAGTTTAAAACTAATTAATAAGTTTACTAATAGTTCAACCGTTCAATTTCGATGGATCTCAATCTAATCAAAGTTCCAAATTATGGACCATTAACCAGTAGAACTGGAATATTCGTTGTAACTATCTCCCGTTTACGAAAAATAGATTTTAGCAGAGTTACTGTTATTAAGGAAAAATCATCATTTACCATTGGTATGTAATGGAAATGGAATTGTGGTGATCTGTTGCACACATTCTCTAAGCACGGGACTTCCAATATACTCACAAGACTGCAACACTTATGAAATAATCTTTGCATCTATGAAATTGTAGTATATTTAATCTTGCATCTCTGAAATCGCAATCCACCCCTGAAAGTGAAGCGAAACAATGATAAGTAAACAACAATCCGCCCCTGAAAGTGAAGAGAAACAATGATATGTAAACAACAATACACCCCTGAAACTGAAGCGAAACAACGATATGTAAATATATTTAATCTTGCATCTCTGAAATCGCAATCCACCCCTCAAAGTCCCATAAAAAAATGAAAATAGCCATTAAAGTAAACTGTAATTGATGTTTATTCAAGTTTTTATTGGAATAAAAATTTATATGTTGAAAGATAAATGTTGAGCATTTTTTCAAGGTGAAGTCTTTGTTGAACATATGTCATGGGAAACAAAAGTTTGTGCAAGAGAAAATTTGATCGCAGTCGAGATGATAGTCTCCATAACAAACAAAGGAAAGAGCATTATTGGAGAAAGAAATGAGAATGTGAAAATATTGAATAAAGAAACGATGATGATGTAAATAGAGATTTTCAGCAAGAAGAAGTCCAACCAGTTATGCATGCACATATTGTCTATATTAAAAGTATAGAATTCAAATTTAAAATATTGTTTATTATAATTTAGTGTAATTACAATTTGATGTTTTTCAAAAAACATAAATAGATTTGTCTCATAATGTCAAAGAAAACGTTGAAACTGAAATTCAAGCAGAAGATGTTGAAACTTAAATTGAAGCAGAAGATGAATCACCTATAGGTATGTACATAAATTTAGATAATACAAGATAAACACATGTATATATAGTTTAGTGAATTTATGTTCAGATTTTGTTTTTTAATATAAACTTTAAATTGAAATATGCAGGAGAATCTATCAACATTGATAATGAAATATTAGAAAATGTTGATACTGACAAATTTGGGAAGAAAAAAGCTAAGCATTATATAAGATATCGAACTAAGAATATGTATAACACTTTTTTCAAAGTTGAATCAGTAACAGTACAAGCTCAACTTTTACTCTGTCTAATAAAGTCAAGAAAGTTAAAAGAATCTACATCATTATTGGGTATTCAAAAGTCGACAAAAGATACAAAGGTGAAACAGAATGTCTTTGACAATATAATTAGTGTATTAAAATCTTTTGGAAAATATAAAAAAAAAAGATGTCAGTGTTGCACGTAGAGAGATACAAACAACAATTGTTTCATCTAGCAATATAAAAGATCGTTTGACTCGACACATGGAAAAAACGATGGGAACATCAAGAAAAACATTGCACAAACATAGAAAATTTTGATTGAAAATAAATGCAAATGATAAACTGGCTTGTTGGACAGTGATTTCTAGACAACCCTACAAAGATAGACTTGCAGAAAATGTTAAAGAATTGGCCTGTAATTGTTGGTTGCTAGAATCTCGTGTTTCACCACATACAAGGGATGTGTTGTGATGAAGAATAATATGAAAACAATATGAAGAACATCCAAAACATATATTTCCAATTACACAAGTAAAATTGTTCAATAAGTTCAAAGAAGAGCACAAAGAAGTTAAAATTTTCATTAATACATTTGTGCAACAAAAACCATGGTTTGTTAGACCCATCATTGTTCATGACACTTGTTGTTGTTGTTATAATGTGGAATTTGAGTTGTATTATGACACTTTTTTGGATTTTGGTAAAACTTTATGGCCAAGTTCACATCCTCCTTCCACATTCTGTGCTTTTATATCTGAAATTCTATGTAAAAGAGAAGGTGATGATTTATTTTACAAAAAAAATGTGTTGGTGGAAAGAAATGTGATTGTTGTGGAAATCTAAGTTTATTTCATTCAAAGTATCATATTGATATGAATAATCAATCATTTTCTAATATAACAGTCAATTGGAAGAGATATGAATATATCAACAACACGACTCCACATTCTTCAAATGTTATTTCCAAAATGATTGATTTGAATGTAGATCAAATATGTGTGATAGATTTTTTTAAGAAGTTTGAGGAAGAAATTTATAAATACACCAAGCATTCACATAGACCTCGATGGCAAGACCCAAAATTCAAACAATCCCGTGAAGTGTTTCCACTAGGGACAATTTTGTCTCTAGTTGATTTTGCAGTGAATTACACATTCATTGCAAAATCAACTATCAGTGGAAATGAGGCGTGTGAGGTAATGAGGCATGATAGTGTTTTCTAATTACTCACACGTGGAAATCAAGTAGTCATTCAGTTATTTCTTAAAGTAAACATGTTAATCGATGCATTCATAAATGCAAGGAAATTATGAACATTAAATCTCATTCATCCATTTGAGTGTAAGACGAAGAATATTTGAGGATCTTTAATTGTTGGCCATAAGATTGGAATTTTTAATTAAAAGGATGATTAAACCATCGACTCCAATAGGGGGGATGCCTATCGACGTAACGAAAGGAATTTTAACACAAATTTTTATTTTTCCTCTATCTTAAATAATATGGTTATGGAAAAAGCATGGTTGTGATGATCTATAAAATTAAATTATTTTAAAAACACTTGCATGGGCACTAACGAGAGCGGGACGGGGAAGGAACAACCATGTTTTATATTGGTGAATAGACACACTCTCTATCATATGAGCATGAGGGGGATCGAATTGGGAAATAGTCGAGCCCATAACAAGTTAATATCTTCTTAAGATGGATTTCCAATTTACAAATTAATAAGGATATGCAACAACTAACCATTGTTTAAAGATTATAGATGAAAAGTTATAAATAAATATTGAAAACATACTCAATGCGCACACTTAACCCCTTAACCTCTCATTCTCATCTTGCCTTGGAATGTGCTTACCAGTCATTTGGCATTTCCTTGACGTGAATTGAATGCTTGTCCCAAGCTAAGGCTTCAACGATAATGAACCGATGGATTTGTTGACAGTAACACACCCACCACCTTGGTTAATAATTCATAATCCGTGCATTCATTACATTGAGCCAGGAGTTTACCTCTCATTATGCCAAGTTTTGATGTTTCTCTTTTCAAGAATAAATCATGCAGTCTACATAAACTTGATTTTATCAATGCAGTCAACAAAAAAGTGATTTTGTCTTCCCTTCAAGTAGTGGTTTTGTGAAACTTCACTTTGTCACAGGAACAACTGGTTTTTAGAAACTTCTCTCAGTTGCAGGAACAACTAGGACTTGGGAATCTTAAACTAGATCAGTTCTAGCAATGTTCTAGTTGCATTGTTGAATTGATTTCAAATAGGGGAGGACGGTTATGGAAACTTGGAAGGGATATCCCTGAATAAAACTTCTTATGTATCTATTGAAGCTCTGCCCAAGCGCTCATTGTTTTCTTGCAATGTAAAAAACCCTTGTTTTTATCAAATGAAAAAAAAAATACAATAGTTGAGTTTTTTGTATACTTGTGTGGCAGTCGTGCAAAGAAACTATGCACAATACAGTGACAAAATACAGTGCGTTGTAATATAAACGCTTTAACCAACAATTTGTAAATGTGGAATAACACAATGTTATGCTTAGCACATAAACTCATAAATGTGACATAAAACTTATCAACACTCAAAATACTTGATATTAATAAAGTTCAACGCACTGCACGTGGTTACATTATACAATATGTAATGAGATTTGGCTCCAATGACTTCTTATATTGATTTTACAGACACAAATCTTCTACTCTCATACTTCTTCAAATCTTCAGTTGTGGTTGCTCCTTTCAAATCTTCTATCTGCACCCTCTACCTTGTCTGTGCATCATCCTCTATTAACTAAGCACTCGGACTTATATGGACTCTGACTGAGACTTATTACAGATGCTAAGAATAACTCAACATTAAACACCACCATTAATTTGACTGTCTCTTCAACCACTTAACTGAACTCGAGAAATATAAAGATCGGCTCCATTTATAACTCGCATGCTTTCCAACTGACTTTGAGTAAACGTGTGACTTTACACTTGTAGACTATCAGAATGACTGACTAACAATTTGACTACTGACAGATTGACTGACAGAAAAATCGGCAGAGACGTGAAGATCTCACCGACTTGTAATTATTGTTTCCAACACTCCCCCTTAATTATAAGTAGGTGGGATTACAAAAGAAAATTACATCAAAAAATTGAATTTTCATTTACTGTCACTCATCGGTTATTGCACAAACTCCCAGAATACTGCGTAGATGCTGAAATGCATCTCTTGCTAAAGCCTTTGTGAAAATGTTTGTGACTTATTCCTTTGACCTGCAAAACTCTAAACACATCTCTTTGTTATTCACCAGTTCTCTTATAAAATGACACCTTGTATCAATGTGCCTATTTTTCTTGTGAAATACATGATTCTTTGATAACATGATGGATGAATTGTTGTCACGGAATACTGTTGTTGATTCCTATTTTTTCTACAACAAATCTTTTAACATTCTTCTCATCCAAACTGCTTGACAAGATGCACTTGTAGCTACGATGTACTCTGCCTCTGTTGAAGAAAGAGTCACAATGGACTGCTTCCTTGATGCCCATGATACCATACCTGTTCCAAAATGAAATCTGTACCCAGAGGTACCTTTCCTATCATTTATGTTGCCTGCACAATCACTATCAGTGTATCCAATGAGTCTGAAATATTCTAAAGTGGAGTACTTGATGCCAAAATATTTTTTTCCATTCACATATATCATGATTCTCTTTCTTTCCTTCCAATGTGATTCTTTTGGTGTTTCCATGAACCTTGATATTAGGGTCACTCCATACATAATATCAGGTCTTGTCGTTGTTAGATACATAAGACTACCTACAAGTCTTTTAAATAGTGTGGGGTCCACTTTGGACCCTTTATCTTCATTGCTTTACTTCAACCATGTTATGACATGTGTTGGTGTTGCTTTTGAATTCATTATATTGAATCTTTTCAAAATTTCATGTGCATACTTGGATTGTGAGATAAATATACAGGTTTTAGACTGGTGAACTTCTATTCCCAAAAAATATATCAAGAGCCCTAAATTATTCATTTCAAGTTCATCCTTCATGACTAACTTAAAATATTCTATGCGAAAATCATCTACATATAAACAAACAATTAACATGTTACCATGTTGATTTTATTTGATGTACAATGTTGGCTCACTTTCACTTCTCTGAAATCCATTTTGTGTGAGATAGTAATCTATCTGAATGTACCAAGCTCTAGGAGTTTTCTTTAATCCATATAGTTCTTTATTCAATCTGTACACTTTGTCTTCTTTTCTTGGAACCTCATAACCTTATGGTTGTTCCATATATACTTCTTCTTCCAAGTTTCCCTTCAAAATTGATGGCTTCACATCCATTTGATAAACTTGTCACTTGTATTGTGTGAAAATGGCTAGCATAGTTCTAACTGTGTCCATGCATACAACTGGTGCAAATGTTTCATTCAAATCAATTTCAGGTTGTTGTGTAAAGCCTCTTGCAACTAACCTTGTCGTGTACTTCTTTACATTTTCGTATGCATCTTGCTTGATTTTATAAATCCATTTGACACTTGTAACATCCTTGTCTTCAGCTACATCTACCAATTTCCATGTTTGATTGTTCTCTTTGCATCTGATTTCTTCATCCATGGCTTGTGCCCACACATCCATCTTTGACAGCTTCTTCAAAATTTAATGGATCATCTATTTGTGAAAACATAGAAAAAACTAAAAATGAATTTGTTGCGTCTTCATTATAGATGTTGCGCAAACTTATTTTCTTTCTTGGTAATGGACTTGCTAATGTTGGATCTAAGGATGTAGAACTACTTGGACTGCTTGCTAATGTTTGATGCGCTCTAGGTGTAGATTGTGCACCTGTTGTTCTTACTAGAGTGTCCTGTGATGTGTTTTGTGTCGTAGTGATAGGTGTATAAGGGACTGTGCACTGAACTATGCATGGTGTTTGAACCATTTAATCTTTTGTGTCATCATGCTCCGTCACGTCAATAATTTTGACTATCTTTGTTATGCTTCCATTCGATGCTTCATTCTCCATGAATTAAACATCACGGCTAATTATGACTTTCCTTGCGACAAGGTCATACATCTTGTATCCTTTTGTTTCTTCATAATACCCAACACATATACATTTATGTCCTTTGTTGTCCATCTTCCTTCTTAGCTTATCTACAACATGTGCGTATACGACACAACCAAAAACTTTTAAGTGCGTCACATTGTACTTCAATCCTATCCAGGATTCTTGAGGAACTCTATTCTTCACACTCTTTTTCAAACATTTGTTCAATATATATATATTGCAGTTTCTACTCACTCATCCCAATACGCATTTAACAAATGTTTGGTTTTCAACATACAACACGCCATTTCCATAATGTTTGTATTCTTTCTTTCTGCGACACCATTTTTTTGTGGTGTATATCGCACAGTAAATTTCTTGTAGATGCCATGAACTTTACAAAATTTATGAAATTCTCTTGAAATGTATTCTCCTCCTCTGTTCGTTCTCAGACACTTGATGTAATAACAACTATGTTTCTCCACAAGTGATTTAAACTACTGAAAACAACCCAATGCGTCAGATTTATGCTTTAGGAAATAAATCCATGTCTTTCTTGACAAATCATTAATGAATGTTATAAAATACGTATTGCCTCCTATAGATGGAGTTTGCATTGATTCAAAAATGTCTAAATGTACAATTTCGAGTGGATCTTTTGATTTGTAAGACTTGTCAACTAGAAATGATTCTTTGTGTTGGCCGTCAAATATGCAGCCTTCACATATCCTTTCTAGTTTTTTAATCAACAACAAACCTGTTACCATATTCTTTGTGTGTAGCATATTCAGACCTACAAAGTTCAAATGTCCAAATATGAAATTCCATAACCATGAATCATCATGTATTTCATATTGGAATGTTGCCTTCATTTCTACGCTATTTTCTCCTTTCTCGGTATTGTGCACACTATTTTCTTCATTAGAACTGCGAGCACTTGCTATTGTAAATGCATTGTCTGACTGCACATATTTTGTTTTACCAATAGGTAACATTGTATTCTTCTTCTTGGCTAGATTCAATGTCAATGGGAACATCATGTTACTTATCATCTAGATTTTTGCAATAAGTTGATTGCTTGGGAATTTATCCATGATCACACAGTGATTATCTTTCATGTATATTATGTATCCCTTTTTTAACAGTTGTCCTATGCTCATCACATTATGGTTCAGACCAGAAACATAATACGCATCAGACATAACTTTTTGTTCTCCTTGCCTAGTTAAAATGTTTATATTGCCTTTGCCTAAGAAGGTGACTTGGATATATGTTCCAAGTGTAACCTTGGTTTGGACTGACTCATCCAAACTAGAAAACAGTTCTATGTTTCATGTCATGTGATTACTGCAGCCTGAATCTAAGTACCATATGTCACATGGACTTGCTTGAGCAATATTGCATTCAGTTGGGGATACTATAGGAATTTCTACAATGCACACCATAAACATAGGGCGAGTTTGGTTATTTGCATTGTTTGATTGATCTTGACCTTGCTTGTTATGATTAGACTATATCTTCATGCACTCATATGCATAATATCTATACCTTTTATAGTAATGGCATTGAATCTTTGATTTGTTAGTTATCTGACCACTTGGATAACTGGTACTTGGGTTTTGATCTCTTCCACCATTATTTTTAGGACTACTACTGCATCCACCTTTGGTAGAACTTCTTCCTCTACCTCTAGAGTTAGCACTCCCCCTTCCTCTTCCATGTCTTATTGATGACTACACAGAAAATTCATTCTCTAATAACATACTTAACCTATTCAATCTATGTTCATGATTAATGAGGGAAGCTTGTGGTTCATCTAGACTAAACTAGTCTCAAGTCTTTGCTCTCTTCTAGAGTCACCACTAGGGTATCAAACTTAGGAGGAAGACTCCTAAGTAACTTCTCAACAACTTTTTTGTCTTCTATGGTTTCACCATGAGACTTAATCTGATTTATCAGGCCAATGACATGGGTATAAAAGGAATCTACTGTATTTGTATCTTTCCTTGATAGAGTTTCAAAATGTCTTCTAAGAATCTATAGTTTTGAAGTATTTACTTTTTCCATATATTGATAAGAGGTTTGTAATATGTCCCATGCTTCCTTGGCTTGCTTTGTTGATGCAACTCTTGGAACTATGCTCTCATGCATGACTTGATTTATGTAAAACAATGCCTTTCCATCCTTCTTTCATTGATCTTTCAAGACATCCTTCTTAGCTTGTGTGAGGGCAGTGTATGATGCCAAATCTATTGGTTCCACATAGCCATTCCCGACTATCTCCCATATATATTGACCTTGGAACAATGCCTTCATGGTCAAGGGCCACATCTCATAATTCTTGCCTATAAAAGTGGGAGGCTACAGATTTTAGATAGAAGCCATATTTCACTTTTCAACAAAGTTTTTGTTCTTGAACTTGTTCTATAGAACCTTCTCTTGATCAACTTGTTTTTGATCAACTTGCTCTGATACCATATCTTGGATCTAGTGCGTGGCGGTCAAAAACTTGGATGCTCATTGTGCAAGGAAATTGTGCGTAGCACAGTTACAAAATACTACGCGTTGTAATATAAACGCTTTAAACAACAATTTGTAAATGTGTAATAACGCAATGTTATGCTTAGAACATAAACTCAAAAATGTGACATGAAACTTATTAACACACAAAATACTTGATATTAATAAAGTTTTGAGCACTGTGCACGGTTACATTAAACAATATGTAATGAGCTTCTGCTCCAATGACTTCTTCTGCTGATTTTACAGACACAGAGCTTGTGCTCTCATACTTTTTCAACTCCTTAGTTGTGGTTGATCCTTTCAACTATTCTATCTACACCCTATACATCTTCTGTGCATCATCCTATGCAAACTAAGGACTCAGACTTATATGGACTCCGACTGAGACTTCTTATAGAAGCTAAGACTAACTCAACATTAAAGATGACCATTAATTCGACTATCTATTCAACCACTTAACTAAACTCGAGAAATATAAAGATCGGCTCCATTTATAACTCTCCTTCTTGTCGACTAACTTTGAGTAAACATGTGACTTTTCACTTGTATACTATCAGACCGACTAAGTAACAATTACTATTTCCAACCAGAATTAATCTCCACTTGTCCACCTATCTTCCAGCACATCCAATTAACTTAGCTAGACTTCATTTAATCATTCAGTTCAATATTTGTTAAATATTTGTTAACAACAGTTAGTCCGTTGAGATCCATTTGTATTTTTTGTGTAATATATTTAGTCCATTGAGATCTATTTGTATTTTTTGTGTAAACTATTTAATATCGAGAAGGGTACTGAAGCCCTACGGTTTTTATCCCGTATTTGTGTTTTGATTCTCTGTCTCTGACTATATTATGGTATCAGATCATCAGATCCAATCCAAAAGAAGATAGCAAACCGACTTAGAGCATATTCGATTAGAGAAAGGGAGAGTGGATCACTTCTGATATCGAGAGCAGGTACACGTGGTATGAGATGGTCAATTCGGTACCAAGAATAAGCCATTTTACAAACCTGCTGAGACTTCTGAAACCGTTTGAATGTCGGTCAAGTTTAGAAACTGGTCACTTCAAATCACATTTGTGGTTTGCGATTATACATGTCACCTTTGTGCACTTTCTCTCCCCCACCTTCCCTTCATAGTAGTTTATTATACTGGGGCGGA
>JASDQU010738525.1:156834-175526 GCA_032191745.1 Picea mariana | reverse complement strand
TGTAGCTTACGAGTAGTTTTCAGATTCACAAATTCAAGAGGTTGTTACAGGCTCTCCTATACTATATATATGTAATTATTTTCCATCTTAAAGAATGGAGTGTGTGAGCCCTTGTGGCCTCACTATTATTGTGTGTGGTTGATCTCTCATTATTTTAACTTGGTATCAGAGCAGGTGTATCCGTTGTGGAGGAAAATTGTAGGGTTGCTCGTTGTTTTTTTAGAGGTTGTCTTGAGGGCGATTTCTGTGAGAATGTTTTTCATACTTGTTGATTTGATCATTGTGTAAGAGTCGTGACATATCGGTTGTGAAAGTTAGATCGCGGAAGCATTGTTGCAGTTATACAAGTGTGAGAAGGAGATTGTTATAGTGTTGAAGGAACTACTTCTGAATTAGCTTCCTTGGGAGAGATTGCTACCAAAAACCACGTGTTGGAGTGTGCAACAAGTTTATTTTGGAACATTTTCTATGAGTCGTTGTTTTTGGTCTGTGTTGGGAGTCTCATTTCTTCGTTGGAGTGTGCAAGAGGCTACTTTGAAGGTGATCCACGGACCTTCATTAGATCCCACCTGGAGGAAGTGGCAAGTCTATGTGTGAAGCAAAGTGGTGAGCGTAGCGTGGAGAGTGAGGCCACGCGTGGAGTCTACAGGTCGCAGGGAGAGATCTAATCATTGTTGAGAAGACGTATGAATTGTGGTGGTTTGTGCCTGGATACCTGCGGGATTATCTGCGTCTAATAGCATGTTGGAGAGACCATCTTTGACGTTGTGTGTGGGTTGGCAGAGCCACCGACCGCTAGATGTGAAGAACGTGTCACCACATATTTTCTGAGTGCATGAAGGAGGAGTTGTCGCGGGCATTTGTAGTTGTCTCGGCGATGGGATCTCAAGCAGAAACCCATCCAACCCAAACCAGTGCATCGAAAATTCTGGTAATGACCTGAAGTGTTTTTTTTTCTTGAGTCGATGCATGCGAGTTTGGACCGCAACCGTCTAGGACGTCAAATGTTGGTGCTAGATGATAAGGCTTGCCAAAGATTTTTGTATCGCGTCAATCGTTATATTTTGCCACAGTTCCTATCGCTTCCCTATCAGAGATAGTGAAGTTGTTGTTATCTAATCGAGTCATCCACTTGTTGTTTAAAAAAGATGATTTGATTGCCAATGTTATGATCACCACCATTCTTGATTGTTTCCTTCCGCCTTGGGAGGAGCTACGATTGGTGAGAACCAACAAGAATTTGGAGATTTAACTCAGCCATCATGTGAAAAAACAGTTTGTATTATTGTTGTAGAAATTGAAGGGCGTTTGCAGCTGTTGTTGAAGGCCTCAAAGCTCAGGTAGAGGTGTGAGAAAAATCTGTGAGGAGGTCGATGCCAATTTAGGCCTAGATTGTCAAATTCATGTAGTTAGTGACGAAAAGAGAAGTTGTTGAAAGCGGGATCACCTGCTGTAAAGGATCGCTTGCTTGTGATTTTGACATGTTAAAGTGAAAGTGAATGAACAAGAGAAGTCATTGGTCAACAAAGAAAAATAAAACAACTCGAGAGAGAGCTGAAACAGAAACAGATGAGGAGAAAGAATCAGCAGGAAGAGTTATTATATTTTACAAAACAATGTGGAGTGTTTCCAGTTGCAAATGAAGAACCCATGCTTAACATCATAATGCAGTGTTAATTAATGTAAGTTCTTCTATCCTTCTCAGGTAAAAATTTTAAGCTTTGGGAAATTAAAATGAAAGGATTTTTGAGTTCAGTAGATTTATGGAAATTTGTTTAAGATGATTTGGTTAATCTCCTTGATAAGAGAAAAGATAAAATAGCATTATATATCTTATTAGTTCATTACTAGATAAAAGTATTCTGTCTACTATTTTATATGAATTTGCTGAAGAAAACAATGCATAAGAGTTTTGGAATGCTTTGGAAATGAAGTACACTGTGAAGGAAAGCATGATAGACACTGGAATTAATGAAGATATTGTTGTTGAAAACGATGGTTGTGTTGAAAGTATAGTAACAGAAAGACTCAATATGGTAGGATTGAAGTTGTAAAGTTTGATGAAGAAAATGTTTGTAACTATCAATGAAGCAACATGTGATAATGAAGAAATTGTCAATGATGCAATACAGAGTGATTTGGTGAATTCAACAACTAAGATTGTTGATGGAAATGAACGTGTAAATATTTTTGAAGCACTATGTGAATCTTTGGTAAATCCAGAAATGAAAATGTATGACCTTTTTGAAGCAGAGGTTGAAGCACTTCAAGTTAAATGTGATTATGAATACTTATCTTGTGAGGATTGGTTGTAGGTTTTGATTGAAAAGAAGTTTATTAATAAATTTGATGTAAAACTAAAATTGATTGAAGAGTGTCTTGATAAGCCATTTGAGAAAATTGGAGAAGGACTAAGAGCTTTAGTAGAGGCATTTGAAGACGAAGCATTAAATGAAATAGAGAAATCTCTAAATGTAGAGCAAAATAAAAATAACCGTTATAATTATGATTTTTCATATAAATTTAATAATGTTTATGAGTGTGCTGGTGAATGGAACAATAATATAAATTCAATTGCATATGAAAGAGTTGAAGAGACATCCAGAATTTATTATCTGGAGTAGGAAAAAGAAGAAAAGGCTTAAAACATGGTCCAAAGAGAAGAAGCGCAGAGTAAAGATGAAGGTACTATTGACAATGAAATTATAGCAGCTAGTTGAAAAATATGGAACCTTTAGCAAAAAGGCCAATATGAAACCTAATTTAGGGATTCCGAGTCAATATCAAAGTTTGAGCTATGTTAGACCAGTAGACATGTTATGTGTTGTTATCGTATTTAATCTATTTCTTCATTAAGGGGGAGTGTTGAAGAAATAATGTCAAAATGACAGAATTAGTAGATGATTAGTTTGTTGCAGGTTGTTGTAGTTGAACTAGTTTTCTAGCTCATGAGTAATGGTTAGTTTGTTGCAGGTTGTTGTAGTTGAACTTGTTTTCTAACTCATGAATAGTTTTCAGATCCACAAATTCAAGAGGTTGTTAGAAACTCTCATACACTATATATATGTAATCATTTTCCATCCTAAAGAATAGAGTGTGTGAGCATAGTCTCACTTGTGTGAGCCCCTGTGGCCTCACTATTATTGTATGTGGTTGATCTCTGATTTTTAACTCGAACTTGAACCCCACAACAGTTTTTAAAATGGGGTTAACCCCCAGAAATTTGAAGTTTCCAAAGTGAAGAGTCCCATCATAGGCATTTGTTTCTCCTCGAGCTAATTGCAAGGTCCGTCATTTGTTTTAAACCCAATCTCTGTTGTAGTACTGTGACTGCCGTTTACATAAAAGTCGTGCACCCGTATCCCCTAAGAAAGGGGCGATCTTCCTAACGTAAGTAACCGGAGCTAAGTGCTTTGGTATAATAGCGACCAACCAATGGCACTATAAATGTGAGTCCGACGAGTATTATTAAAAGAGCCACAGAATTGTAGATGTAAAGCGAGGTTGGGGTTTCGAGATCGGGAGAGCCGCTGGTAGTTAATAAGAAGGAGAAGAGTTCATGCGAGCCTTGAATTAAAAAAAATCCCATAACCCACAGTGAATATCGACGGAAAAAGGGATTCATTGAATTTTGTTTACTGCTTCAGTCTTTGAGATTCATCAATCCGACTCGAATTTGAAAGCTTGCACTCCTCTCAACATGTTGAAAACCTAAGAGGAAGGTGAAGTCAATAGAGGCGGAAGAATGAGCTTTAAGCCACAGATTCTTAAAAAAAATTATGAATGAAATCTCGCATTAAAGGCAAACTCTAATGTAAACTACAACTGGGCCAAAGGAAGTATCTGCATTAATATCATTGAATTTAGTGGCTTGATTTGGCGAGGAGTTACGCTGAGATTTTTTTTTTTTTAATATCAATGGTGGTTTTTGGAAAATTTCGAGAACGGCTGCACCAGCAGATTCGGAGAGGATTTATTATGGAGCTACAATTGCATTTCTCGCTAAGATAACGTATTTTTTTTAAATCTCTACAATTTTGAGATTTTTTTTTTAAATGGCTTCCTCTAGCAATTTAGGGTCGACTCAGGGACCAGTTATTGTTGGCAAGAACTATGAGTTCTGGTCCTTGAGAATGAAATCATTCCTCCAAGCTCAAGAATGCTAAGAATCAGTGGAAAATGGCTTTACAGACCCACCTGCACTAGACCTCGCTGCCATGACAAATGCACAGAGAAATTCCCATGCAGAACTAAGGAAGAAAGAAAACAAAGCCAAGTAATGGATTCAAAATTCAGTAGATGACTCAATTTTTTCGAAGATAACTAGTGCTTCCACTGCAAAATAAGCTTGAGACATTCTCAAATCAACTTACCAAGGTAATGATAAGGTGAAGACAGTAAAGTTTCAAAACTTTAACAACTCAGTTTGAAACCCTGAAGATGGTTGAGACAGAGAATGTTGACCAGTTGATGACCAGAGTGATAGGTATAGTAAATCAGATCAGGATTACTGGTGAGCATATTGAAGATAAGAGGATTGTTGAAAAAGTCCTCAGAAGGTTGCCCGATAAATTTGAAATGGTTATAATAGCCAATCTAGAATCCAAAGATCTATCCAACTTCTTTATAGAAGAACTAATAGGATCACTTTTATCACATGAAACTAGACTCAACTTGGAAGAAGGGCCTTTGGAACATTCTTTGAAGACTCAAAACTCTTTCAGCAAATGCAAAGGAAGAGGAAACAGAGAGAGAAATAAAAGAGGAAGAGGCAAAGGTAATCCTAATGAAAAATACATACACACAAAAGAACAATCAGGACAGTCACAACAGTCTAAAGACTCACATAATCAAAGAAGAAGAGCGAGAAAATGGACAGACAAATCCAAAATTCAATGCTAGTATTGCAGAAAATATGGTCACTATGAGAGTGAACGCGAAAGAAGCAATCAGATCAGAACAAAGGTAGAGAAAATGTCGCCAATACTGAAGGAGAAACTTCTAAAGCAATATTTCTACATGACAAGTAAATAAGTGTAGGACAATTGATGGAGCATGGTTATGATTTCGTATTCAAAGCCTCGACATGTTTAATTTTGGATAAACCACCCAGTAGGAAACTCATTGAAAAAATACAAATGACCAAGAATAGGATGTTTCCATTAAATTTAAGGAGTGTTAATTTGTCCAAGTCATATACCCAAAATGTCTCAAACACATATGAGACTCTCTTATGGCATGCTATTTTTGGTCATCTTCATTTTAGAAGTCTTAGTCTTCTTCGAAAACATTCAATGGTGAAAGGTCTCCTTGTTTTGAATGAACAAGACACTCCTTGTGGAAGTTGTATACTTGGAAAGCATAAGAGAGACAACTTTCTAACCCCCTCACATAGGAAAAAGAAAATTTAGAATTGGTTCACACAAATCTCTATGGACCGATGCAAATTCAATCCATTGGTGGAATTTATTTTTTCTGACCTTTATTGATGATTTTAGTGGGAAAATTTGGATTTATTTTCTTTAAAATAAGTCTAAAACATTCTCAAGATTCAAAGAATTCAAAGTTGAAGTAGAAAAACAAAGTGGAAAATTTGTGAAGGTGCTCAGGTTTGATGGAGGAGGAGAATACAATTCAAAATATTTTGCATATTTTTGTAAACACCAAAGCATGATAATGCTGACTACAACCAGATATACTCCACAACAAAAAGGAATGGTTGAAAGGAAAAATAAGACCATCATGAACATGGCCATAAGTATGCTCAAAGCAAAGAATTTTTCCAATGATTATTGGTTTGAAGTTGTTGCATGTTCAGTTTACATCATGAACAGATATCCAACAATAAGTGTCAAAGATAAAGTATCTCAAGAGGCAGGGAGTGACACAAAGTTGAATATTTATCACTTCAGAATTTTGGTTGCATTGATTTTGCACATATCCCTAAAGAGATGATAAAGAAGCTTGACAATAGGGGTGAAAAATGAATCTTCATAGGATATAGTGAGCCATCAAAATCCTACAGATTATATAATCCAGTCACCAAGAAATTTCTAGTGAGTAGTGATGTCAAATTCCTTGAGAATAAATCATGGAGTGAGAAAGAAAATGTAGCATTGGATAATCAAAATCCATTGCAACAAATTGATGAGAAAATTGAAAATTCATAACAGTAATGACATCCTCCAATATTTCCGAGATTACAAGTACAAAGACAACAAAAACACTCTGAAAATGGTTGTTCTTCTAGTACTGAATCATCTTCTTAAGTATAAAATAAAATAACAAAAATTTTAAGGGAAATTTATGAATAGAATAATGACATTGAGTAGCAAACTCATTTTGCATTATTATTCTCTCAGCCGACCTTCTTTGAAGAAGAAGTGAAAGAGGAACATTGGGTAAAATCCATGAATGAGGAAATTGAATCCATATAAAGGAACAAGATTTGGGATCTTGTTTATTTTCTAGAAAACAAATCTAGTATAGGTATCAAGTGGGTGTACAAAACAAAACTCAATGAAAAAAGGAAAGATTGAGAAGCATAAGGCAAGGATGGTTGCCAAAGCTTTCTCTCAACAACCTGGCATAGACAATGGTAAAACCTTTGCTCCTGTAGTAAAGTTAGATATAGTAAGGAACAATTTAGTCATTGCAGCTAAAAACAAATGGCAAGTGTTCCAATTGGATGTAAAGTCAACATTTTTGAATGGAATATTGCAAGAAGAAGTATATGTGGACCGACCACCATGTTTTGAATTCAAGGAACAAGAGGATAAAGTGTATAATTTAAAGAAATCCTTTTATGGCTTGAAGCAAGCTCCAAGAGATTGATACAGTTGAATTGATTCTTACCAGGTCGACACTAGATTCAGCAGAAACAATAATTAACCCACTCTTTACACAAAATCAAATCAAGAAGGTAAAATCCTCAGTGTCTGTGTTTATGTTGATGATATGATCTACACAGGTGATCTTATGTTAGAACAATTTAAGGCTTTCATGAAAACAGAATTTGAGATGACTAGTCTTGGAATCATGAAATATTTTTTGGGAATTGAAATTGAGCAATTTTCCCATGGTATTTTGTTTTGCCAGCAAAATTATGCTACAGACATTCTAAAAAGATTTATAATGGATAAATGCAAGCCATCAAAAAATCCCATTGCACTACGAACAAAATTGAGAAAATTGTTGATGTTTTGGTAGTTGCGGGAGGTATTAACCTCCATGGATAAACCTTTGACTAGAATAGAATATTTTGGAAGAAAGATAAAACCTAAACAGATGTGTGAAAACCTTGGAAGACAAGTCAACTTAGCAGAATAAGTAATATTGAAGTATTATATGCAAAAAAGGACAGTTCAACCCTGCTTGAAAAGACACTTGTTCACCTGGCCTGATTAGTATAAATAGAAGGCACTTGAGATCATTTGGTAACACACTCGCACTCAAAAAAGTTGTTCGTAAGTATATAGGAAGAGTGCAGTTGCAACGGCTACAGCTGCGTACTGGTCTTGGTTTGTGGTTTGGGACTTTCTACTTGGTGCACTACCTTTGGAGAAAGGTGTGCTCGCTCTCTCTCTCTCTCTCTCTCTCTCTCTCTCTCTCTCTCTCTCTCTCTCTTGGTTATCTATTTGGGTCTAGTGTTGCTTCCCATAATCATTTTATCTGTCAAAGGTTACGATTCTCAGCGGTGGATGCATGCCTATGGTTGAGTGACAATATTGTGATATTGTTTATGGTTAAACAAGCACAACATTCTAATAGGTTATGGGCCCACACCACCTTCAGAACAGTCTAACCACTTGAAGGTAGATTTCCAGCTCTCTATCAAGCTTATTGTAGCACAATTACAGTTGTAGTGCTAGTTCCTTCGTACCAGTTCCTTCCTTCCAGGTGCAACACCAGTTGCAGTGCTAGTTGCAGCACTAGTTGCAGTACAAGTTGGAGTGAAATTTTTTGTGAAGTATTAGGAATAATTTTTTGTTATACTAGTCTGTCCTAGCCGAGGGCATCTCTTGGTTTCCTCATCCATAAAAAATGTCAAATTTGAATTTTTTGGTCAAAGTCAAAGTTTGATCGGTCAAAGTAAAAGTTTGATTGGTCAAGGTCAAATTCAAAGACAGTCATGAATTCCTCTATAAAATTGGAGTGGCACAACAGAAGCATGGTCTCTTGGTCGAGCATGGAAGATAAGGATTGACATCATCCTTGCAAATAACAAAGAGAAAAATTATGTTACCACAGACTAAAGAGCAGGCGTTAAAGGATGAAGAGTTTGATTTTTGGAGCTTCCAAGCACATGAACATGGAGTAGGAGAAACAACAAAAAGAAACTACTAGAGATATGAATCTCGAGAAAGAGAAGGGGTCTTTTTCTAAGAAGCAATCGTAGAGCTAGAAAGATATCAGATCTAATACATTCAGAGGAACAAGACACTCTCCAGGTTGGAAACAATATTTTTCTCGGAAGAAAATAAACTCAAGAGGAACAATATCCAAACTCCAAGTTTGCATATCAGGTTCGATATTTTTTATTATTGCTTAAGTATTGCAATCCTTTAGATTTTATTAATTATAGGAGAAAATGAATACTTAGTAGCATGTACTATTAATATAAATGTTTATTGTACTTAATTTCAATATGAACTAACATCTCCTCTAGGAGATATTTCTTTTTCTTGTTCCCAGGAAGCACACCTTGGTAATTCTATAATGAATTACCATGAAATATATATGTTCTTATATAAAATGTTATTTTATTAGAAATACTCTTTCTCTTCGTGTTTCTATTTCAAGAAGTTTATCCTATGTATTCCAGGAAGGTTACCACAAAAAACAAAGACTTGAAAGGACTTAGAGGGAGTCAAACCTCAAAGGGATTCAATGATCAGGAAGAAGCAAGGTTTCATGACACTTTGCAGGATGCATAGGTACATGCACTAGATGGAAGCATAGGTACATGCAGTAGATGGAAGGATTATCTCAGTTAAAGGGAATTGATGGTAGAATTTGAAAAGAAGGATCTTGTAGGCCTTTGTCTCGAGTTGTAGGCCTTTGTGTCAAGTTGTAGGCCTTTGTAACGAGTTGTAGGCCTTCATGTCGATTTGTAGGATTTGTGTCGATTTGTAGGCCTTTGTGGAAATTTTTAGGCTTCGTGTCAACTTGTAGGCCTCCGTGCCAAGTTGTATTCTTTGTGCCGAGTTGTAGTCCTTTGTGTTGAGTTGTAGGCTTCATTTCAAGTTGTAATCCTTTTACTGAGATGTAGGATTTATACCGAGTTGTAGGCTACTCTAGTGAGATGGTCTGGTATGCCACATACACCAATGAGACAATATGGTATGCCAGTGGCATAGTAGAGAACCTGTATGGTTGTGATGGTGTTGCTCATAATATGATTTGGGTGATCATGAGATATCCCGTGTATCTCTCGTGATGCTACCAGTCTAAAATACCATGTAGGTATTTCCCATGCCATGTGATATGGATGGATAATGATGATAGTAATGATGATACTCATGACATGGGTATATCCATGGGTGAGCACTTCATGTGAGTGTAGCCCATGACGATGATGGTGATGCACACTACGAGATGTATCTCTAGTGCTCTCTAGCGGATTGTGGCCCCTAGATGTGATTGACAAGTCCACATGGGTGTATCCATGTGTGATGTAATGGTGCTACCAATAGCATGGTCTACGTAACCATGACGATAGGATCATGGCATAGTGAGCAAGGATATGAACACAAGAAAGGAACATCATGGTTAAATACCTCTCTATATAAGAGGGAGGGTTGATGTTTTGGTAGTTGTGGGAGGTATTAACCTCCATGGATAAACCTTTGACTAGAATAGAATATTCTAGAAGCAAGAGAAAACCTAAACAGATGTGTGAAAACCCTGGAAGACAAGTTGGCTCAGCAAAATAATTAATATTGAAGTATTATATGCAGAAAAGGACAGGTCGGCCCTGCTTGAAGAGACACCTTTTCACCTAGCCATATTAGTATAAATAGAAGGCACTTGAGCTCATTTGGTAACACACTCACACTCAATAAAGTGTTGCGCAATTCTAGAGGAAGAGTGCAGATGCAATGAATGCAACTGGGTACTGGTCTTGGTCAATGGTTCGGGAATTTTTTCTTGGTGCGCTACCTTTAGAAAAAGGTGCTCCCTCTCTCTCTTCGTTATCTATTTGGGTCTGGTGTTGCTTCCTGGAATCATTCTATTTGTCAAATCTTATGGTGCTCGGGGGTGGCTGCATGCCTATGGTTGGGTGAAAATATTGTGATATTGTCTATGGTTAAATGAGCATAACATTCTAACACAAACAAGATGAAGTCCCAACAATTGATTCAACTATATATAAGAGGTTGGTATCTAGTCTCATGTACCTTACTACAACTAGACTTGATACCATGTTTGCAACAAGTTTTGTTTCCAGGTTTATGGAATCCCCCAAGGATTCTCATTAGAAAATAGGAAAACGATTCCTAAGGTATGTTGTAGGAACAATAAACTATGGCTTGTGGTACACGAATTCTAAATATTATTCACTTGCAAGGATACATAGACAGTGATTTTGCAAGCAGCATAGATGATTGGAAAATCACATCTAGTTATGCTTTTCATTTGGGAACAAATCTGATTTTCTGGGCATTCAAGAAACATCCCATAGTTGCAATATCTTCAACAGAGGTAGAGAATGTTGCTTCAACTTTCGAATCTTCCCAATTTGTATGGCTAAGAAGACTCTTGAAAGATATGGCACATATGGAAAAGGAGCCAACTCCTATTTTCTGTGACAACAACTCAGCCATCACATTGTCAAAAAATTATGTGTTTCACAAGAAAAGAAAGCATATTGACACTCACTTTGACTTAATTCGAGAGCTTTTCAATAATGGTGATATTTTTCTTCAATTATGTGGATCAAGAGATCAACTAGTAGAAAGTTTTACAAAACCATTAGGAAAATTTGTTTTTGAATTTCAAAGACAACACTTGGGCATTGTAAGTGTTGATGAATGTAACAGTTGAGATTAAGGTGGAGTGTTAGAATTAATATCCACCTATCCACCTATCTACCTATCTACCAACACATCTAGTTATCTTAGCTAGACTTTAGTTAGTCATTCAGTCCAATATTTGTTAACATTAATTAGTCAATGATCCATTGAGATCCATTTGTATTTTTTTTGTAATCTATTTATTATCAAGAAGGGTAATGAATCCCTACATTTGTTTTCCCCCATATTTTTTTTGCTTCTCTGTCTTTGACTTTATCACCTAAGAAATCAAATGACTTGATAATGGTGGACTAAAAAGATACATGTCTAAGGATTTGAGCTGACCAAGAAGAGTAAAAACCACAGTAAACGTCCACCCATGGAAGCACTTCAAAGAGTTGCATACCATATAAATAATTACAGAGAGGGATACTTAGTGGTGGGGATTGATCAAAGTACCATTTATATTTATCCCCATTATCATCTTCTCTAAGAAAATCAAGGTCGCCTCATTGGATGTATCCTGATACATCTGCCTCAATGACTCATTAAACTCTACAGAAGGCATCCTTCATATCGGTATAAATGAGAATACCAGACTCTTCACATGCCCAAGTTTCCAATAGAATCAAAAATGGGAAATGGAAATAGAAGAAAACATTCTCACAAAGAATGGGAGGAAGCATGAAAATGTTTCCTATGGAATCTAAAATGGGAAATGGGAATGGTAGCAAACGTTGCTCTGATGAAATGGAAATGAAAGAAAATGTGAAGTGTGTCTCAGAAGGAGAGTTTTATGTCGTTTGCAAGAGGGTTTAGTGTTTTCTGGACTTGGGAGATATTGAGAGAATTCGCTAAGAGAGGGGGGATCATGTGGGTTAAGGGTTTCATCCATTAGGTAGCTCCCAATATTGGAAAGATTGGCAAAACTGTGAGAATTGATAATCCAGTCAAGCTTACGCAATACAAGCCAGATCCAAAGAAACGGGCATGCCTTCTAGTCATTTGCAAGTGGTTTATCAAAATAAAGCATATTGTATATTGACCTAGTAGTGCGAAGAAACTATGGTAAGTGGCATGCCTCAAAAAAATTGCAAAGAGTGAATTTTTTTTCTTAAGTTCATTGTTATATGCTTGCAAAAGTAATTGTGTAATTGTGTACCTCGCTAGAAGATTGTTATGTTGGTCGATGCTTATTCATACTATTGGAAACTAGAAGTAGAGTTTGCCACTATTACAAGAGTAGTAGACAAATTCAATAGAAGAAATCAAGTTTATAAAACTAATTTCACATACATTAATAGTAGATATGTTTCACATACATGCATGTTGTTATAGCAATTGAAGATTTTTCTACATAGACAAATGAGTACATGTTATATCATTTGAAGCTTTTGTTACATACGACACATGAGAACATTGTATGGTCAATGAGAATTTTTTAGGGAGTTGGACAAGAGGCCTATGAAAATATATGAATTATCAAACATCTTGGTCAAGCATCTAATCAGTGGTGTGAATGAATTCTTGGTGTTATCAATGGAATCGACTAATCAATGGTGTGAATGATTTTTTTTGAGTTCGAATGTTGCAAGCGATGAAGAATCAAGCATGAATCGATGGATCCATGTAGCCTACCATGTGGATGGCCCGCATGCAGACTACTGTGTGGAAGGCCCTTCTCTAAAAAAAGCATCTTGTTGCAAGAGTACCCTTCCCTAAAACCTGCATCTTGTTGCAAGCTTGCGCAACCAATCAAAAATTGAAATTCAGAAATCTAATAAATAAGAAAATGAATATTTTCTCATAATAAATAGAGATAATATTGAATTTGATGTAAACTATGGAAATGGTTGGGAATTTGGTATGAACTAATACAAGGTCATGGTATTTTGAATCCTTATCGAAAGCTATAGTCCCTAGCGGTGGCAAGGACTAATAATACATCTCCAATATCACACAACATATTTACAATTTGATTTTGAGTGGAATAACATCTTCTTGGTTGAAACATGGTAGTAAATTGGTTCTCCAAAGTTTCTACGTCAGATAATACATCTCCAATATCACACAATATATTTACAAATTGGTTTTGGGTGGACTAAGAGTTGGATTTCTAAAATTCCAAGTATGTACAAAACTCACTAATTTCTAGTTTGTTGAATGTGATGATGGGTGTGAATTGCTCTTATCACAACATGGATTGTTCTAATTGATGTTTTTTTTCAAGGATTTTGATCAATATTTTATCAACAAACTAAACATACTTAGTAAAAAAGTGTGATTCATCAACCTTTTCAAATAATTTGATATACATTTTCCCAAAAATATTTTTCTTTTCTCATGGATTCATTCTTGTAGTATTCAACTTGGCTTGGATGCTTGTGACCTCCTTAACTTAGCATCAATTTATACATACATTTCTTGGAGCTTATCTCCTGATAGCTAGGAAAAAGAAACAAGAGATATTTCTAGAGTGAGGGGATGTGATTCTTTCACATTATTGATGATTTCCTCTAATCTCTAAATCACCATTTGTCTCTCTTTATCTTTCTTTCTCTTTTTCATCATCCTCTTGAGAGAGTTTCCCTTAACATCAAACACGAAGGTCTCAAATTTTCCCTATCAACCTCCCTCTTCCATGGCTAGGAGATTTATTCTCTTAAGAAACCACAAATCCAATATGACAATTTGTTTTTCTCTTTATATTTCTATATGTATCTTAATAAGCCTTAACAGTGTGTCCCTAAGTGAGTTCAGAATCATCATACTGTTGTTGCTCTATAATGGCCACAGGGTTGGTTCCTAACACTCTAGTGATCTACCCAACATAGATGATTTCATGCTTGACTTCTCCTAGGTGCACATTGAAGTTACCCTTACTTGTTCCATTACCTATTTAGGTGCCCACTAGAAAAAATTACCATGTGAAAATGTATGGGAAATCTCCTTGGTTCTTCCCATAGTTATCGTATACAATGTTTTATGGGTTTGAACCAAAGCCTTGGAACATCCATTGTTCTTTTGGAAACCCTATGATTACTTTGTTTTTTATGAGTCGGGACTATACTTGATTTCTCTGAAGTGCTTGAATATTGTCCTTCTATATTAGAATCTCCTTCCCAATCCTTTTTTGAATATTTTATCTTCTAGATCTCAATGGTCTATTCAAGAGAAATAGGTGAGGTTCCCAGTGGTTGTTGTTATGGGGAGGACACTAATATCGTTATTGTACATTATGTGTTTTGTTCCTCTAGAGTAAGAGTTTGAGTCATTCTGTCTCTATATGAGTCTTTTCATCCCTAATTGTTTAATTAATAGAATTATCATTATTTTTTGTTATAGTTATGTGGCCATTAAATTTGATTTTCCGAGGAGGCTAGAGTATCATACCAATGATATATTATTTATTGCTATATATTCTTTTATTTTATTCCCTAGTTATATGTGTCTATCAAGGGTTGGGTTGTGTCTCTGATATAGTATGGCACATAATATAATGATGATCTAATGTTCAATACATATATTGGATTTTCTACTTGGTGAATATGAGCATAATTATGGTTGCATCTATCATTCATTAAATTTCTCTCATAAATTTATGTCAAAGAGAAGACGTTCCCTATACCTAGAGATTGATATGTCGGTGCTAGACTATAATCCCTTTGTTGGACACTCCCTACAAACCTTGGTCTACTCATTGGACACCTCAACAGTTTAAGGATCATAAGATATTTAATGATTTGTATGAGATATTTTTGGTTGAGTTTCTAGTGAGATTGTTTTAATGGCTATAGATACTTTAGGAGAACACTAGATATTAACAATGGAGGGAGTGGAAGAGTATTACGTGGAATTCTTATAAGCTAGTTTTGTTATAGTATTGTGATGACCCTATAGAAAGAATTGTGAAATTTTGGGTCAAGAGTACCTTAGAAGTATACATTATATAGTTTGTAATGGAATAATGTAAGTCCTACTCATGGGATGAGGAACAATATTTGAACATATGATAAGGAAAAATAGTAAAGGAACTCCTTACTTGGGTAAAAATGTTTCTAGTAGATGAATAAATTCACCATTTACCCCGATGGACATAACAACGTAAACCCTACACCAAAGGGTGAAATGAAAATTATGGTGGTGGTAAAAATGAAGCCTTGAAAGGTGGAACAAGAAACCATGGAAGAAGCAAGTATTAGCCATGTATTCAACCATGATTTTCATAATCAATGTTGCATATCTACAAATGGTCTAGAAATATTACGAGTTGATGCATATGCATAAAAATAATAAATTTTATTAAGAGTTGATGGAGAAGGATATAAATAAATACTAAGAATGGAAATATGAAGAGTTGATGTAGATGCATACAAACAAATATCATTACGAGTTTATGAAAAAGGATATAAATAAATAATAAGAATATAGAAATGCAAGGAAGAGTGAATTACTTTCCCATTGGTGTCCTATTGGAGTGAACACCTAGAGAGATAAGAGGGTGTGAAGAGAGAAATGTTCCATTGCTCATATTTTTATGGATTGTATATCCCACTTCTCTCATGATTTTAGAATGCTTAAGAAAGTGGGCCACCATCATATTGATCTTTGTGCCTAGATTGAGTAGGAGTCACATTATAAAAGAGAGGGCAACAATGCTTAATCCCTTCTTCCCCTTTTATTTCCCTCCATGTAGTATTTGATTTTTGATAAGTTGTAGGTTGAGGCACTATACAAATTGTTGGATATGTGTTACTTCCTTTTAATAAGGGAGGAAAACCAAATCGATGAAGTCAAACACCCTCCCTCTCACATACATAGCCTCTAAAACCAATTCTAGGAAGTCAAACACCTTCCCTCTCACACACATGGCCTTTAAATCCATCACTCTTTGTTTTGATTTTTTTTCATAGTTGCACACCCTCCCAACCACTAAACGACAACCCATTTAATAAACAAAAGGAGGGAAAACTATGCACATAAGATTTTTCCAAAATAGGTATAGCATATATTACATGCACATATGCTTTCATGAAAGATATATAGTTATGTGTTCCTCCATCTCCATTAAGAAAAAACAAAGTATAGTTAATGGAAATGGAGAAACCCACAACTATATATATATATATTCCACAAATGCATGTGTGCATGTAATATATACCAGACCTTTTTCAGGGAATATGCATAGTATTTCCTCCCCTTCATGATCTATATGGATACTAGTGGCCACCCATGTATTCCACTCACTCAGAATGGTTGCACACATTGGTATTTTTATTATAGTTTTTCAAGTTTTGAACATCCTGCACCACTTTTGGGCATTTCCCTTACATTTTTGTAGGCAAAAGTTGTACCCCAAGAAGTTGATGTATCAACTAGCCTCCTTGGGACCCGCATTTGTTTTGCCAAATTGTCTCCTAGAGTTAGGTTTTTGGATATTTAGGGTTTTCTTCTTAGATATTCATAGTTTATGTTAGAAGATAGTCATGGCCTCAAGTAATGTCTACTTGAGAGTGAATGGATCCAACACAATTCTCTTAAAAGATACACTTCCATCATTTTAGCTAGTTTTATTATTTTTATTTTTTGATCTTTTTCTATTTCATTCCTTTATAGAATTTGGGTTTCATTGTATCGGTATACTCTATAATATCTTTATTTTCCATTTATAGTTATTCCTTCATTTCATTCTCTATATAATCCATATAAGTGGTATCAAAGCTATCTACTCTTTGTTATTTCTTCATACATGTCCCTGTCAAGATCAGGGTATGGGGAGTTGGGTCTCAAAGTAACTGAGCCTCGGGAAGACCACTCTTATTAACCCAAGCAATGTCCCATGCAAAAAGGAAAGAGATATGATGAAGTAGGAGATCCTACCAAGTTGTTGTTGTTGGAAGCCCTTATGTGACAGAGGAATGAAGTGAATGATTATTTCACCCAAATCCTTTGATGTCTACCAATAGTAGTAAATACACCTTCATTAAGTAATGATTTTAGAGGGGCAATGACCTTCAGTACAATTTGACTTTGACATTCATTTATTTGAAGGATATATAGACGTAGGTGCTTTAGAGAAATGCTAAAATCTATTAGAGGGTTTTTAATCTTTTTAGAAAAAAAACATCGATAGTGAAAAGATCACTTTTAACAAAGTTACCAACTTAACGAGAACTCTCCAGAGTTCTCATTTTTTTATAGTGGTTATTTTTAGGCTCGATTGAAAAAGTGGTGCTACCGATAGCACCGTTTTTTTTGCAGGGTGGATTAAATTGCAACTTGTTTGAAATCGCAGCCTTGACAACCAATACCATTGCAAAAAATTGACCCTCAAATCTAAAAGTGATGTTACCAATAACACTTTTTTTATTTTTTGACTTAAAATTAAGATTTAATTTAAACAGTTTTCTGAATCACTTATATTGTCATCAACAAAGAACTTCAAATTGGCTTATAAATCGAAAAGTGGTATTTTATTTATTAATAAAGTTTTTTACTTTTTAAAAATTTACATAAAAAAAAAATTGAAAAAATAATTTCCATAAATATATTTATTTTTTTTTAACAAAAAAACACACACTTTTTTATTTTGTTTTTTCAAAGAAACAAAAGACATGATTTTAGAGGAAAAAACACATTTTTCCTATTATAAAAATACATTTGCATTTTTTTTTTTTGGTAATCATGAACCTTGTGACTGGTGAGGGACTGCCTTGGATGAGAGGCCATGACCCAAGGACATCTAAGTTGTCAAAGTCACCCGGGGATCGCATCAATCTTGGACCGCACCAACCTTTAACATGGCTAGATTTGAGGTGTCCTTAGGGGTTTCAAACCAGTGACTTTCACTTATGGAGTGCCTTAACAATGCACTCCCTCATCGACTACTCTAGACCTCGGGGACTTTATAAAATTGGAAGACATGGGATTGGGCTGTGATCCACTTATGTGTGCACAAGTCACGATATTATTTAATATAATATCTCTGGATGCAATCGCATGTTCGACCACTACCTCAAGGTGCCCCCATGACTATAGGTTATACCCTCACAAGAATTGAACATTTCTCAATAGTAAAAAACTCATTGTTTTTCACCATTGAATTCAATCCCTTTGAGTAAACACAATTGTAATTAAAAAACACTAAAAATAGCATTTTTTTCAAGTTTAAAAAACAAAACAAAAAAAATCCAAAAATATTAACCTAAAAAATTAAAAAACAAAAATTTAAATTATTTAAAAAAAGTTAATAAACAAAATAAAAATAAATAAATATATAAAATTAAAAACAAAATTTTAAAATTAAAAATATATATATATATATACATAAAAAAACAAAATTGCAATTTTAAAAATAAAAATAAAAAAGGAAACCAAACAAAATTTAAAATAATAAAAAATTAAAATACAAACATTAAAAAATTATTAAAATAATATTAAAAGAAAAAAGAAAAAAAAAACATTAAAATAAATTAAAATAAACAAAAATACAAAAACAAACATAAAAAATATTAAATCTAAGCCTTTAAAAGGGGAGGGGGGCAATGCCTCCACCCCTTGCAGTATGGGAAATGGGGAAGGGAGGGGGGTAATGCCTCTCCCCCTTGCATTAAGTTAAAAATAATGTAAGGGGGAGGGGAGATGCCCAGCATCACCTCTTTCCTTCCTGAGGAGACA
>JASDQU010738525.1:145500-156537 GCA_032191745.1 Picea mariana | reverse complement strand
TTTTAATTTTGTTTAATGTTGTTTTCTTGTTTGGTTTCTTTTTTCGTGTTTTCTATTTTTTTTTTTTTAAATGTATTTTTTATTTGAATTTTATTTTTTTAGTTTTATTTATTGTTTATAATTTTAAATTTTAAAAACCTAGGTTTAAATATTTATTTTTTTATTTTGGTTTTAAACTTTTTTTTAATGTTTTATGTTAACGATTTTTTATTTTTTTAAAAAAAAAATACTTCTTTAATAAAAAAAATTGTGGTTTTTAATAGAAAAAATGTATCTTTTTTCTAAAAATGTGGTATTTTTTTTCTAAAAAAACTAAAATAAAAAAAATAATTTTTTTTTTTAAGAAAAAGAAATATGTTTATGGAGTTTTTTTTTTCAATTTATTTATTTTTAATGTAAATTTAAAAAAAAATAAAAAACTTAATTTATAAATAAAATATCACTTTTCGATTTATAAGTCAATTTGAAGTTCTTTGCTTATGAGAGTATAAGTGATCGAAACCATTGTTTCAATTAAATTATAATTTTAATTCCAAAAATAAAAAGAGTGCTACCGATAACATCGCTTTTCGATTTGATGGTCAATTTTCTGCAATGGTATTGGTTGTCAAGGTCATGATTTCAAACAAGTTGCAATTTTAGCCACCCTGCAAAAAAGTGGTCCTACCGGTAGCACCACATTTTGAAGCGGCGGTTTATTTTGGTGGTTTTGACACACGAAAAAGTGGGTTTTTTGCACCAGAGTTCTTGTTTTGAGGTCACGATTCTCATTAAGTCAGTAACTATGGTTTTTGATCTCCTTAAGTCCATTCCCCATTTTAATGAATGGTGGGGCAATTACTAGGAGATATTTGTTGGAGATGATTTTACAACATTTAGTAAAAAACCCACTTGGGTAGATCTTATTGATTTCCTGAAGGAGGAATTCTACCTTGGTGGAAACTATGATGACCCACACACAAGATGGATAAATTTGGTCATGAGAGAGACTAGATGGTGCTAGAGTACACTAACATATTTCATACTTTTCACTCAAGATTGGGTATCACAGACTCTGAGTAGAACTTGATTCTAAATTACTACAATGGCCTACATAGGAATGTCCAAATAGAGATGGGGTTCTTGGACATCTCCTCACTGGGAGGTACTTATAGGTATGTTGTCAAAATGGAGAAAAAAGTTAAACATATGAATAAACAGAAGTTTATATCTAAAAATATACCATAGTAGAAGCATGGTAAAGGTGGCCCTAACTCATAGAATAAAGGATAGAGAAAGGATATCCAACATCAGGACAACTTATCCAAGCCATAGGCAAAGAATGGTAAGAAGAATTCAAAGGAGACTAGAAAGTGGTGTGAGTTCTACAAAATCCCTTAGCACAACATTCAAGAATGTCGCTCATAGTAGTCATTTCTAGTCAAATTGAAAGTCTTAGAGTGTTATAGGATAAATTGCCACCTTTGAAGCATTGACAAGTTGGTTGGCCTAATCTATATCCTCTTTACAGACTAGTATTCCCCATACCTCCTTGAGACCTTCCAAAAAATACTTTTTAGGAGGATGTGCGCGCCCTCATAGTTATGGATCTCGCATATACGTGGGACACTAAAGGAGCAGTCATGTGCATGTCAGAAAATGATTAAAAATACATATTTATGCTTAATTAAATGTTGATTTATGAGTTTGGTTAGTTTCCTAACTCCTTTTACCTCTACTCAATCGTCTTTAACCAACTAGAGACCACATAAAATGAGCATTTGTCCAAGAAGAAAGATAATGACAAGTAATGATTCTTTGCACACCTTAATAAGACATCTCTTTGGCTATACTTTCCAACTCTGTAAACCCTTATACATCCCTGTTATTTTTGGTTTGACCTGGAAATCCTTGTTTCTAGCCTCTTTATGATCATCAACCTATCTTGCCAAGAGTTTCCCTTTATATTCTCTTTGGGCATGTGGTGGATCCGGATTCAATACCATATTGTATCACAAGAGCAAGGGTGGAGGAACCTAGGATATCTCTCGACATGGAAGCATTGCGCAGGATAATTGTAAAGTTTTAACCACCTTAACTATTGAACAAATATTGAAACTCTTTCCTTCGAAATATGTTGTATTTGTAACATTTCGTTTGCAATCTTTTCATATATATTTCGTAGAATATCAGTTGTTGAGATATTATTGTTATATTTTAGACTAACAGATAGTTATTAGTATAACTACCTGTAGGACTCTGGAAATCGGGAATGATATCAATTGTAGGACTCCGAGTAGGTCAATCTTTCCCTTCTTCTTCATTTTTAGTTATTTATTTTGAAATCAGTTATTGTATCTTTGTTGCATGTTATTTTTAGGAATTTTTTTTTGTACTGTCATTGGTATGTTGTAGTATAGCCCACTATTGTAGGGTATTTTCCTAGAAATAAATCACTATGGATGAATGTGGATGAACAATATTTAGGTGAACAACCCATAGTTAAATAAATACACAATGAAATGAAGGAAAGAGAAATTAAGGGATCTACACACCCTGTCGCTTGGATCTTTGCAAGGGCATCATCCACAAGAAATGATGAATATTTCCATGTGGGACAAGAAGTCAAAACACGTTCGTGAAATGTTTGCAACCAATTGTTTCCCACACTACATTATTTGATATGACCAAATAGACAAGAATGTCATTTTGATGTGTGTTGAAATCTAGAATGGTGTACAAAGGACACCACCACACATAAAATTTCCTTAATACAATATTACAAATATACAACTTCAGCATGGTCAATAAGGCCATTAGAAACAATGATTTCGTGAGAATAGATTTCAAAACAATATTTCTCTAGACAAGCATTTCATGAATTCAAATTACGAAACGATAACAATGTCTAGTAAATTAGGCCACTAGAAACAAGCAGTTCATGAATTCATTATACATAATAATTCCATACTGGTAAATAAATCCCCTTGAACAATAACACTTGCATAGAAACTATGACCCCTAGAGTTAAGAATTCCATGAATTCATATAACAAATAAATAATGTCATCCCAATAAACAAGTTTTCTATAAACAATATTTTCATGAATTTTTACCACAGAAAATAACGTTGGCATTGTAAACAAGGAAAGTAGAAACCAAAATACCTTGTATTTGTTTGTGAAAAAAGTAGAATCCATCACAAGGATGTTAGTGTGCCCATGCCTAACAACCTAATCCAATTTTCATGACTCCCTATTTAGTAAGAACACATCCACCTTGTTCTTTTTTACTCAATAGATGATGCTAACAAAGTCATCCTTGTGAATCTAATACAGTGGGTCATCAAGCTATTTTATTTGGTTTACGATGTCTCTTTTAGTCAGGAATGCATCTCTCCCCATTGCGAGAAAATTGGCATAGGTTCGTTGTAATGAAATCATATGAACATTCTTATTGTGTATCATGGTGACAGAAACACGAACAAAGAGGAGGGATCCCACCCAATTTTCACACGTTCCAATAAGTGCATATTGTTGCAAACATATCCTATTGCACACAAAGTTGATATAAGATCAAATGTGTTATTTCTAATTTTTCCATAAAGATAATTAGAACATTGATCATTATTTTTCAAAAATACATCTCATATCACTGCTAATTTCATCAATTTCCCATAATTATTATTCCTGTTGTAATATCCCCAAAAATAAATTATTTTGGAAGACTGAAAATGCTTAGGAATTTATTTCCATTTTTGGCAAATTCGAATTTGAAAAATTATTGTCATTTATGGCAATTCCGAATTGGGAATTTAGTTAATTGTAATTAATTATTATGACTGGTTGGGAAAAGATTTGATTTGCCCAACTAACGCTTTGACTATGACACTTGTAAGAGACAAATAATTTATATATGTATTGTTGAGAGACAAATGGAACAACTAGGTTGAAATCACCTAAACATGACTCCATGAGTGGGGAACAGGCTTGAATTACCTTAGGGATGAATTTTACAAGTGGAAAATCTAGAATTTGGCCATCGACAACCCCTGAAAATCATGGATTTGTAAAGTTGTGAAAATTCCCAAGGGGAAAAGACCTAGGCACAAGATGCTTTTGCATATATAGCATATGGGAGGAAGTAGGACACTGCCTAGTATGCTGGGAAAAGATGGACTTGTTTTTATGAGCATTAATTCTGAGTGTGAGGCAAGGAGAACTTATGATCTGAAGAAAGATGAACTTTCTGTTATGAACACTATTTTTGAGTGTGAGGCAAGGAGAATTGGGATATGAAAGAGGACAGTAGCGAAAGAGGAGTTTGAGGTTATCCCTCATGGATTCATGGTCAGGCTAGGGGGTGAACGGAACAAGTAATATGGTTGTTATGTTCTATGGTTGGGTGCAACTTGGTTTTTTCATTTGTTGTCCCAACAATTTGTTCAGATCTGTTCTTCTACTCTTCCTTGGTTGATCGTTTTGTTGATTAATAATTGTTAGAATGTATTTACTTAGTTCTAGTTAAATGTTCTATGGATGAATGACTGATAGAATACATATGCTTGTTGGGTAGAAGGAAATTAATTATTGATTAGGCCTTTACAATTGAATTATGCATTGAGTAGATTCAAGGATGACTGTTGTATGTGCTAACCATTGATAAATGTATGGAAGTTTCTTGAGTAGAGCTAAGAAAACTGTTGTAGGTATTGTTGTTGAAGAAAGTGTGAAATTTTCCTATCCCTGTGATATAATATATGGTCTACAATAGAAAACAATTAACATATCGATATGTGATTGATATTAAGGAATGTTTAAATTGTACAATTACCAAATGGAAGTTCGAAAATATATCAGAATTGGACTATATATGTATATGTGTTGTTACCTATATGGATTCTTTGAGCTATATGAACATCTATTACACAGGAAGCTATGTTTTGATTATTGTAAGCAATTTCCTCTTTAGCCAACTATGTTAGCTATAACAAAGGGGTTATAGTTTCTTTTCCTTTTTACTCTCAGGAACAAATGTCTAGGGACTTAAATACATAAAATTGTTACCTTTTATAGAGTTGGTCCCTTATTTAAGCAAGTCTTAAAACTCTACATAACATTTGTGATCATAACTATTGATTAGGGAAAATCATCTCCCGTCGGGGTTTCCCCCTCTACCCTTTCTTTAAGGATTGAAGACAAATTTTAACCAGTTGTCTCTAGGAGCTTGGTATAAAAAATACCAAGATAATAGTTTGCTAGGGTAGATCTGTATCTTTTTCAATAGAATCTGGGTCGTTAGATCTAGCGTAGTTGCAAGAAGGTTAAGGTAAAGAGACTTTCAACATTCGGAAGCTCGGGAGAGAATAGTGCAAAGTTGCACACAAAGCGCAAGTGTGCACAGGGCTGAAGTCATGTTTCATTGGTGAAAGCTCAGGAGGGACAATGCTTTTAGAAATGCAGACGATACCTAAAGTTACAGGGCTCGCAATAGAAATTTGGAAGGTGTAGTCTGTAGAACGTTTTGAAAATCTCCCAAGTTAGGAAAAAAAGTGAAAACAAAGTTCACGAGGAATAGTGGTTTTAAATCGTGAGAGGTAGCTCTTAGAAAAGTGTCTAAGTCCTGAAGAGTTGAAGTGTCTAAATATGGAGCGCAAAATTTTTGATATAAACGAGGGAAGCTCAAGGGTTAAGATCCATCCAGGAGAAGCCGAAATCTTTCAAGTCATTAAATATCATAAAAGTGGCGCGCTTGTTAGTCACAAGGAATTATCGGAGTTTCACAAATCAGAAGATTTGGAAGAAGTAGAGTGAAATATGTGAAACTCTGAAACGCGATATCCCAAAATCATCGAGATCGTCCATCGAAAGGGGGAAAGTGGCAAGAGATCAGAATTTCACTGACTCGCAGGGGGAAGAGGTCAAAGGGTGGAGTCGTGAGGATTCGTGAAACATGAAATCGTGATTTAATCTGAGTCGCTAAGCGAGGAGAGATATGGATCGTCTATTTTCCAGGGATAATTTCAAGGTATTAGGGATCGGAAGTAGGGAAGTGAGCACCCATCCAACTTTGTGAAACATGAAGTCTCGATGCACTAAGGGAAGATCTGGACCATTAGATCCAAAGAATCACGATCCATCAGATTTGGGCATTTCGAAATGTAGGCATTTCGAAAGTCAAGAATGTGGACAAAGTGTTAACCTGGAAATCGCAAGTTGCAAAATCCTGATTTGCAAAAGGAGAGTCTCGACCGTTGGATCCAGAAAGGATATGTGTCAATGGGTTGGGAGATATAGAAAGAGGTCGAAGTTGAAGTGTTACAACAGTCGTAGGTTGGAGAGCCGAAGATCTGAGAGTCATTGATCTATGAGGGGGCACTTGTCACCAGATTGAGGGATCCGAAAAGAGTTACCCTGGAGTTTTTAGTTTGAGAATTGAAAAAGTCAAATCTTGAACACCCAGAGCGAATGTTAGCCATCGATCTAGGTTGGAAAGGTGTCACATGATCGTGGACTCTAAAAGGATTCACTCTGGAGACTCGTGGTTGTTGAAACTTGAAATCGTCGAAGGGCGAAGTCCTAGAAATGACGAGAACCGTTGATGTGAAAGAGGGAATATGGCGCTAGATATAGAACTCTAGGAGATACCCAGTCAGTAGGGGCAAGAGATTGAGATTTGAGATCTCAGAAGTATGAAGAAGTGGAACAAATCTTAGCCAATAGATCACCAGAAGTGAATCTGAGTTGTCAGATCTATAGAGGAGATGTGGGGAAGATCTATGGAATCCAGGAAAATACCCAAAGCAATTCTAGGTCGTCCGATTTAAGTGGACACATGGAAGGATTCCGTGTAATTTAAGGAGAAGGAAAAAGGGACTTGAGATTTGAGATCCCTGAAGGCTCGATCCATGGAGGATACCCTAGCTGTGGATTTAAGGGGACAGGTGCCAATAGATCTACCACTCTGGGAGATCGTCATGCAGAGAAGAGTAGAGTTGAGAGTTGAAACTCTTGGAGTCCGAAAAGGTGGAGTCAACGATATTTGTTGATCCAGAGGTGTTATCGGACTAATTGGTAGGTGCGGACACTAACAAATCTCCCTAGATCCACATGGATTTAGAACAAAACAGGACAGGACATGACTCTTTCCCTAAGTTTTGACCATTGAATTAGCTAGTACGAAGGGACAAGTAACATACCTTTATATCACTTCCTAGGGTCTTTGTTGCTCTTGCTTTGCTCTAGTGCTCTCGTGAGGTCAAAACCAAGACAACACAAACCAACCAAAGTGAATATAGCAAAATATATTCAACTATCAACTTATGTGTATGATCAAGGAATTACACAATAAAGTGAAAATAGATTTATGGGAAAGGGACATGCCATTGTATCATATTAATTGAAAGTAAAGATTACAACCTGATCACCTTGATGTCATAAGCTTCCTTTCAATGTCTCTTGACTCCAACACACACACTTTCTCAATCCTTGCATGAAGAAGATCAAATCCTCTTGATAGACTTGTTNTGAGAATTCCCTCAATATATAGGAGAGAATGAGATAGTTACTTAGATAAGAATGATCCCACAATATCAGGGAATCTAGTACAAGGATAACCATTCGAATGCCAACCCATTCTTCTAGAAGATTACCTTCTAGAAACATAGAGAATTCATCTTTTTCCATGCTTTAGGATGAGTTCACACCCTGTCTATTCAACACAGTGCGAGAAGTTCTCACCTTAGCTTAAGGCATCCTACGAGAATCAGGCATTCTCACATGCTGGGATACTAGTAGCCTGCGAACTCTCTTCAAAAATGAGTTTTTTGGGAAGAAATGAACATAACTTTTCTCAGGAGAAAGTTCTTATGAAGAGCCTGAATACACCAACATCAATACATCATCATGATGACCAAAATCATGGGTAACAGAATGCCCCCCAAAGTATGAGGTCGAAGCCAGTGACAGCCGAAAGACTTTGTAAGCTGCATGTGTGTGTCAGAAACCAGGAGCACACCTAATCGGAAACCTGCAAACACCCAAGCATCTAAAGAATATCATATATATCAATTATGAGGTAGGCATTTCCATACTCAGATCATAGACTAATGACATCGTAGACATGGGTCATGGCCACCAATCATACACTGTGGATCCATGCCATCAAAATATAGCATAGCCACCAGGAATACACTGTGGATCTATGTGAGAAAATTCAAATTGAGATGACAGATCCACTGTGTATGTCTCGTGGATTTGTCATCNCCATACTCAGATCATAGACTAATGACATCGTAGACATGGGTCATGGCCACCAATCATACACTGTGGATCCATGCCATCAAAATATAGCATAGCCACCAGGAATACACTGTGGATCTATGTGAGAAAATTCAAATTGAGATGACAAATCCACGAGACATACACAGTGGATCTATGTGTCGCAGATTATACATACTCCATCACAACCTGGACAAAGAGATGATATCCAGGGTCTTCAATTTCATCGCCCATAGTACGAATCTAACCATGTGATTACATGTGTTGAAGTCGAACATGGCATAAACCACTTGATTACCGGTCATTGATGAAACCATTAACCAGTGCGAGGGAAATCACCATTGATTTCAATGACTCCCAAGGTACTCTAGTACAATCCATCGAGTGTGAATGGATGAGTTGAAGTCGAACATCTGATGGAATCTTTCGATCAGGGGTCAATGATGTAAACCCATTGTCGAAAGTGATGAAACTTGTCATTGAGGCATGCAATCTCTAAGGTACCAAAGAATTTCTAAGTCTTGATTCTGGATAATGAGTTGAAATCGATAGAACAAAACTCATCACAGGAGGGCCTTGATGTATCCCCCATCAATGACACAAAATGAGTAACAAATTTTGAAGGTGAAACAGAGTATGATGTAAATTGGACTGGACACAGGGAAGGCCAACATGGAGAGAATGGACAACTGCAAATGGCCGACTCAATAGAGGTTTCAGATGGAATTCTCTTGAACATATGAATGACACGACCAATGATTTGGCAACATTGGCTCAAAGATGACACAGGGAATTACCTTGTAGCAAATCAAATGAGAGACAAATGGATTTCCCAAACTGGCTTCAAATATAATGAATAGAGGGTGTCATGTTCAAGAGTGACACTTACTGCCAATCAATACGAAGATGAAAACATATCCCTTTCCCAAATTTTCCCCCACCATTTCTGGTGAGTACATCTTTATTTTTACGCAAGCTTGAGGAGGATAACATATGCTTGTTGATATAAGCTTATCCTTCGGATAATTCCTTCAGACTATGTTTAACGAACCCTAAGAAGGAGTGGTTTGATTCCATCACAGGTCTATCAATGTTTGTTTAATGAGTCCAGAGATAGAAAACTCGAAGGTTTTTCATGATTATAGAGTTTGGAAAAAAACTTAAAAGATAAATCTCTCAGTTCCTTTTTGATAAAATAGTCTGGATTAGACTGAAAAAGAGATAAATTATGGCTCACCAGACGCTTTCTTCAAATACTTTATTGAGCGTGAAAATAAAAAGGTCGCTCGGCTCTCTTTTCATGTTTAGAGAGTCTGAAAAGAGCTTAAAGAGGACTCTAGGGGGGGCTCCTTTTTTATATAGCCTTTGTAGTGTACCTTTTTGTTGACCAAGGCTTTTTAATGCACAATATAACAATATGTACACACTTGTGTTGGAATTACATAACACATATAGTCCAGTATATACTCCACATGCATTTAACACTAATTAAACACGTTTAAGTCTTAGAGTAAAAACATATAATTTTACTGCTACGATTAAACAATCCATAACATTCCATAATAATTCATATACACAGTGGAATCATGATAATATATACAGCACAATCATGTGGAAATATGATAAGAACATAATTAGATACTTATCTTGTAACAGTGGTGAAATCCACCAACCAAGTGCAGGCCCTCCACGAACCTCCCAGCCTTAGACCACATTGCTCATCATATCAACAGTGGATCACCCCCGAGCTAGGACCGAGCTCCACCCCAAGGCAAGGAATCCTAGGCTAGGATGAGGTTACAGAGAAAACAATATAGGAATATCTGGAAGGATTCTTCCCAAAGATTCCATCTTACGCCCACTACTGCCAGACTCTCATTCCCCACATGCCTTTTCCGCCTGGGAGTATACACCTTCACCCGCACATTCCATCGGTGCCAACCTCCCTCTTTGGGCCTCGGAAACAAGCCAGATTAGAAAGTCTTGGAGTCAGAAGTTGGTGCTGGACACTCTCCGGAAGAAACCGCTTCACAACAAAATCTTTCACCAGGAAAGAGTTGCTTGCAGGCCTGACAACCTGCCTCTTCCAACATCAACCACCTCCCTCTCCTGGAGAGGGG
This sequence comes from Picea mariana, assembly GCA_032191745.1. Classification (NCBI taxonomy): domain Eukaryota; kingdom Viridiplantae; phylum Streptophyta; class Pinopsida; order Pinales; family Pinaceae; genus Picea; species Picea mariana. The sequence continues at coordinate 146,160 of JASDQU010738525.1, read as the reverse complement.
TCATACACAAGCTCAACAATGGCTTATTCTGACCAGTATGCCACATGCAGACCAACACTGTGTGACCACCAAAGTCAACCGGGAATACATCCTCGGGTTTCTCACACAAGCTCAACAATGGCGGGAAGGTCTCATGGTGTTGATTCTGGGAACACGTGACAACAATCCACGCAGGGAATTACACAGACTCCCTGGTTCCGAACGGGTAAGGAGTGAACTGGCTTTTCAGAAGAACACAATCTTCTCGGCTCTCAGAATAGAGGGTGTACACGGATTTCCCAGAACAAACACAGGCTTCCCCCCCCCCNCCCATTTCAGGATTGCACGAGGTCTCTTGCAGACAAGCTCGCACCCTCACACTCAAGGTCGTCTAGGTCGAATGGAGGAGGAGGAACCCTTCTCACGGCTCATCCCAGCCTTTTAGTGCATGTGCCAGGCTTGGCACTTGTCACCCATGGGATTGCATGCGTTCCACTAGCACGCATTCCTCCCACCACTTGGGAAATCACGTGTCCTTCCAAAAGGACTTAGGATAAAAACATATGATGCATATATCTTTTGAAATAATATTAAAATATTATTTCCAGGTTTAATCCCCCCCTAGGCTTAGCCCCTAGGCTCAACACTTAGCCCCTTTCCCACCTTCCAGCCCCTAATTTC
>JASDQU010738525.1:111654-130315 GCA_032191745.1 Picea mariana | reverse complement strand
TTTTTCCTATCATCTGAATGCCATGTTTTTCCTTATCTTAGCCTTGTTGGACTTCCTCGATGTACTTGAGTCTTTCTACTTCTTGTTGCACCCTTTCATACCATCGCTCCATCTCCTTGCATGTTGCGAGTGCCATGAGAGTGTCCTCCTAGAACTCAGCTATATTTTCGGTTAACAAGTGTCTCTCCTTCTTAAAATCATTGTAAACTCCTATGAACTCACCTTTCAGATACCCAGTGGTATGCATGGCACCTTTGTAGTATTAAAAAATATGGTGCAAGTTCTCTAGCTCCTTTAGGGCGGCGGCTAGTTCCTTTTTGTTTCTCCTGGCTCTATCCAAGGTGGCATCTGAGAGGGATTTTCCTACGCCGATCAATTCAAACGTCTGAGCATCTTCTATGTTGATCAAGTTCTCCTCTATAGTAACTAAGATGGAGTGATCCAACGAGATCCTTCTTGTCTTTGCAGTCCTTTGAACAATGACCTTTCTCTTCTGATCGTAGGAGATCACATAGATATTTGCTACATCGTCTATTAGATCTAGAGTCTGTTGATTGCCCCATGTTAGTTTGTTTCCCAAACTACCGGTGGTGTATATTTGTTCAATATTGGGCTCTCAAAACTTCCTCACTATGCCTTGTGGATCTGACTTCTACTTGTTTCTCATCGCAGATTTGAGTATTGGGTAACATAGAGGTGTCAGGAATAGATTCGGTACATATTTTCTCGTCGATGTAGAACTGTTGATTTCCTTTTCTGGGGATCCTTTCTTTGTCTCCTCAGGTTTGGGCTCGTCATTCAAATCTACTTCAGCTTCCGATTCATTGGGTTCTTTTGTGCTAAGACCACTTTTGGCTTCTGTTTTCTTTTGCGAGACCTCCTCGTCTTGAACCTTGGGCTAAGGGGAGGAAACTTTCTCAAGACCCTTTTCCTCTTGGACACACACAAGGGAGTCGTGAGATGGTTTCGGGCTCTCATTATCACTGTATATATGTATAAGTTTGTTGAGTGGATTAGGCACTCATGTTTTTATTGACACCCGACCTGTCTCTGTTTGACTTGTCCTTTCCACAGGGGATTTGACCGGAGATGTTGTGGATCCAGTCTTGCCTAACCCGTCGATGTTCTCAAGGTCTGTGGAATTGGGGCCGCTTGTCTCCATTGGGCTTCTTTCTCGGGTACTAGTTGGAAGCGTGGGCATTATGATAAGGAAAGGATCATCCTGCATCGATTTCATAAGCATCTAGATTTTATGGTACAAAAGTGCACCCATCCCTTGTGCAACTTGAACTTTAGGGAAATCCATGATTTGTACCTGGGATTCTTGATAAAATATCGCCACCTCGATTCCCTCTTGAGGATCACCTATTTCTTCGCCTGGTTCAGATGCTATAGTTCCTTCCCAAGCCCTAAGAATTTCTTGAGTTGTTTGCTCCAAAGACATCACTTGCTCATCCCAACACATAGCTTTCAACCTGGGCATTCGAGGCTCAAGCCTCCTTGACGCCACTTCATCCCAATCTTGAGCGTTTTCATTGAAAATTTCATCTTCAAACTGATCATGGGCATAAGGTCAATAGGATGATACATGTTATGCATGTTGTAGGACCCAGCCCTTGGGATCGTGTTTGTGAAATCGGCCAGTGTCGAACCAGAATTCTAGTTGGCTCAGGCCTTCTTGCTTAGCGTGTGCAATATCTTTGACCATGTAGAAGCCAATAATAAACCCATACAGAATGAAGGCCCGCTTATTGTCCTTTACTAAAGTGGCATTGTATCCTTGTAGGATAGTCTGGTAGAAAATTTCCCCGAACACTAGTCGGTTAGGAACATATATAGGTAAAAAATGGAGTGCTCCTGTGGCTCTGAAAAACCTGACGTGGGTTTTGTGCTCGTCTAGATACCAGTGACCCATTTTAGATATAACCTTTTTTGCTTCTTTTGACAGCCTGGGGCACTCTTTCCTAAAAAACAAAAAATAGATATGTGCAATAAACTGGTCACATATAAGGGCATAGTATTTTTTGTACCTGTTATCCCATAAGATGTTGAAGTATACATGGACCAGGAGCTCCAAGGAGTGCCAGTTCAAGTTCATTCCAGAGAAAACATTCATGTCACAGATGATGTCTAACAGATATGAGGCCATGTAGAAGGAGGAGATTTCCCCCTCTTTTGGTGTCTGAACTTATCTTATGTAGGTGCTCAATTGTTTGGAGATGATGGCACCCCAATTGAAACCTGTGCTTGAAATGGCCATCGTATAAGCTAGGGGCATCCAAGCCTCTGAAAACCAGGAGAAATATTTCTCCCCATGCATCTTGCAGAGAAGAGCCATCAAGTATATGTATGGTTCCCTTAGATTGGTCATTGGGTACCAGCCGATAGTCCAGTTCGTGAATTTTTTTTCTTCCCTCCACCACGACGCCATGATTTTGCTGGTATCGTGAGATGCATAGAAACTTGGAACAAAATCAATGCTCAACTTTTCTTCCAACTCCCTGAGCTTGTAGTAACTCTGAACATCTGATGGCAAGAAAACCCCGACGCATCCACCATTATCATCATTAATCAAACATTTTTGTGCATCAATGTGGTCAATGAGCCACTTTAGGAGCTCAATGCAAGGAGAAACACCAGATTTTGGCTTGCCACCATGTGTAGATAAGCCCTACGGATGTTTGGGAGGACATCACCATCGAGCTTCCTTGTATCAGGATCATTGTGTGGGGTATACTCGAGGGGTTATTCCTTCTTGATCTTCTTAAACAATTCTTCCTAGTGAGGGAAGGTTGTTTTGGCTCCAATGTTTGCCTCTGTGTCTCTGAAGGCCAAGGGTTGGATGAAGGCCTTCTTGGTAGTTGTCTCAATGACAGGCACCATTTTGGGGGTGAATTCTAATTGTCTTGCAACTATTGGGGAGGAGCCCTCTCCTACTTCTGGTTCCTCTAGCTTTAGCGCCCTTGGGGATTTCCTAGTGGATGGTTTTTTTGGAGGCATTGTTCCTATAATTAAAACATCCTTTAAACATGTGTACATAGTAGATTTGGGTTGAGAACATAAAAGGAAGAATAAAACACCACGAGTGGATACATACCTGTAATGCTTGCTAGGATAGTTGTCTAATACTCATTGAACTTTGGACGAATTCTCTGGATCGTTAGCTCTGCTCCTCTGCTCATTCTAAACTCTTTGTCGTTCAAAATAGGATCATACACAATGACCTCAACATCATATAATAGGAGAGACTCTATCCATCATATCAACCAATTAACATGAGTAATAAATGTAATTCAAAGATAAACTATCATCGGTTCTCCACAATTAAATTGTAACTGGTTGACGGTGGAGGCGTGGAGGCAGATGCATTGTATCGACAAGTTTGAACAATTTCTTTTGATTCATGCATGGATTAGAAACTAATGTGTGATCCATGATTTTATTAACACCTTAAATGTGTCGTACCTAGAGAATCTGAGGATTAAAATGTCTTATCACATCGTGTCTTTCCGATTTGGAGGTCAGGGATCGACATTTTAAAAAGTAAAATTTAATGTGTATTTTATTTTGTAACCCCCCAATGTCGAAATCACGTCCGATGTCAGCAGTTGGCAATACCGCTCTTCTCTTTTCGCGACGCTTACCTTTTCATTTTCTTGCCAAAGCTGAAAGGATCAATCTTCTGTGATACCCCTACCAAAGTTCAATCATGAAAAAAAATACTTTCATCTTTCGACGCCAATGAAGATCCGTTTTCGGTTGTTTTAAACTTCTCAAATGATTTTCATCACCTTCAACATTTACCGATGCCAAAATCCTAAGCGCGTTGGGGAAAGATTTAGTGTTCCAATTCCTTAAGTAGTTTGTTAAGGACCCTTCAATGTTTAAGATGATTCTTTGTTGTATGTTTAGGAAAACTTTAGAAAATTCAAACATGAAACATAAAAAATAAGCGCAGGTATCCGTTTCATACTGAAGTCAAAATAGATAGTGCAAAGGATCGAGTGGTACCCAAAAAGTAAAAAATGAACATAGACTTTTGGGGTGTGTTGAGTGCTCAACAAATGGAAATTCACTGGGAGAACGTATAATCTTTGTTCTTCCTTCAAGGCTCGGCTGATACGAAAACTAATGGATAATCTCAACTGGTCTTAAATCAGAACCACTTAACCTTTTCATCTGATGTCTTTTAGTTGATGCTTTCGAGTATGCCTATGGGGTTTTAACCTTGTTCCTCCTTCATTTCCTTTGACCCTGACTCATTCCCCTTTATTTTTTACAAATTTTAGCAAAGTATTCACCAGTGTGAGGCTTTTAATTGCCTCTACTCGCCTACTTCGGTGTCAATCTACTGCAAGTGAGTGTCCATAGCCCCGACGGAGTCACCCCGACATCACAGACCTTTCTCCACTTCCAGTGGGAATCCATAGACCTGGCAGAGATATCTACATATTATATTCCATTATTCACTCTTTTGACAATATCAATTTCATTTCAGCATGATGCATCGAGTGAGTAGGAGAGAAGGATGTATCTTTATTTGCTAGGTGAGAGAGTTAAGGTGGATGCTTCGATAGCTTTGTCTTGTGGGTTCATGTAGTCCTTTCTGGATTTCCTTCTTTCCCTTGAGGTTTAACCGAACCACAACATAGACATTTCTAACATTTCTTCGAAGTTGTTCATTTGATCTAGTTGGATAGAGGATTCCTCAAAGTAACCACAAGTTTTCTAGTGTTTCTAGTGATTGTGAGTGAGTGGTGAGTTAGAAACAGGGTTTGCTATGTTGCACGACCTTAAGACCAGCCATCATTTTACGGACATACCTTCAAATGAAAATAAATCTAGGAAGAAAAAGAAACAACAAAAGGCATACTTGCGCAATCGTGAAGACATTCAACAAAGAACATAAAACACACTATTTTCATTTTTTATCTTTTATTTTTTTTAAGTTATTGGAAGTATTGTTTTAGGGCTTGGACATTTACTGGGAGGGCATCAGGTTCTCCCCTCAGACTCTGTAATCGATAATTTCCTACCCTGATTTTCTCAACTATCTTGAAAGGTCCAAGCTATAAACTCTAAAACTTAGAATGTTTCCCTTTAGGTTCATTTTCTCTATCCCACTTCAGGACTAAGTATCCTACTTCAAAATTATTTTCTCTAACCTTATGCTTATTGAACCATCTTTTCACTATCTTTTGGTGAGCTAGGAATTTTGACTTATCCTTTTCTCTCTCTTCTTCCAGCATGAGCAGAGTGTTAATCTATTGTTGCGTGACCGATGGGGGTTCTTCATGGGAATCTTGGGCCAGCTGAAGAGATGAAAGATAGAGTCCATTTGGGAGGATGGCTTCTTTCCCATAGAAAAAAAGTATGGGGAATTTCCTATGGCTTCCTTGGGTGTGACCCTATCGGCCCATAGAGAATTACAAAGTAGATTATGCCAATTTATTTGGTTATCCGTAACCGTCTTCTTTAATATCCTTACCAGTTTTTTATTTGTTGATTCAGCCACACAATTTCCCTACGGATAGTAATTTGCAGAGTACTTGATTATGATTCCTTTGTCTAGATAAAACTCTGTCAATAGTGTTGAAGAGAAGTAAGGTGAATTATCAAAGACCAGAACCGAAGGGACACCAAACCTTGTGATCAACTTTTCTTCTATGAATTGGATCACTACCTTTTTGTTTACATGAGTCAGAGAGATGGCCTATGCTCATTTCGTGAAATAGTCGGTGGTAGTAAGAATGTACTTGTGCAGTTTTGAGGAGCTAGGTGTGATTTCTCCTATGATATTCAAACCCCACTACTCGAAAGGCTGAGAGATAGTAACAGGTTGGAGTGGGACCACAACTCTTTTCTCCTTTCCAGCGCTCATTTGACAAGTCTTATAGTTTCTAGTGTAAGTATGAGTGTCTTTGAACAAGGTGGGCCAATAATAGCCGTCTCTCGGAATCTTATGAGTGGCAGTGTTTCCTTCAAAATGTCCCCCGATGGGGCCATCATGGAGTTCATTGAGGACTTTGTATGTGTCTCCTTGTTTGAGACATCTCAATAGTACCCCATCATAATTGATCTGGAAGAGCACCGAATTTATAAGTCGATATTGTGCAAATTTTAATCTCAAGGCTCTCCTTTCTCTAGGATTGAGGTTTTTAGGACAAGTCTCGTGATGTATAAGATAAGTTAAATATTTATACCAAGAGTCTTGTCCTTGGAATATGTATGCTACTTCACCACACCATAGTTCCATCTCATTCTCCCACCCAAGATCTTCATTCACTTGATCTTGGGCTTCGGCTACAAGCTTTCACAACCCTTTCCCTTTTACCAGTTTTGTCGGTTTTATATCCAGATCGAATTCCTGGACTACCACCATCCAGTTTCCTCTTCTTTCCCCCATTTCTTGCTAGGTAAGCAAGGATCAGACTACAGAGTGTGGCACAATTACTTTAGTGTGATTCTTGAGTATGCAAGACCTAAAATGTTTTACTTCCTTATAAACCGCGTAGGCCTGTTTGTCTACAACAGGATAATTGAGCTCAACTCCTTGAAGATTAGTACTCATAAATGAAATTGGGGTTTCATTGTTTCCATCATACTTCTGAGTCAAGAATGCAACTAGAAATTGATTGGAGGTGAAAGTATAAAGGAAAAGGTCTCTATTGAAATCGATACTTTGCAACACCGGGGCCCAGGAAATGGAAACCTTGATATTGTTGAAGGCATATTTTCGCTCATCATCCCACTTAAATTTAGCATCTTTGTGAATCATCTTTTGTAACTTTTTTGATGATTTCTATGAAGTCAGGAGTGAACTTCCTCACAAAATTGATTTTCCTAAGAAAGGACTTCATAGCTTTCTTGTTATGGGGTAAGGGAAGTTCAACTATGGATTTAATCCTTTTCGGGTCTATGCAAATCCCTGCTTGAGATATAATGTAACCTAACAACTTACCTTCCTCGACACAGAAGATAGTTTTCTTAGGGTTTAACAATACACTGTATTTCCTACATCTCTCAAAAATATGAGTTAAGTGTTGGGTCTGCTCTTCTCTATTCTTTGAATACACTGTTACATCATCTAGATAAACAACCACACATTTATTGTTAATTCCCCATAAATCCGCATCCATGGCTCATTGGAAGGTTTCTCCTACATTAATTAACCCTAAATGCATGTGCTTATAAGCGAAGGTTGCCCATTTGGTTCAAAAAGTGGTTTTTAAATGATCTTCCTCTGAAACAAGGACTTGGTTATAACCTAAGAAATCGTCTAGTAGAGAGAATATCTCTGAGCCAGACACGGTCTGCAGGAGTTGTTCCATCAGTGGGACTAGATAATTGTCCTTTTCTGAAGCCCTATTGAGGTTCCTAAAATCTACGCATAGGAATATTTCCCCTCACTTTTTCCTCAACGGAACAACGTTCGCTACCCAAGAGGAATGCCTAACCTAAAAAATTATCTTGGCATCTAAAAGCTTCTTTAATTCCTGATACATAAGAGGTTCCAGGGATGGGTGACACTTTCAGAACTTCTATTGGAAAGGTTTTACTTACAGTTTTAAAGGGATGGTGTGTTGAATGATGCATGTATCATACATTTTCAAATCCCTATAGGACCATGCAAATACATCCTAGTATTGTCTGAATAATTTGAGGTAAGCTTTCCTCTCTTCCTTAGATATATTCTTTCCCAGATTCACATTCTTTGGACTCTCTTGGGTTCCAAGGTTTATAGTTTCATGCAAGGGACAAGAGCTACCAATCTTAGCATTTTTGGGTCCCTTAAATATCTCTTTAAGATCAAACATATTTTCTAGATTAGCTATCCCTTTTGGCATCATGTGACCCTTTGATTTATCCATAGGCCGGCCCATCCGAGGATTGGTTTCTATGGATAGCTCTTGGAATTATTCATCATCAATAGAGAGATCTTTGAAATTGTCTTGGTTAGTCAAGAAGTTTATGATTTGTTCATCTCCTTCAAAGACTTTCCAATTGGAAATGTTATTAGGTACCGACGGTTTGTAGAGTAGTTCCACAGTGAATTGGGAGGCTTCATAGTTCTAAAGCTGACATCCTGGAAGCAGTTGTGGCCAAGGAGTCAACAAGAATATTCTTTTTTCTGGGGATCACAGTGATATTAAAAGCCTCAAAGTGATCTATTAAGTTATACACCTCCTACTGATAGTTCTTCAGATGAGGAGAATTGTAATGTATAGTATTTCTTACTTGTTTAACAATAATTTTAGAGTCCCCGAAAACTTTCAATTCTTTGATATCCAAATCTATGGCTTTCCTTAATCCTTGTACCGGAGCTTCATATTTGGTAGTGTTATTTGTACATTTGAATTCTAGTCGACAGGACAAGAGATGATGTTTACCAATAGGATCGAGGAGGATGCATCCTGCTCCAGACCCTTCTTGAGATTTAGATCCATCAAAATAGAGGGTCCAAATTTGTGAAATGGAAGCCCTATTTTCATTTCCCATATTAGTTTCTTTCACCCTGACCTCTTGTTTTGCAAGCTATAACGTCGAGTTTTGGAAGAAAAAGGTGTCTACTGTCGATATCACCAATTTCTCTTGGAGGTCTAGTCAGAAGGAGTCCTCTCCTAGGAGGGGGATGGATTTCTTTTTTCACTAAGGAGACCTATCCCTCCTTATATCCTCTCATTTGGAATTCTATTTTCTTGGCCTCCTCAAAATTTTCCACCAGGGTTTTCTTAGCGGCTCTTTTTACAAACATAGAAATAGAGGCCGGGAGCGCGTTAGCATAAACCTTGATTTGCAACTCTTGAGATGGTTTTGCCATGGGCTAGAATTTGCTTAAGATGGTCATGGATCTCTGGTTGAATTCTTTGACCCTCTCTTTTGGAATCATGGTGGATGCAAACAACTCATCCATCAGGGTTCCCGTAGTAGTTTCCTCTACAAATTTATCTAGAAAATCTTTCTGGAACTTAGTCCAGCTGGTTATCGATCCTACTGGCAAGTTGAAATACCAAGTGGAAGATGAATTTTAAAACATGTAGGGGAAGAGTCTGCAGACTACATCTTCATGTTGAACATTCATAAGTCTGATCGCAAGTATGAACTTCTTGATATGATCTTCAAGTAATCTTGAAGTTTCAAGGTCGTACTTAGGAATCAATTTCTCCAGATGCCGAGGAAGATTATGTATTCGTTCGGGGACAACCATGGAATCTTCGGTCAACCAGGGTTGATTTTTTTGAAGTATGATTTATATTTGTTCCTCATGGTTATTATTACACTCCATATCTTCGTAATCTGAGTCGAACTCTTCTTCTTCCAAAAATTTGTTTGTCTTAGAGACATCGGCGGCTATCGTGTCGGGTATCAGATCGTGAGGTTCTTGGATTTCAGTAATTGTGAAATCTATTAATTCTTCTATGGAGTGCACTAAACCCTCATAGGGAGTACTAAAAACTAGTCTGATTTGTTGTCTTCTTCGAGGGAGGATAGGAGCTAAGGACAACGCACTGATCTATTAGGTGTAGGCTCTAGTGATTCTCCTAAATTGATTCACTTCCTTGTGAGGAAGAGCATAGGGTATTTCAGGGTGAAAAGGTTCTTCCTCGGGATGGGGTGAGTTATCTATTTTGGGAATACTCAATGTGTGTGGGTTGTCCTAAGAAGGATTATCCATGCATGTGCGTTGTTACAAATCTATAGGTTGTTTGAAATCATAAATAAAATAAATATGCATCCATTCATTCTCAGGTCGTCCTTCTAGTGCCAATTATGTTGATGGGTCCTAAATACCTTGACTCAACAGTAGGAACCAAACCCTCCACCGAGGCCCAATTAGAATCTGCAACATTTAAAATGGAATGGTTCTCCATATCTTGTGATCCGACCAATTTATCAATGGGATTTTGTGTTTTATTGTGAAGTCTCTTCCTTCAGTTAGGAATTTTTTCTTATGTATTTTCTCTTGGGTGGGGATGATATGAGAGATTCAAGCCAATATAAACCAACTTGAAAAACAACAAGATCAAGTTTTAACTACTAGGGAAGAGGTTAATCTTGGGATAACCCACTACTCAACATGCATAAAATTACTCTATACCACAGGCCTAGTACTAATACATTAACCATGTGAGCATCCAATTACTGTCTAAGAAACTAACTATTAGAAGGAAAGCACATATGTAATAAGATAATGGAAATCAAAATAATTCATCTACCATAACCATGCATTACATAATAACACAAGGATTTTTCTCCATCATTATAGCAAAGAACATCAAAACATTGCACCGGATAGCTTGACAACATAATTAATTGCTCTTACTCATTACTGCATCATTCATGAAACATGATAGGAAGTATTTCTTCTCCAAGTCCAATCACATGCATCTAATGAAAATAGTTTGTCTTTGGTCCAGAAGTACTTCTCAATTCATAGCAGTCTAAAAATAATTCTTAGCAACCAAAAAGAAAGATTTCTTACAAAAACCATCGACCTCTTGCTAATTGGTCGGTGTCCTTCTTTATAACATAAATTTTTAACTGAAACGAATGGCTAAGTGCAGTTTAAACAAAACAAAAATTGCCATGTGGTGTTATCTTCTAATAGCTTCTTTAACAGTCATCCTAAGATACTTCTTGGAAAGGGTGACTTCTCTCATATTCAATCCAATGGACAAACAGTTCTTCACAAGTTTGGGCCCATGGAAATCTATGTTGTTCCATCGGGGCCACATATATTCCCTTGATTTCCACTGCATGTGCTTGATACTTTACTAAACTGGAGTTAAACTATTGTAGCATGGCTCGAGCTTTGATCGGATGTTTTTTGAATTGTTGTACTTTCCCTGGCTTCGCATCGACTATTTTTGTGAACACTTCGGTCCATAGAGCATCTTGGTCGACATGCAGCTTGACCACATTGCTCAGGTCAATGAAATTATTGGGGGTTCTAAACTGAGGAATCCCGACGTCCTTCATTATTTTATTAATTTTATCCCAGTGCTTCTTACACCTGGTCCATTGTTCTTGGATCTCTCGATGTGGGTCCTGAGACATATTATCCCAGTACTCGACTGATTGCTTCATGCGATTAAGACCACTTTTGCCTATCATCTAAACGCCATGTTTTTCCTTATCTCAGACTTGTTGGAATGCCTCGATGTAATCGAGTCTTTCTACCACTTGTTGTGCCCTTTCATACCATCGCTTCATATCCTTGCATTTTGTGAGTGTCATGAGAGTGTCCTCTTGGAAATCAGCTATGTTTTTGGTTAACAGGTGTCTCTCCTTATTAAATGCATTGTAAAATCCTATGAACTCACCTTTCAGATACACAGTGGTATGCATGGTGCCTTTTTATTATTCAGAAAGATGGTCCAAGTGTTTGATATCCTTTAGGTTAGTGGCTAGTTCCTTTTCATCTCTTCTGACTCTATCCAAGGTGGCATCTGAGAGGGATTTTCCTACGCCGATCAACTCAGACATCTAGGCGTATGTTGTGTTCACCAAGTTCTCCTTTGTAGTAACTAAGATGGATTGATCGAACAAGATCCTTCTTTTCTTCGCAGTTCTTTGAAAAAATGCCTTTCTCTTATGATCATAGGAGATCGCATAGATATACTCTACATCGTCTACTAGATCTAGTATTTACTAATCTCCCCATGTTATTTTGATTCCCAAACTACCGGTGGTGTATATTTGTTCAAGATTGGGCTCTGGAACTTCCTCACTATGCCTTGTGGGTTCGACTTCTACTTGTTACTCATTGGGTATTTGAGTATTGGGTAACATAGAGGTGTTAGGCATAGATTCATTACATATTTTCTTATTGGCTGCAGAGTTGTTGATTTCCTTTTGCAGAGATCCTTTCTTTGTCTCCTCCGGTTTGGGCTCGTCATTCGGATCTGCTTCAGTTTTTGATTCATTGGTTTGTTTTGTTCCAAGACCACTTTCGGCATTTGTCTTCTTTTGTGAGACTTCCTCGTCTTGAACCTTTGGCACAAGGAAGGAAACTTTCTCGGGCCCTTTTCATCTTGGACACACACAGGGGAGTCATGAGATGGTTCCGGGCTCTCGTCATGGCTATATATATGTATAAGTTTGCTAAGGGGATTAGGTGCTCATGTTTCTATTGACACTCGACCTATCTCTTTTTGACTTGTCCTGTCCACAGGGGAGTTGACCGACGATGTTTTGGATCCAATGTTGCCTAACCCATCGGTGTTCCTAAGGTTTGTGGAATCGGAGCCGCATGTCACCGTCCAGCTTCTTTATCGGGTACTAGTTGGAAGCGTGGAAATTTTTGATAAGGTAAGGATCATCCTCCATCCATTTCATTAACAACTGGCTTCTCTGGTACAAAAGTGAACCCATCCCTTGTGCAGCTTGAAATTCATGGAAATCCTTGATTTGTACCAAGGATTCCTGATAAATTGTTGTCGCCGTGATGCCCTCTTGGGGATTGCCTATTCCTTCTCCTGGTTCAGATGCTATAGTTCCTTCCTGAGCCCTGAGAATTTCTTGAGTTGACTGCTCCAAAGATGTCGCTTTCTCTTCCAACTCATATCTTTGAACCTGATCGTTTGAGGATCAACCCTCCTTGACACCACTTCATCCCAATCTTGAGCGTTTTCAGTGAAAATTTCATCTTCGAACTGATCATGGGAATAATGCTAATAGGATGATACCTATGATGAATGTTGTAGGACTAGGCCCTTGGGATCTTCTTTGTGAAATTAGTCGGTGTGGAACTAGAATTCTAGTTGGCTCAACCCTTCTTGCTTAGCGTGTGTGGTATCTCTTACCATGTAGAATCCAATATGAAACCCATACAGAATGAGTGCCCACTTCTTGTCCTTCACTAAAGGGGCATTGTATCCTTCCAGAATAGTTTGGTAGCAAATTTCCCCTAACACTAGTCGGTCAGGAGCATATATGGGTAACAAATGGAGTGCCCCTATGGCTCTGAAAACCTTGATGTAGGTTTCACACATGTCTAGATACCAGTGACCCATTTTGGATATAACCTTTTTTTCTTCTTTTGACACCTAGGACACTCTTTCTCGAACAACAAAAAATAGATATGTGCAATAAACTAGTCACTGATAAGGGCATATGATTTTTTGTACCTGTTATCCCATAATATACTAAAGTATACATGGATCGGGAGCTTCGAGGAGTGCCAGTTCAAGTTCATTCCAGAGAAAACATTCCTGTCATAGATGATGTCTAATAGATACGAGGTCATGTAGAAGGAGGGGGTTTCCCCCTCTTTTGGCATCCGGGCTTGTCTTATGCAGGTGCTCAGCTGTTTGGAGATGATGGTACCCCAATTGAAACACGTGTCTAAAATGGCCACCGTATAAGCTAGGGGCATCCAAGCCTTTGAAAACGAGGAGCAATATTTCACCCCATGCAACCTGCAGAGAAGAGCCATCAACTATATGTATGGTTCCTTTAGATTCACCATTGGGTACGAGCCGACAGTCTGGTTCATAAATTTTTTGTCTTCCTTCCATCATGACACCATGATTTTGATGGTATCGTGTGATGCATAGAAACTCAGAATGAAATCATTGCTCATATTTTCTTTCGAATCGCTAAGCTTGTAGTAACTTTGAACCTATTATAGCAAGAAAATCCCAATGCATCCACCATTATCATCATTAATCAAACATTATGTGCATAGATGTGATCAATGACCCACTTTAGGATCTCAATGCAAGGAAAAACAAGAGTTCAGCTTGCCACCATGTGTAGATAATCCCTACGGATGTTTGGGAGGACATCATCATCAAGCTTCCTTGTATAAGGATCATTGGGTGGGGTATAATCGAGGGGTTCTTCCTTCTTGATCTTCTTAAACAATTCTTCCCAGCGAGGGAATGTTGTTTTTTCTCAAATGTTTGCCTCTATGTCCTCGAAGGCCAGGGGTTGGATGAAGGCCTTATTTATAGCTGTCTCAATGATAGGCACTAGTTTGGGGGGGGCGAGTTATAATTATCTTACAACTGCTGGGGAGGGTCCTTCTACTGCTTCTGGGTCCTACGGATTCGGCGCCCTTGGGGATTTTCTGGTGGACGGTTTCTTTGGAGGCATTGTTCCTACAATTAAAACAGCCTTTAAACATGTGTACAGAGTAGAGTTGGGTTGAGAACATAAAAGGAAGGATAAAACACCATGAGTGGATACATACTTGTAATGATTGCTAGTCTAGTTGTCTAATACTCACTGAACTTTGGACAAATTCTATGGATCGTTAGCCCTGCTCCTATGTTCGTTCTGAACTCTTTGTCTTGCAGAATAGAATCATACATAATTACCTCGAAAACATATAATAGGAGAGACTCTATCCATCGTATCAACTAGCTAATACGAGTAATAAATCTAATACAAAAATAAACTACCTTTAGTTCTCTACAATTAAATTGTAACTGGTCGATGATGGAGGAGCAGAGGCAGATGCATTGTATCGGAAAGTTTAAACAATTTCTTTTGATTCACACATGGATTAACAAGTAATGCGCAATCTGTGATTTTATTAACACCTTAAATGCGTCGTACCTAGTGAATCTGAGGATTAAAACATCTTATCACGTCATGTCTTTACGGTTTGGAGGTCGGGGATTGACATTTTAAAAAGCAAAATTTAATGTTTATTTTATTTTGTAACCCCTTGATGCCAAAATCACGTCAGGTGTTGGCAGTTGGCGATATTTCTCTTCTCTTTGTGTGACGCTTACATTTTTGTTTTCCTACCATAGCCGAATGGGCCAGTCTTCGGCAATACCCCTACCAAATTTCAATCGTAAAAATAAATACTTTCATCTACTGACGTCGATGAAGATCGATATTCTATTTTTTTTAAATTTCTCAAATGATTTTCATCACCTCCAATGTTTACCGATGCTGAAATCCTAAGCGCGTTGGGGAAATCTTTAGTGTGTCAATTCCTTAAGTAGTTTTTTAAGGACCCTTCAATGTTTAAGATGATTCTTTTTTGTATGTTCAGGAAAACTTTATAAAATTCAAGCATGAAACATAAAAAATAAGCGTAGGTATCAGTTTCATACTGAAGTCAAAACAAACAGTGAAAAGGATCGAGTGGTACCCAAAAAGTAAAAAATAAACATAGACTTTTAGGGTGTGTTGAGTGCTCAACACTCCGCTGTAACTAAGAAATGGATATTGATAAATATAACTGTTGAGTGCTCTATTAAGTGATTAGAATCACAGATCTTTGTCCCAAATAAGGTTGGAGACAATGGAGTGCTAGAACTAGCCCTTCCTCTACCTCGAGTGAGACTTCATCTGCTTCGAAGGTGTTTCCTAAAGGGCTGGTAGTTAGGGTTTTGTTGGTGCATTGTTGTAGCTTTGAACCCTGGGTCTGCCCCTATGCCAACAAGAAGAATGAAGATACTTTTTCCCAGAGAGATGAAATTCTACTTTTCCTTTGTCAAAAACCTTATAAAAATGGATTGTTGCACCTTTCTTAGTGTTAAGGGTGTGACGATCTAGGATCGTCACAGGTTACACCACAATGGCCTGCGATGTCATTGTATTTTGTTCAATGTTAAGGGTGTGACGATTTTCGTACGAAGGAAAAAGAGCATCTTCTCGATTCTCTTAGAAGAGACGCTTCAAGGGTGAACTGGCCTCTAATCGGTTTGGATCTAAGTCGCATCCTTGATCTCTTGGGATCATCCTAACCCCCTCACCCTATCCTTTTCATCCTATGAAAGGAGAGGAGTTCTCATGAGGAAAGTTAGTTGGCTATCTGTTGGAGTTGGAAAGTTCTTGAGTTTTGTAGCTTCAAGTTTTTGGAGCTTGTATGTTGGCTTTGAGCTTTTCTTTGTCAATATATATTGTTGATATCAGAATCTGTGGAGTAGAAGTGTGTGGGAAGAAAGGAACTGTTGGAAGGAACCTAAAACCATCAAGGCATTTGCTTGTATCTTTCTTCCACATTCTCTAATATAGTGATATATTTCTTTTCCATAAAATTGTTCTTATTTTATTGTATGAATTCTTGATCACATACATAGGTTTTTTTGAGTATATGTTGTTGCTTTCACTTGGTTGGCATGTGTCGTTTTCTAGGTTCATCATCCCATAGTCCTTGGAATGGAGTGAGGATGACACTAGCAAGGAAAAATGACATTTAAAATTGATACCATAGGGGCAGACCCAGAGTTCAATGCTACAACAACGCACTAGCAAAACCCTAACTACCGACCCTTTCGGCAACACCTGCGAAGTAGATGAAGGCTCACCCAAGGTAAACGCATGGGTGGTTGCAGGACTCATGTATTTGAAACCTTATTTGGCTCACAGATATGTGATTGTAATACTTAACAGAGCACATAGCACCAACAATTCATCAATATTTAACCACTATCCACTTCGCAAATAAAATAGAGCATCGCATCATTCAATCGGATATGATGTATCTCAGAACTTATCATAGAGAAGTAGGTTATATCTAGTAGACTCAAGAACTAAGCATATTCACATGGGTCAGTTCTAGCATCCATATACATCATTAGCAGAAAGAATAAACAGATATATCTATCTATATCAAATCACTTAGCAAGTTAAGACATAAACACATCATCACATTGCATAAAGTAGAGCAACACAACATATATGTGGTTCACCCCCTCCCTAGGGCTACACCCACCAAATATTCTTCTTTATTGGTTTATTCAATAGGTTACATGCACAGAGCCACAAAACCTTACTCCGCATAGGATAGGAGATCTATGTGCACCTTGCTAGATCCTCCTTCCCTGAGTAGATCTAATAACACAACTTTCCACAGCCTCTTACAATGACTTGCACTTAGCTCTGCAAGTCTCACACAGTGTGAACAAAGAATCTACAATCAACACTTGCACTTAACACTTAGCACTTAGCTCATCGGTCTAACATCACATATATTCTCCTCCTTACATTGCCTAGACATCTATTTATAGCTTACAAAATAGGCCTAAACATGGGTAAACCCGTGGGCCAACATCCCATACCATTACATAATACCAAATCTCAAAAAGGACCCAAAAAGGGGCCGAGATCCCACAATCTCTGC
This sequence comes from Picea mariana, assembly GCA_032191745.1. Taxonomy (NCBI): domain Eukaryota; kingdom Viridiplantae; phylum Streptophyta; class Pinopsida; order Pinales; family Pinaceae; genus Picea; species Picea mariana. The sequence continues at coordinate 113,226 of JASDQU010738525.1, read as the reverse complement.
TTCATATTGCACTCCGCCTTCGACAGGTTGTTGAAGTCCTAAAATAGGTCAAAATTGACCAAGGATCTCCCAAAACTTGGTCAAGGGCCAACAAGCCCCCAACACTCACTTGTGACTCATCCCGAGTCACTCTGATCTGGGTATTCCTGCCTTGAAATCCTCGATCTTTGCTCGAGTTTCTTCGACTTGTTTTTGTGCCATGGACTCCTATTTAGTGAACTCTTAGATGACTACATCATTGATAGGTCCCTCCAGGCGTTGTTCAGCTGTATTGATAACCTGCTCCAGTTCTCCTCCTTGGCCTTCGACTTCTATGAACAATTGATAATGCTTATCTTATACAGGTTGGAGCCTCTGAGTTACCTCCATAACTCTGCTATGGATACTATGGATCTGTTGTTGGAAAGTGCGCTGCTCTTGGGAGCGCTTCATTCTTTTAACAACTGACAGGGGCTTTAGCTACACTTGTATCGTTTCATCTTGATACTTCACCTCTTGGAGCTGCGACTCCAGTGTCTTTAGTTCTATATTCTCAGTGAGTTTCTCGTAGGTCTGGGCACTATGATCAGTAAGTTTCTTACATTCCATAGAAAGGGATTTTATTCTCTCAACTATGCTTCGAGCAATTGCTTCTCTTTGATCCCTTACATCCTGTGGAATCTCTGGCACTGGACGGAGTTCTAAGTCTGCTATGCGTTGTTGTAGTTGTTGGATAACTTTTGTGAGTTGTTATACTTGTTGTGTGACTCGATCCTCTATATTTATTTCTACGACTATCACAGAACAAAGTGCTTTGCTGACTGCTTCTTTCACTTTGAGTTCCTTCGTGAGAAACTATTATTTTCCTTGTTGTAGTTGTGCTTTTTCTTCATCAAAATTTGCTTGGAGAGAAATATTTTCCTTTTCTATAGCTCAATGCTTCTCTACAAGTACTCCTTGCAATTGCATCAAAGCCTAGGTGGCTTTCTCTATTTCCTCTTGTGCTCGTCGAAGGTGAGCTTCGACTGTCTCAGCTAGTCAGCGGAGTTGGGATGGCTCATCTCCCAAATTTGGTTCTCACGATGTCAGAGGCACAATGGAGACTACGTAGCTGGACTGAAGGGCATTTTGTTCCCCTCAGAGTTTGACTTAAATCCTATCATACATTTCTTCCTGTTTCGCTCCTTGTTTCTCTGCTATCTCCAGTGAAGCATCATTCAAGGGTGCTATGATGAAGTCAAAGTCATTGGAGGAGAAGATAGTCTACATCTTGGTCATGGAGGCTTTTGATTTCTTCTGGGAAGAAGGTTTTGGGGGGGAAACCTTCCTCTTGTTCAAAGGGTCAACCTCGTCTCTAGTCGGTGTTACTTCGCCTGGTCTCTGTTCAGCTTCTACTTTGTCACCACCCCCTCGGTCAGGTGACATGGATGTGGTCTTTACTGAGGTGTTGCTTAATTCTTGGACCTCCTCATTCTTCTTTTGTATGCTGGTTCTGGTTGTATTATGTTCTCTATGAGTGTCTTATGGGCTGTCAATATTAGATATCTTGGTGGGGATAAGGAGGCTAGCAAACCATTCCTTGGTGATCTCCTC
>JASDQU010738525.1:81249-93313 GCA_032191745.1 Picea mariana | reverse complement strand
TCAATAGTATTAGGGGCTATATAACTCAAGTTTGAACCAAGGTCAATCAGAATAGACACTAGATGGTTGGAAATCACACTTTCTATTTCCACCACTGAAGCTTGGTGGTCGGCTTGGTTATTATCCAAGGCTGCATAAATTTGCGGCACACTCCTAGCCACATCATTGACGATGATAACTTCCTAGATGTTGTAAATTCTCTGACTATTCTGTTGTCATTTTGGACAATCTCTCACCAGATGTTCTTCTCCACAACCCCACCATTTCAAAGGTTCTCTCTTTGGGTTATCAGCCTTTACTGGTACAGATCAAAAAGTTTTATTTCGTCTCAAGGAGGAAAGTTTTGTTGGTGTACACTCTGGGCTGGTAATCTCATCCTTGAGTTCTTATTATAGTTCTTAAATCTTGTGGATTTAATCCCCTTTCTTTGAAATCCCAAACTATTCTTCAGTTTCCAACCTTCACGAGGTTATGTCCTATGCCCAAACTGTTCATGACAATATCTTGCCTTTTGGATAGTCCCTTCTAGGGTGTTTGATTCATCAAATTCAATTATGTTCTAATAGTCATTAGGTAGTCCGCTGATGAAATGTTGCACCTTTTCCTTTTCTGCTTTTATATAAGGTACATACCTCAGCAACTCAAGGAATCTGCTAACATATTCCTCTATAGTGAGTTGCCCCAGTTTGAGTTCATAGAATTATTTAGTCTTTTCATCGAAATATTTTTCCGACAGATACTTCTTCCAGAAGTATTTCTCAAACCGTTCCCAAGACAGGTCCTCTTTGTGAACCCCTTTCACATTCTTAAGGTCTTCCCACCAAATGGAAGCCTTTCCGTTCAAGTTGAAGGTGGCCACTCAGGCCTTCAAATTTTCTGAGAAGTCATGGACACTAAAATACTTCTTTAGTCCAAGTAGCCAGGCCTCTGCTTCCTCTCCCTTCTTTATTTCACCATCGAAGGAGGGTATTTTGGCCTTCCTGAATTCTTTGAATTTATGACCCTTGGAAATATTTCACTTCTTCTATCTTCTTCAGGAATAACAACTAGTTCTGCTGCTAGAAGAGCACTCTCAGCCACCAGCATCCTTCCCAGAGGAATCGTCCGCCGCTTGTCCTTTACCTCTAGGATGGACCTTTTTCGAGGTTATCCTCTCAATGTGGCCACTAATATGACCATGTTTTTGTACCTTAGGTTCATGTTGCATTTGTCTTTGTAGGTCGGATAAGCTCTGCAATAAAACTGTGTTAATTTCTATTTGCTTCTCTTGTTCTTTCATCATCCTCTCATTGTCATCCTTGAATCTTTGTATTTCGACCATGAAGCTCCTCACAGTCTGAGCTAGATCTAGAGGGGTCCCTACTGCCCACCTTTCATCAGAATCTTCATCTCTATTGTGGGAGCCCTCCCCCACTTCATGGTGAGTCACCATTCTATACGTCTATAATTTCCCACGGTCGATCTTTCGCTTGTGTGCAAAAGAAAAATGTTGGTTGTTCGTCAATGTTTATATTCATTTATAACCAATAAATAATTCATATTTTTCACATGCACATGCACAATACGGGTTTCCATTCTTAACTTCGGCGTGTGCTTAAGGGGGTTAAGATAGAGGGTTACTCCATTTTGGAGTACTATGAATGGAGTCTCTACACAACCCGTTCATGAGCCCAAGCAGGCCAAGTGTTGTAACCATGCTCTGATACCAATTTGTAACACACCAACCATGGGGCTAGAAAATTTTCATCTTTATTCCCTTATTCTCGAGGGACAACACTCCCTGAGATTCTAAGGAGCCTAACGCAGACCCTCCTTTCCCTTTAAAGTCCCTCATATGACCGTGGCTATGCCCACAGTCCTTACCGAGAAGGAACTTCTACTATCGCGATACGGGGAGTCATGTGACAAGTGATCCCATGCTCTCTTGTCTTTTGAAGGGTCGAAACATAAAATGGATCTAAGGGCTTATCAAGATTAAAAACAAGTCGGAACAAGTTTTGGGTGCTCTACCCTTCAGGGTTTCGCATATCAGGATTTTGTGATATGTGACGTCAGGAGGTCTCGCACCTAGGTTTCTTGGTAGCCGAAACACCAAAACCTACATCCATGTGTGTGTATATATATATATATATCACTCAGCCTATTTAGGGAATTTGCAAACTGGGTTTTCAGGACATGCGATGAAAGGAGAACTTACCATTAGGTATCCAGGGTGTCGAAACACCGAAACACCATATCTCGTCCACACTATTGTTATTTCGGGGTTTCACACTTCAAGTTTTCAGGACTAGCGAGTACAAGAGAACTTTCCAATAGGTATATCGGGTATCGAAATACTGAAATAGCCAATATTATCCATGCTAAGCCATTTCGACATTTCTCCTTTTAGGATTTTGCGTTATGTGAGAACAAGGGTTCTCGCTCCTAGGTTTTCAGGAAGCCGAAAACTACGAGTCATCAAAACTCTAAACATGCTCCATTATTTCGGGGTTTCGAGACTGGTGAATACATGGGGCCCGCACTTAGGTACCCTGGGTGCCGAAATACTGAAGTATAATAACTTCTCCACACTCTGTCTTTTCGAGGTTTCACAAGTTAGGATTTCAGGACTTGCGAGTACAAGGGAAACTTACTTTTCCGGGTACCGAAATGCCGAAATGCCGAACCAAGTCACACTATGCCAATTCGGGATTCCACGAGTCGGGGTTTCGTATATCAGAACCTTGGTATATAAGAGGTCGAAGATTCATACTCCTCGACTACCCGAATGTCGAAAAGCCAATACACCCACTCATCATACACTCGACCAAATTGGGGGTTTCGCAGTTCGGGATTTCACAACTAGCGGTTACAAGGGAACTTATCCTTGAATATCCAGGTTCCTGAAATGTTTAACATCAATACTTACCCATGCTTGTTCAATTCAGGGTTTTGCGAATCAGAGTTTCATGATGTGCACAAACAAGAGGCCTCGCACCTACATCATCTGGGAGACGAAACTCCGAAATACCAACTCTTAAACCTACTCGTCTATTTTGGGATTTCATCCATCAGAATTTCGCGGGTCAGGGTTTCGGGACTGGTAAGTACAAGGATCTTACACTTGGGTATTCCGAGTACCGAAATGCTGAAATATCGTAACTCATCCACATGCTATCATTTCATGATTTCGCAAGTCGGGGTTTCGAGACTTGCAAGTACAAGGAAACTCATACTTAGGTACCCCGAGTGCCGAAACACTGAAATGTCCTAAGTATAAGAGGACCATTCTCTCTCGTGTAGGGTTTTTCAGACTTACGCCATAAAATCCTCTGGAAGATTCTTGGGTAAACTTTAACAAGGGTGTCCCTATGGGAAGATCTATCTAGGGCATTACTTGAGACAAATAAGGGAATAAATTCTCTGAGAACAGACTTGAATACTGAATCCGTTCAAAATATGCATATATATATATATATATATAAATATATACGTAAGTTCTATGTGGTCTTTCCAATATAAGCATGCAACCACCATTTCTGATCAAAACACCATACCGACAGTCTCATACTGAAATCATTCATAATTTCACAAACCATGAGCATACATGTCAGAATATTTAAATTCAAGATACAAGATATAACACTTATCATAAAAACACCAGGTGTGATGCCATTGCTGAGAGGGGTGATCGTTTCCACCCAACCGTAGGCTCAACGATTCTGAATGGATTTACCACTAGCCAACCTCAAGCTTAGACCACGATTTTGTGAGACTGAGTCTTTTTTCATCAGAAGTCGAGAACGAAGGTTACTCTCCTTCTTCTCTGTTCATCAATCACTCTGTATATTTTTCTAGAGTCCTTCTGATTTCTCCCCTCTAGCGATATCTGTCACGATTGTCCCCTTCCACACCTCTTTCCTGCCTTTTCTTTTCTAGCAAGGTTGCGTGTGGCATGAAATTCCCCACAGTGGTCAGGTCTGAAACTTGAACGGATGGGTAGTTTCACCCCCATCCCTCATTAGCTCATGAGGAGCCTCCTCACCTACCAACCTGGTGAGTAATTTATTTCAGGGCCAGCGAGCTGCTCTTGATCTTCGGGCCAGTGAAGACCAAATATGGTATTGGTTTTGGTGGAAGTTAACCCCACCATTCCAGGTGCCTTCCACCACCTTTCATCAACCATCATGGTCTCTTTTCAGCACATCCCCCTCCCAGCAGTCCTGCAACATATATTCATAACATTATTTACATATTTGGGTTTGCCATAGTTCTTGGCCAGTATAGTTATTTTTACAGACTGGGGGAAACAAGGTGTTACAGTCGACCAGAATGTGCTAAGAAATTGATTGTCCCGATCTAATACAATGGTTTGTGGGATTCTAAAATGTACCTAGACTCATTCAAAGAATATATTACTCGTGGCCTATGTTGTGATGTTCTTCCTGCAAGCAACCAAAATCGCCATCTTAAAAAAGCGATCAACAACCACAAAAACATAGTCATTTCCCTACTTGGTGAATGGGAGGCCCAACATGTAGTCCATTGAGATGGACTCCCATGGCCTGTCAGGAGTAGGAAGAGGGGTGTACAGGCCCTGTTTCTTAGAGGTCGATTTGGAAATAGTGCAGGCACTACAAGACCTAATATACTTGTTGACCTCCTGTCAAAAATTCGACTAGTAGAAATGTTTTTGTAGCATCACCACTGTCTTTTTGACGCCAAAATTTCCTACCACCCGACTGTGGTGATATTCGCATATAATCTTCGCACGCTCACTTGATGGAACACAAATATGGCCCAGACGACACAAAAACCCATCCTCAAGATGGAAATTATCGACAACAGCATTTGCACCCAACATTTGGTAGGGAGTGGCGAAGTTCGGGTCTGTCTCTTAGAGTTGGGGCCATCCAGAGGTCTCATGACTGCAAGAGTCTAGCACCATGGTGAGTGTTGCGAATGGCAGTTTGTTGAGGCAATCAACAATGTGATTGATGCTTCATGTTTTATACTTGATGTTGAGGTGGAATTGCTGCAAGTATGTGGACCACTTTTGATGGAGGTCATTCTCCAATTTTCCTTGTGTCTGCATGAACTGCAGTGGACTATGATCAGTGTGGATGACTGTCTCCTTCCTAAGAATGTAATGTCTCCATTGGCGGTAGGCTTTCACAATAGAGTACATTTCTTTGTTGTAATTAGGGTACTTACTGACAACATATGATAGTGTCTCACTATGATAGGCCACGGGGTGGCTGTGCTGAGTGAGAATGATGCCCATAGCATAGTCTGAAGCATCTGTCTCAATCTCAAAGGATTGTTGCAGGTCTGGTAGTGAAAGTACTGGGGTTGAGCACAAGCACTGCTTCAAATCATCAAACTCTTGTTGTTGAGACCGAACCCACGCAAATTTCACTTTACCACCACCCCTAGTTATTTAGCTAAGGGCCCATGCAATATGGGAGAATCCCAACACAAACTTGCAGTAGAAATTGGCAAGGCCCAAGAAGCTCTAAATTTCAGTGAGTGTGGTTGGGGCTGGCCATTCATGGATGACTTGGATATTGGCTGGATCCACATGTACACCATGTTGATCAATGATGTAGCCAAGGTAATAGACCCTGTCCATCCCGAAGGATCATTTTTCCAAGTTGGTGTATATCTTGTGTTGCCACAGGGTGTGCATAATCTATTGAACATGTTGCAAGTGTTTAGCCCAAGTCTTGTTGTAAGTGAGAATGTCATCCAAATAAACCACTACAAAAGTATTGGTGAATGGTCCCAGGATATCATCCATCATCCACATGAAAGTGGTTGGAGCATTTTTCAAACCAAAGGGTATGACCAACCATTCAAAAAGGTCTTCCTTTGAATTAAAGGCAGTCTTCCATACGTATGTCTGTTCTATCGGGACCTAGTGGCATCTAGAATTACAACATGCACTATTGAGATCATGTATATTATAGCATAAGCTAATGAGAACAAGGAACACCTTTAGTCTTATTATAATATGATAGAAGAAGACCTGGAGGAAATCACCAAGGAATGGTCGATGGACCTCCTTAGTCCAACAGACCCAGCAGAAGTGTCTAACAATGATAGCCTAGAAGCTGCGTAGAATACACCAGGGCCTAGTAAGACAAAGAAAACAAAGTAGACAAAGAAGGATGAGGAAATCCAAGATGTAGGCAACAAATTTGTAAGAACTGCATCTATTACACTAGAGAAAGGAGGTAATGGTGAAGAATTAGAGGACTTCGAATAGAGGCCAATAGATGAAGTAGAGATCATAAAGAAAAGGAAGGGTTCACCTCCGGAACCTTCCTCCCAGAAAAAATCAAAAGCACCCATGACTAAGCTGGAGACCACGCTCACTCCAAATGAATTCATTTTTCTGACCATAGATATGAACGAAGCCATAAAAGAGATAATAGAAAAGAAAGAAGCTAAGAAAGAGACAATGTACAAAATAATCGAGATTGAGCTCCAAGGAGTACAACAAGCTCTCCAATCTATCCACACAGTCTCCTCTGCGCCCCTGCCATAAGGAACAATAGAAGAAGGAAATGAACCAGTTCAACTCTGCAAGATTGCTGACATAGTTGAAGTACACCTTTGGAAGTCATAGGAAGAAACATCGTAGGCAACCTAGGCCTTAAAAAAAGCACGGGAGGAAATCATCAAGCAATGTTAAGCTGCGCAACAAGAGATGGACACTCTCCAAGAAAAATTTGAAGAAGAGATAGCACAGATTCAAAAAGAGAAAGAGAAGCTACTCACGAAGCAGATTGGGATTGAATAAGTAGTCAACAGAGCATTTCGTTCTATGACCAGCTTATAACAAAAGGTAGAGGACCCCATAGAATTCCAAGTAATGACACTTGTTGAAGTTATTCAGCAACTTCAACAAAGAGTCATGGACTTAGAGCTTTAGACCATACCACATACCCCACAAGAAGTGCACGACCAACGAGAAATAACTGCCAGGAGAACCTTAGAAAGGATTAAATCACTCACTAAGGAATGAAAATAGTTGAGTAGTAGAAGTACGCAGATCTACGAGAACCTAACTGAGAACCCATAATTGCATACATTAGAGTCCCATCTCCAAGAGGCAAAGTACGACGTCGAAAAGCTATAGGTGCAATTGAAGGCCCTGTCACCCGTAGAGAGAATGAAGCGGTTTCCATAGAAACACATAGCCCAACAACATATTCACAGGCTTCAGAGTAAAGTAATGGAAGTATCTCAACGACTTCAGGCAGTGCAAGAAAAGGCATGCCAACTTTTCACTGAAGTTGAAATCCAAGGAGTAGAACTTGAACAGGTTGTGAAAACAGTGGAACAACGCCTATAAGGGCTAGTGAACGAGGCACTCATCCAAGAGTTCATTGAGAAAGAGGTAATGGCAATGCGGAAGGTCGAAGTAGCTTGAGCCAATATCGAGGAAGTCGAAGCAGAATTGGTCAAACCTGAGTGACTCGGGACGAGTCATAGGTGAGTGTTGGGGGCTTGTTGGCCCTTGACCAAGTTTTGAGGAACACTTGGTCATATTTGACCATTTTTGGGACTTTGACATCCTGTCAAAGATGGAGCACTAGGTGAAGCAAAGATCATGGCATCTCGGTCCACTTTTGGGCCCCTTTTAGGGTTTTGGGTTAATGTAATGGGAAAGGGATGTCAGACCGTGGGTTTACCCATGGTTAGGCCCACTTTTGTAATGTATAAATACAAGGATAGGAAATGTAAGAAGTAGTATATGTGATTTCTTAGTGCAATTGGTAGTGCATCTATGTGATGTTGAATAAGTGCTCTGTGCAAACTATGTAAGGCTTGCAAGGCTATGTGAAAGTTACTGTGTGGTTGATATAGAAAGCTACGTGTTATAATGCAAGGAAGAAGGATCTAGGGAGTTGTGCAAATCTGTTGTCCTATGCGAATAAGGGTTTTGGAGTCTTTGTGCTTGTAAAAGATTGAAGACGATAATAAAGAAGAAGATCTTATGGATGCAACCCCAGGGGTGGGTGAACCACGTAAATCTATGTGTTATTCTATGTGCTTTGGTTCAATGTGTTTATCTTTGCTTATATTATGTTCTTTGATATATCCACTTATGGTTTGTGCTTCTTAGATATATATGATTATTAGATCTGATGTGTATGAGGATGTTGAGTGCTAATCTACTAGATATGATATGGGTTATTATGGTTAAGTGTTGAAACATTGTAAATCTGAGTATTCACTGCGAAGCTTTGTGCTGTCTGCGAAATATAATAAGGGTTAAATATTGATGAATGATCTATGCTAAGTGACCTATAAAATATATAATCACATATATGTGTCCTACCTAAGGTTATAAAGACTTGAGTCTTACAACCACCCCTGCCTCTACCTCGGATGAGACTTCATCTACTTCACAGGTGTTGTTGAAAGGGTCAGTAGTTAGGGCTTTGTTGGTTCTCTCTTGAGCATTGAACCCTGTGTCTACCCTTTTGCTAACACAACTAATATCCACCTTGATCGATCCTCCCTCCTTAGGAAGCAATTGTCTCCATTGCATTGATTTCCCCCATCATATGAGGAAATGTCTACTGAATTTAGCCCCAGGTGAGCCACTTGCCTTGGTGCAGGAGCTTCCCTGCTTTGATGACTCGATAATATTGGATCCTTTGTTGTCAAGTGCCCTTGATTTTTGTGTCGAAAATATGATCAATGGATTCCTATTGTATGCAGTGAGGGTTGAGCTCTATTGGTGTCAGTTGTTCTACTAGTTCTGAGGTGTCCAATANTGGAGTCCTGTAAGGCATTCTTTCTGCAAGTGCAACCAAAATTTGTTGCCCACCTAAAACTTATGTGGCACTCGATGTTGATCATAGCGCTACTTCTACTTGGCATTGGAATTTTGTAGGATATCCTGAACCTATTGGTGGATGTGCTATATCTACTCAATGAACCAGATGGATTTTTTAGCTTCGGTTGGAGCAAGATATGATTCGGTCGAGGTGATCGCAAGGGGAAGTGCAACATCTATGGGACCCACTAGTTGGAATCCCAACCCCACCTGAAAGGGGCTTGGGTCGATTGAGCTATGTAGGGTTCAATTGTAGCTATGATGGACATAGGGAAGGTTCCCATACCATGTGCAAGGGTGATTTTAATTATACATGTGAAGGATATGCACAATCATTCAATTTACGACCTCGGTTTGGCCATCTGTCTGGGGGTGAATGGTCATGGATTTGGTGAGCTTGGTATATATATATATCACTCTGCCTATTTTGGGAATTCGCAAACCAGGTTTTCGGGACGTGTGACAATAGGAGAACTTACCATTAGGTATCCCAGGTGTCGAAACACCAAAACACCATATCTCGTCTACACTATTGTTATTTTGGGGTTTTTCACTTCGGGTTTTCGGGACTGGTGAGTACAAGAGAACTTGCCAATAGGTATCTCAGGTACCGAAATACCGAAACACCCAATATTATCCATGCTAAGCCATTTTGACATTTCTCCTTTTAGGATTTCGCGTTATGTGAGAACAAGGGGTCTTGCTCCTAGGTTTCTGGGAAGCCAAAAACTCCGAGTCATCAAAACTCTAAACATGCTCCACTATTTCAGGGTTTCCTCCATCGGAATTTTGCTAATCGGGGTTTCAATATTGGCGAATACATGGGGCCCACACTTAGGTACCCCAGGTGCCGAAATACCAAAGTATAATAATTATCCACACACTGTCTTTTCGGGGTTTCACAAGTCGGGATTTCAGGACTTGTGAGTACAAGGGAAGCTTACCCTTGGGTTTTCCGGGTACCGAAATATCGAAATGCCAAACCAAGTCACACTATGCCAATTTGGGATTCCGTGAGTTAGGGTTTCGTATATCGTAACCTCACTATACAAGAGGTCAAAGATTTTTACTCCTCGACTACCCAAATTCCAAAAATCCGATACACCCTCTCATCATACACTCGACCAAATTCTGGGTTTCACAGTTTAGGATTTTGCAACTAGCGGTTACAAGGGAACTTATCCTTGAATATCCTAGTTCCCGAAATGTTGAACATCAATACTTACCCATGCTGGTTCAATTCAAGGTTTCACAAATCGGAGTTTCGTGATGTGCGCAGACAAGAGGCCTTGCACCTAGATCTTCCAAGAGCCGAAACTCCAAAATACCAACTCTTAAACCTGCTCATCTATTTTGGGATTTCATCCATAGGAATATCACAGGTCGGAGTTTTGGGACTGGAAAGTACAAGGATCTTGCCCTTGGGTATTCCAAGTACTGAAATGTTGAAATATCGTAACTCATTTGCATTCTATCATTTCAGGATTTCACAAGTCGGGGTTTTGGGACTTGCGAGTACAAGGAAACTCATACTTAGGTGCCCCGAGTGCTAAAACACTGAAATTTCCTAAGTCTAAGAGGACCATTCTCTCTCGTGCAGGGTTTTTCAGACTTACACCATAAAATCCTCCGGCAGATTCTTGGGTAAACCTTAACAAGGGTGTCCCTGTGGGAATATCTATCCAGGGCACTACTTGAGACAAATAAGGGAATAAATTTCCTGAGAACAGACTTGAATACTGAATTTGTTCAAAATATGCACACACACAAATACTGAATACGTAAATTCTATGTGGTCTTTCCAATATAAGCATGCAACCACCATTTCTGATCAAAACACCATACAGACAGTCTCATATTGAAATCATTCATAATTTGACAAACCACGAGCATACATGTCCGAATATTTAAATTCAAGATAGAAGATATAACACTTATCAGAAAAACACCAGGTGTGATGCAACTGCTGAGAGGGGTGCTCGTTTCCACCCAACCGTAGGCTCAGTGATTCCGAATGGATTTACCACTAGCCACCCCTAAGCTTAGACCACGATGTTGTGAGACTAAGTCTCTATTTGTCAGAAGTCAAGAACAAAGGTTACTCTCCTTCTTCTCTGTTCATCAATCACTCTATATATTTTCCCAGAGTCCTTTCGATTTCTCCCCTCTTGTGATCTCTGTCATGACTGTCCCCTTGCACACCTCTTTCCTGCCTTTTATTTTTTGGCAAGGTTGCATGTGGCACGAACTTCCCCTCGGTGGTCAGGTCTAATGCTTCCACAGATGGGAGGTTTCACCCCCATCCCTCATTAACTCATCAAGATCCTCTTCACCTACCAACCTAGCAAGTAATTTATTTCGGGGCCAATGATCTTCTCTTGATCTTCGGGCCAATGAAGAACAAAAATAGTATTGGTTTTGATGGAAGTTAACACCACCATTCCAGGTGCCTTCCACCACCTTTCATCAGCAATCGTGGTCTCTTTTTAGCACATCACCCTGCCACCAGTCCTGCAACATATATTCATAACATTATTTATATCTTTGAGTTTTCCATAGTTCATGGCCAGTATAGTTATTTTTACAGGCTGGGGGAAATAGGGTGTTACAATTCCCTCCCCCTTAAAGGAACATCGTTCTTGATGTTCTATCTATCAATATGACATGTATGTATAGAGGTAAACAAGATCGGAATTTCCTGTTTCATGGAATCCTCCATTTCCCATGTAGCCTCATCTGGGCCAAAATGTCTCCACTGCACCTTGACCTGTGTAATGATTCGGTTCTGGAGTGGGGTTTCCTTTCTATCCAGTATGCATTGAGGTTCTGGTAGGAATTCTCCCTTTGGTTCCACCAGGATCACAAACTAATCAATTATATGATTAGAATCATGTACATATTTCTTCAATAATGAAACATGGAAAACATTATTTTCTTTTACTATGGGAGGAAGTGCTAGCCTATAGGCTACAGGTCCCACTCTATCTAGAACCTCAAAGGGTCCACAATACTAAGGTTCCAACTTGGCACAAACTCCCATTTTCAGGGAACTCTTCCTGGGCCCAACTCTAAGATATACGTGGTCTCTTGTCTTGAACTCTCTTGGAGTTCACTTTTGGTCAGCATAGCTTTTCTGTCGGTTCTGAGCGACCTTCAGGGTTTGTTTCATCTAAGTCACTTGTTGTTGCATTTATTTCAACATGTCAGGTCCAAAAGAAATTCAGTTTACGG
>JASDQU010738525.1:66791-81220 GCA_032191745.1 Picea mariana | reverse complement strand
TAGCCGTTGTTGTAGGCAAATTCCACCAGTGGCAGGTAGTCTTCCCACTTCTTGGGTTGATGCATTGCATGCATTCTTAGCATGTCTTCTAGTATTTGGTTCACTCTTTCTATCTGTCCATGAGTTTGGGGATGATAGGTGGCGCTAAACAACAACTTGGTCTCTAAACCCGCCATCAGTGATTTCCAAAAGTTGGAAGTAAATTTTGTGTCTCTATCAGACACGATCTCTTTCGGCATACCATGTAGTCTGAATATCTCCTTCATAAATACCTAGGTGATGTCTATTTCCTTGCAAGTCGACTTGACGGGGATAAAAAGAGAAGACTTGCTCAATTTATCCACCACTACCATGATGGCATCATTCTGTTTGCTCAAGGTTGGTAATCCAGTGATGAAATCCATGGAGATGGTTTCACATTTCCATTTCGGGATTGGTAGAGGTTGTAATAATCCTGTTGGGTGTCAGTGTTCTGCTTTTATTTGTTGGCATTCTATGCATTTGGCTAGGTACTGAGCTATGTCTTTCTTCAATCTAGGCCAATAGAATTGTTTCCTGGTGGCCGTGATCATCTTCTGGTATCCTGGATGACCAGTATAGGGTCTTTTATGTAGTTCATCCAGTATGAACCTCTTCAAGTCGTCACAGTCTGGAATATACAATCTGTTCCTATAAGTGAGCAGACCTCCTTCCATCATCTGGTAGCCTCCATACTTTATCCTTGTGGGTTCTTGTTGCAGGTACGAGGTCACGGTATGGAAGAATGTGTTTGTCTCTTGTTCATTTCTGACTCTTTCTTTGACATCTGTCTCGCAGGTACTCACCGCGGCCAGGTGGATTGTTTTCATGCTTCGGCTAAGGGCATCCACCACCCTATTTTCCTTTCCCTTAATATGTTTGATTTCAAAATCAAATTCACCAAGGAGGGCCATCCACCTAGCTTGTCTAGCATTGAGCTTTGGTTGTTCAAACAAATATCGCAATCCACACTGGTCTGTCATAAGTACAAATTTTCTTCCCTGGAGGTAATACCTCCACATTTTCAAGGTGTGCACTATGGTAGCCATCTCTAGATCATGGGTCACGTAGTTGACTTTGTGCTCATTCAATTTTTAGGATTCATAGCAGACCACACTTCCTATTTGCATAAGGACTCGTCCAAGCCCTTCCTTATAGGCATCTATGCACATGAGGAAGTCAGCTTCGGGATCGACGATCTTCAACACGGGTGTGTGGGTCAGTAGATGTTTCAGGGTTTCAAATCTTTCTTCACATTTTTGTGTCCATGTGAATTTTGTCCCCTTTTTCTGGAGGGCAGTGATTGGATAACAAATCTTGGAGAATCCTTTTATAAATATCCTATAGTATCCTGCTAATTTCATAAAGGATCTGATATCTGAAACGTCCTTTGGGGTAGGCCATTCCATGATAGACCTGATTTTGTCAGGGTTTATTGCTACTCCTTCTTTATATAGGACATGGCCTAAGTAATTTATTTGCTTCTAGAAGAATTCACATTTGTTGAATTTGGCATAGAGATGATGTTCTCTTAACACTTGTGGCACAAGCCTAAGATGCTCTTCATGCTCTTCTCCATTCTTGGAGTAAATTAATATATCGTCAATAAAAACCAACACAAATTTGTTTAGGAATTTGCTGAGTACATTGTTCATCAAGCACGTGAAAGTGGTAGGGGCATTGGTTAACCCAAATGGCACTACCACAAACTCATAGTGACCATACCTCATCTAGAAAGTATTTTTGTGGATGTCTTCGCCCTTGATTCGTACTTGATGGTATCCAGATCTCAAGTCAATCTTCGAGAATATAGAGTCACCTTGCAATTGATCGAACAAGTCATAGATCCTGGGTAAGGGGTACTTGTTCTTTATAGTTACCTTGTTGAGTTGTCTATAATCTATACACATTCCAAGGGTACCGTCCTTCTTTTTCACAAATAGGACTGGTGCTCCCCATGGATACATGCTAGGCCAAATATAGCCCTTATCCATCATTTCTCTCAATTGCAATTTGAGTTCAACTAGTCTAGGTGTGCTCATCTGGTAGGGTGTCCTAGACACTGGCACCGCTCCCGATCCAAGTTCTATCAAGAAGTCAATGTCCCTTCTCGGAGGTAGACCTGGTACCTATTCCGGAAATACATCTTTGTATTCTCTCAGAGTAGGGTGATCTTCAAGGCTTGGTTTGTCGCCTTCAATTGTTTTCAACACCTATATTGCATATAGGGAACATCCTCTTTGGCAATACCTTCTCATTTGTAGAGATAATATTTTTCTCACCGAGACAGGTTTTCGGATCCCTTGAAGGGTTATGCTTATTCCTTCTTTACTTACACATTCTAAGGTTTTATGGTAATAGTCTAATCTGGCTTTATGGGTGGCTAGCTAGTCCATACCAATCAATAGATCATATGATCTCAAGGGTAATATGTTAAGGGTTTCTTGGGTGGGGAATTCACCCAACATTAAGTGGAAGGTAGTTATGACCTCTGCTACCCTTCTTTTGGTGCCAGTGGCTAAATGTACCAACCATGGCTTGGTAGGTTTAGGTGGTTGTAGTTTACACTTATCAATAGTATTAGGGAATATATAACTCAAGTTTGAACCAGGGTCAATTAGAATAGACACTAGATGGTTGGAAATCATACCTTCTATTTCCACCAATGAAGCTTGGTGGTCGGCTTGGTTATTATCCAAGGCTGCATAAATTTGCGGCACACTCCTGGCCACATCATTGATGATGATAACATCCTAGATGCTGTAAATTCTCTGACTATTCTGTTGTCATTGTGGACAATCTCTCACCAGATGTTCTTCTCCGCAACCCCACCATTTCAATGGTTCTCTCTTTGGGTTATCAGCCTTCACTGGTATAGATCCAGAAGTTTTATCTCCGCTCAAGGAGGAAAGTTTTACTCGTGTAGACTCTAGGCTGGGAATCTCATCCTTGAGTTCATCTTATAGTTCTTAAATCTTGGGGATTTAATCCCCTTTATCTGAAATCCCAAAATATTCTTCAGTTTCCAGCCTTCACGAGGTTCTGTCCTATGCCCAAACTGTTCATGACAATATCTTTCCGTTCGGATAGTTCCTTCTAGGGTCTTTGGTTCATCAAATTCAATTATGTTATGATAGTCCTTAGGTAGTGCACTGATGAAATGTTGCACCTTTGCCTTTTATGCTTTTATATAAGGTACATACCTCAACAACTCGAGGAATCTACTGACATATTCCTCTATAGTGAGTTGCCCCAGTTTGAGTTCATAGAATTATTTAGTCTTTTCATTGAAATATTTTTCTCATAGATACTTCTTCCATAAGTATTTCTCAAACCGTTCCCAAGACAGGTCCTCTTTGTGAACCCCTTTCACATTCTTAAGGCCTTCCCACCAAATGGAAGCCTTTCTGTTCAAGTTGAAGGTGGTCACTCAGGCCTTCAAATTTTCTGAGAAGTCATGGACTCTAAAATACTTCTTTAGTTCAAGTAGCCAGGCCTCTGCTTCCTCTCCCTTCTTTATTTCACCATCGAAGGAGGGTAGTTTTGCCTTCCTGAATTCTTTGAATTTATGACCCTTGGAAAGATTTCACTTCTTCTATCTTCTTTAGGAATAAGAACTAGTTCTGCTGCTAGAAGAGCCCTTTGAACCGCTAGCTTCCTTCACAGAGGAATCATCCACCGCTTGTCCTTTACCTCTAGGATGGACCTTTTTCGAGGTTCTCCTCTCAGTGTGGCCATTGATATGACCATGTTTTTGTACCTCAGGTTCATGCTGCATTTGTATTTGTAGGTCGGATAATCTCTGCAGTAAAAATGTGTTAATTTTTGTTTGCTTCTCTTGTTCTTTCATCATCCTCTCATTGTCATCCTTGCATCTTTGTAATTCAACCATGAGGCTCCTGAAAGTCTCAGCTAGATCTAGAAGGGTCCCTACTGCCTGCCTTTCATTAGACTCTTCATCTCTATTGTGGGAGCCCTCCCCCACTTCATGGTGAGTCACCATTCTATACGTCTATAATTTCCCGCGGTCGATCTTTCGCTTGTGTTCAAAAGAAAAACGTTGGTTGTTAGTCAATGTTTATATTCATTTATAACCAATACATAATTCATATTTTTCACATGCACAAGCACAATAGGGGTTTCCATTCTTAACTTTCACCTGTGCTTAAGGGGGTTAAGATAGAGGATTACACCTTTTTGGAGTACTCTGAATGGAGTCTCTGCACAACCCGTTCATGAGCCCAAGCAGGCCAAGTGTTGTAACCATGCTTTGATACCAATTTGTAACACACCAACCATGGGGCTAGAAAATTTTTGGCTTTCTTCCCTTATTCTCGAGGGACAACACTCCTTGATATTCTAAGGATCCTAACGCAGACCCTCCTTTCCCTTTAAAGTCCCTCATATGACCGTGGCTATGCCCATAGTCCTTACCAAGGAGGCACTTCTTCTATCGCGATATACAGAGTCATGTGACAAGTGATCCCTTGCTCTCTTGCCTTTTGAAGGGTCGAAACCTGAAATGGATCTAAGGGCTTATCAAGATTAACAGCAAGCCGGAACAAGTTTTGGGTGCTCCACCCTTCGGGGTTTCGCATATCAAGATTTTGGGATATGCGACATCAAGAGGTCTCGCACCTGGGTTTCCTGAGTGCCGAAACACTGAAACCTACGTCCATGTATATATATATATATATATATATATATATATAGATATAGATATAGATATAGATATAGATATAGATATAGATATAGATATAGATATAGATATATATATCACTCAGCCTATTTCGGGAATTCGCAAACTGGGTTTTCAGGACATGTGACGACAGGAGAACTTACCATTAGGTATCCCGGGTGCCGAAACACCGAAACACCATATCTTTTCCTAACTATTGTTATTTCTGGGTTTCGCACTTCGTTTTTTCGGGACTAGCGAGTACAAGAGAACTTTCCAATAGGTATCTTGGGTACCGAAATACCGAAATAGCCAATATTATCCATGCTAATCCATTTCGACATTTCTCCTTTCAGGATTTCGTGTTATGTGAGAACAAGGGGTCTCGCTCCTAGGTTTTCGGGAAGTTGAAAACTACGAGTCATCAAAACTCTAAACATGCTCCATTATTTCGGGGTTTCCTCCAACAGGATTTCACTAATCGGGGTTTCGAGACTGGTGAATACATGGGGCCCACACTTAGGTACCCTGGGTGCCAAAATACTGAATTATAATAAATTCTTCACACTCTATCTTTTCGAGGTTTTGCAAGTTAGGATTTTAGGACTTGCGAATACAAGGGAAACTTACCCTTGGGTTTTCCGTGTACCGAAACATCGAAATGCCGAACCAAGTCACACTATGCCAATTCAGGATTCCGCAAGTCGGGGTTTCTTATATCAGAACCTTGCGATACAAGATGTCGAAGATTCAAACTCCTCGACTACCCGAATGTCGAAAAGCCGATACACCCACTCATCACACACTCGACCAAATTTGGGGTTTCGCAGTTCGGGATTTCACAACTAGCAGTTACAAGGGAACTTATCCTTGAATATCCCAGTGCTGAAACATCAAAATGTCCTATTTATAAGAGGACCATTCTCTCTCGTGCAGGGTTTTCAGACTTATGCCATAAAATCCTCCAGCAGATTCTTGGGTAAACTTTAACAAGGTTGTCCCTGTGGGAAGATCTATCTAGGGCATTACTTGAGACAAATAAGGGAATAAATTTTTTGAGAACAGACTTGAATACTGAATCTGTTCAAAATATGCATATATATATAAATATATACGTAAGTTCTATGTGGTATTTCCAATATAAGCATGCAGCCACCATTTCTGGTCAAAACACCATACAGACAGTCTCATACTGAAATCATTCATAATTTCACAAACCATGAGCATACATGTCAGAATATTTAAATTCAAGATACAAGATATAACACTTATCAGAAAAACACCAGGTGTGATGCAATTGCTGAGAGGGGTGCCTGTTTCCACCCAACCGTAGGCTCAGTGATTACGAATGGATTTACCACTAGCCAACCCTGAGCTTAGACCATGATGCTGTGAGACTGAGTCTCTATTCATCAGAAGTCAAGAACGAAGGTTACTCTCCTTCTTCTCTGTTCATCAATCACTCTGTATATTTTTCTAGTGTCCTTCTGATTTCTCCCCTCTTGCGATCTCTGTCATGATTGTCCCCTTCCACACCTCTTTCCTTCTTTTTATTTTCTGGCGAGGTTTCATGTGGCATGAACTTCCCCATGGTGGTCAGGTCTGAGAGTTCCACGGATGGGAAATTTCACCCCCATCCCTCATTATCTCATGAGGAGCCTCTTCACCTACCAACATGGCGAGTAATTTATTTCGGGACCAGTGAGCCGCTCTTGATCTTTGGGCCAATGAAGACCAAATATGGTATTGGTTTCGGTGGAAGTTAACCCCACCATTCTAGGTGCCTTCCACCACCTTTCATCAACCATCATGGTCTCTTTTCATCACATCCCCCTCCCAACAATCCTGCAACATATATTCATAACATTATTTACATATTTGAGTTTGCCATAGTTCTTGGCCAGTATAGCTATTTTTACAGACTGGGGGAAACAAGGTGTTACACTCGACCAGAATGTGCTGAGAAATTGATTGTCCCGATTTGATACAATGGTTTGTGGGATTCTAAAATGTACCCAGACTCGTTCAAAGAAGATCTTATTAGTGGCCTATGTTGTGATGTTCTTCTTGCAAGCAACCAGAATTGCCATCTTAGAAAACTAATCATCAACCACAAAAAAATAGTCATTTCCCTACTTGGTCGATGCGAGGCCCAACATGTAGTCCATTGAGATGGACTCCCATGGCCTTTCAGGAGTAGGAAGAGGGGTGTACAGGCCCTGTTTCTTAGAGGTCGGTATGGAAATAGTGCAGGAAGTGCAAGACCTGGTATACTTGTTGACCTCTTGTCGAAATTTCGGCTAGTAGAAATGTTTTTGTAGCATCGCCACTGTCTTTTTGACGCCAAAATTTCCTACCACCCAACTATAGTGATATTCCCATATAAGCTTCGCTCTCTCACTTGATGGAACACAAATATGGCCCAGACGACACAAAAACCCATCCTCAAGATGGAAATTATCGACAACAGTGTTTTCACCCAACATTTGGTAGGGAGTGACGAAGTTCGGGTCTATCTTTTAGAGTTGGGGCCATCCAGAGGTCTCATGGATGCAAGAGTATAGCACCGTGGTGAGTGTTGCAGCTAGCAGTTTGTTGAGGCAATCAACGATGCGATTGATGCTTCATGTTTTATACTTGATGTTGAGGTGGAATTGCTGCAAGTATGTGGACCACTTTTGATGGAGGTCATTCTGCAATTTTCCTTTTGTCTGCATGAACTACAGTGGATTATGATCAGTGTGGATGACTGTCTCCTTCCTAAGAATGTAATGTCTCCACTGGCAGCAACCTTTCACAATGGAGTACATTTCTTTGTTGTAATTAGGGTACTTACAGACAACATTTGATAGTGTCTCACTATGATAGGCCACGGGGTGGTTGTGCTGAGTGAGAATGACGCCCACAACATAGTCTGAAGCATCTGTCTCAATCTCAAAGGGTTGTTGCAGGTATGGTAGTGAAAGTACTGGGGCTGAGCACAAGCACTACTTAAAATCATCGAACTCTTGTTGTTGGGAATGCCCCCACACAAATTTCACCTTACCACCACCCCTAGTTATTTGGCTAAGGGCCCATGCAATATGAGAGAATCCCAACACAAACCTGCAATAGAAATTGGCAAAGCCCAAGAAGCTCTAAATTTCAGTGAGTGTGGTTGGGGCTGTCCATTCATGGATTACTTGGATATTTCCTAGATCTAATGTACACCATGTTGATCAATGATGTAGCCAAGGTAATGGACCCTATCCATCCCGAAGGATCATTTTTCCAGGTTGGTGTATATCTTGTGTTGCCGCAAGGTGTGCATAATCTATTGAACATGTTGCAAGTGTTTGGCCCAAGTCTTGTTGTAAGTGAGAATGTCATCTAGATACACCACTACAAAA
Organism: Picea mariana; assembly: GCA_032191745.1. Classification (NCBI taxonomy): domain Eukaryota; kingdom Viridiplantae; phylum Streptophyta; class Pinopsida; order Pinales; family Pinaceae; genus Picea; species Picea mariana. Next base: position 73,135 of record JASDQU010738525.1, on the reverse strand, counting down.
TTATTGGTGAATGGTCCCAGGATATCATCCATCATCCTCATGAAAGTGGTTGGAGCATTTTTCAAACCAAAGGGAATGACCAACCATTCAAGAAGGTATTCATTTGACTTAAAGGCAGTCTTCCATACATCTGTCTGTTCTATTAGGACCTGGTGGCATCTAGAATTCAAATAAGTCTTACTGAAGTATTTGGTCCCCATGAGTTGATCAAGGAGGTCATTGATTTAGGGAATCAAGTACTGGTTTCTGACTGTTTTTTTATCCAGAGTTCGATAATCAATGTAGAGTCGCCAGGTTCCATCTTTCTTCTGTACCAGCACGATTAGGGTCCTACAAGGTGATGACGTGGGACGGATGTGCCCCTTGAAGATCATTTCTTGGATTTGTCGCTTTATATCCTCATTCTCTAACATAGAGTGGAGATATACTGGCCCATTGGGAAACGGTGCGTCGGGGGTCAAATCGATGGGGTGCTTGACTTGGAAGTGCAGAGGTACCCCGGTAGGTGAGGAGAAGATATCCAAGTATTCTTCCATGACCTTATCTACCTGCTTTTGTTGTGTGGAGAGGTCAGTCGTAGAGACCCTGGATGTGGTTGTGATATTTTTCTTATTCTGAGAGTGAATCACAAAGAAGAAAAACTTCCCCATCTGCGAGATGACCTTCTTGCATTGCTTAGAAGAGATCAAGGAAATAGAACTAGGTGGGACTGCCTCGGGTATCCTGTATAATTTCCTATTCAAAGTATTAATAACACTACGATTCCTATAATCATACACAACATGACATTTCCATAAATAAGGTTGGCCCAAAAGAACATCATAGACTTCGAGAGGAGAAACATCACACAATACCTTGTATTTGAAGGGATTGATGTCATACGACAGTCAACACTGTTGGTTGATGTAGAGATCGCTTCCTTGGCAGAGCCATCCAATGGTGTAGGGTTGTGGGTGTGGCATTGTTGGCAGGTCCAACATCTTGAGGACCACTGCTAAGATGAGTTTCTCTTGGCTACCGCTATCAAATATGAAGTGCATCGGGGTGCCTTTTACCCACATATGTGAATGGAAGAGGCGCTCTCCTTCTTCTGGCTCATCTAGTTCACCTGGTTGGAGCTTGGTGGTAGCAATGGTGGCACTAGGTTCCACATCAATGATCTGTCTTCCCCTTTCTAGTTCTAGCTCAGAGTCAGAACCCACATCTGATTCAAAGGATTTCACTTCGGCCACCAGCGATTGCTTTGAGCAGCAGTCAGCAGTGTTATGCCAAGGGCTCTTATGGAAGTCGCACCACTTCCTGGTATCTTTCTTTGTCTTTCCGGTGTCCTTATTTTCTTGCTTCTTGGACTGGTTGTCCTGATACTATCTATATTTTCTCTGGTCTTTTTTCTATGGGTTGTGGCCTCCCTTTCCTGGATTTTTTTGTGAGGGGTTCCCAGACCCAAATTGTTGCGTCTTTTGTTTGATCTTCTGCTCAATTTTTATGGCATATTGGTAGGCCACACCCAAGGATGAGATGTCTAGAAATTCCATTTTGGTCTAGATGTATCTATGCATAGCACTTCTATACTTGAGCACTATATTTCACTCTAAATATTTGATACCCAGCTTGGTGCGCAAGGTATGGAAGATATTTGTGAAAACTGGCACTGCTTGGTCTCTTTCTTGGTGCAATGTGGTCAATTTGCTATACAAGTCATCATAACTTCTGACACTATAGTATTGTTCCTTAATAGCATCCCTGAAGGATTCCCAGGTGGCCGTGACTTTAAAGAATGAGGGTTCCTCTGTTTCCTTTTTCTCATAGAAAGTTTCCCACCAATCTTTGACATGGAGAATGGCTTTGAGGAGCACAAAAGTAATATTTTCTCCATTAGAAAAGTTATGGAAAGAAAAATACCGTTATAGGAGATTCAACCACTTCTCTACATCATCTGCGTCTATCTGACCATCAAATATAGGAATATCAAAGTTCATTTTTACCTTAAAGGGGGCGATGCCTCCGCTTGAAGAAGATGCGTCGCCTGTTGGTAGCCACCGAAGGATTTGCGCAAAACTATCCATCATCTCGTTCTTTTGTTGTGTGAGGGATTCCTCAATCAATAGTTTAAAATGATCTCATGTCCCGTCATATTTCTTTTATTCTGCCATGAGATTTCACTTGGGTGTGCGAGAGATTTTGAAGAGAACCAAGCTCGAGATCCAACTCTTTGTACTTTGACCTCGTTGGGGACATGCATTAAGACAACAAGGAGAAGACGTCTTTGATACCACTGATCTAGATTTTATGAGAAGAATGAAATGAATATTGATTATTATCACGCGCTTAACACAAAATAACAGAGATACAGTAAAACTGGTTTTCTATTCAATAAGGAAATAAGTTGAAACTATAAAATGCAGCAGAAACAAGCTTGCTAGAATGGTTGTGGCTTATATCTGAGAAGAGATGTGATGACTGTGATCATTCGCAAGAAGATGATTAAAATGAGGATCTAATGGAATTTTTACAATAAATAGGAATTCCAAAAACCCTAGACATCCAAAAACCTAACCCTAGGAGATGAAGCACCAAAAGTCATGTGGGCCCCGTTTGGGTAAGTCAGTACATCAACTTCCCGGGGTTGTAACTTTTGCATACGATCTTCGTTTTAGGCGTATGATAGCCCATTGGAAATGTATAGTTGAGGAGATTCATTTTGGGTGAAATATCGAAGGAAATTACTTATTTATCCCCATTTTCCCATAAAAACATTGTTTAGGGCCTCAATACGGCTCCGGAAGTGAAAAGATGCTAAAAACAGTAAATTACTAAAATTGACAGAAAAATGTTTTGAGCCAGTTGGAAAAGGTGAGTGGCCACTGATATCCACCTCAATCACTTGTTGACAAAAAAAATATTCCATATCACCATATCCATCTATGTAGAAAATTATGCATAATAAGTTCACTAAATAAATGTTATAAATAATAAGGTTATGAAGTGTCATATCCATCTGCCTCGCAAATTATACATAAGAAAGTTGCTAAATAAATGGTGTACATAATAAGGTTAGTGAACTATGTTATATGTAATAAGGTTATGAAGTTCCATATCCATCTGCCTCACAAATTATACATAAGAATGTTTCTAACTAAATTTTGTAACTAATAAGGTTATTGAACTATTGGTTGATACAGGAGCATCGCTCACTCATCAAGCGAGCCAGCGTGTGGAGCATAAAAGATAGTTGGACAGCGCCAGCACCAAAATTTTGAAACACCTTGAAAATTTTGCGCCAAGCATTAATGAGTTGATGTAATGAAGTGCACTCGTGTATTGTAAATGGACCTTGAGCGGATAAGCTCACGTCCTTAGGTAGCGGAGGCATTTAATAGTTTTAATGTTGTTAGATAAAATTTAATTGTAGATTTGATAGTTTCAGATTTCGAGAGGGAAAATGGATATAGACACCCTTCCTTTGTACATTGTGACATATTGGGAAACAAGAGCAAGCAGAGCAGAGCAGAGAACTTGTGAAGAACACCCATGTATAGATTGAATTAATAGAAAAGAGCATTTGATTCAATTTCATGGTTTTGTGTTATTTCTCTGTGTGTTGTTATTCTGCTTATGGATGTTTGTTTTCTGTCATGCATTTGCTTTATATGTTGTGCATGTGATTTCATGGTTAATGTGAAATCTGAGTGAATGAGTTTCAATTGTTTCTCTAAGTGAGCTAGAGAATTCCTGCAAAGAGTGCAGTGGAATTTGTCCGCAAGGAGTGCGTCACTGCAGGGTTTGCTTGGAGATAGATTTTGTTCCTATTCACCTCAGAAGTGCAGGGTTGGCACCGGATCCATGCAAGGCGTGCGCAGGCTAGACGAGGTCTCAGGATTGCGAATTCTAAGCTGGGAGAGTGGGAAATTTCTGTTGCAGGAGGGCGCAGAATTGAAGAGTTCCAATACTTAGTCGTATTTGGAGCTTTGCCGCAAAGAGTGCGTGCAACAAGTCCTCATACAGATTTGTGAAGTGAGGATAAGATCAAAGAGGGATAGTTCCTGTGTGGTTCCTGGAAGAAGGACCCAAGAGAAGGTTCAAGCCGGAAGAAGCTTTGAAGCAGAAGGAATATCTAAGGAGGAGAACAGGCGGACAGGATTCGTAGGAGAGAGTAGCGAAATCCTGTTGACCATTGGATCTTGGAGAAGTTGCACGAGGTTTAGTCCTTAGGTGCAGGAGAGGAGGACCAAAGCCCATCGGGGTTCGGCCTTCAGCGTTTAACGAGGTGAGAGTTCATACTCATTGAAATCACGAGTTGCGATTTCCCGATTTAATCGGAGCCGTCGATCAATATAGGGACAGGTGGCGTGAGATCCCAAGAGATCGGGATTCGGCATTCGGGACTTTCCATTGCAAAGGAATTGTGAATGGAAGAATCGTGATCATGTGATCCCCGATATATGGAGGGAGAGGTGACGTGACCGGAGCATAGCACACGTGCATCAGAGATTGGATTTATGGGTTTTGTGGGGCGAGTGAATCGCAACATCAAAGGTGTCGATTTCCCGATAGGGAAAACCCCGATATACGAAAGAGTTGACCCTTTGACCATCAGGTTTCAGGGAACTAAAAGACCCGATCCCGTGAGTACTGAACTCGCGATCTTGCAAATTCTGATTTCCCGACAAGGAAAGAGGGAGGTCGCTGAGAGAAGATACCCGTGGGTATTGAGGACTCCCGAGAGGGGTTGGAAGAGATCTTTGACTCTTTGGTCCTGTGTAAAAGAAAGTCCTAGTGGAAGCGGTCGGACAGTGGAGGTCGCGACATAGCATCAAGTGGTATCAGAGCGGGAAGTCTTTTCTTTTTGTAGAAGAGACAGAGAAGACACCATGCCGCCCAGAAGAGAAAGGCAGTCGCCTGATAGAGAAGACAGGGACGCGCGAAGGAGAGGAAGGCCGGCAGGAAATCTGGAAATAGAGCACCAGATGAGAGATCTCCGAGCAAGGCTTGAGGAGATGGAGACAGTGCAGAGACGCAGAGTTGGCGCTGGAGAGTTCAGTGATTCCGAGGTGGAAGAGGAAGCTGGACACAAGGAAGAAATCACAGTAGAGGAGGCTTCGACCGAGCGGTTGATCAAGGCCATTTCTAGGATGAGCTCAAAGACCAAGATGGACATTCCCGTCTATGAGGGGAATCTAGATGCAGAAGAGTTGCTGGATTGGATCCGAGCTCTTGACACCTACTTTGATTACGAAGATATCGAAGAGGATAAGAAGGTAAGGCATGTTGTTACCAAGTTGAAAGGACATGCATCCTTATGGTGGGATGAGTTATAGGCTGATAGGTGATCTAAAGGCAAACAGAAAATAAAGAGCTCGGATAGGATAATCACGAAGATGAAAGCGAAATTCATCCCGAGAGAATACCAGATCACACTGTTCAGGCGAATGCAGAACCTGAGACAGAAGTTGATGACGGTGAAGGAGTACACCGAGGAATTCTACAGGATCAACATCAGAGCAGGTCATCGGGAGAGTGATGACGAGAAGGTGGCAAGATATCTGAATGGTCTGAGGTATGACATTCAGGATGAGTTGAGCATGGTAACCATCAGGACTGTTGAAGATGCTTACCAGATGGCTCTGAAAGCCGAGGAGAAGCTGAGCTACAAGCAAGGTCAGCGAGGGCGAGGCAGGAGTCAGCCCAGAGGCAAGACAGTTGCCAAAGAAAGAACTCAGAAGCCCAAAGAGGAATGGCAGAAACCTTAGGGTAAAGTTGAAAGAGGTGGAACCTCACAGCAGAGGCAGCCACAACCTAAACAGAGAAGGCCATAGACTGATCAGCGAGGAGATTATGTTGATGCAAATGTTCTTCCTTGTACTAGAGGTCAAGGCAGAGGAAGAGGAGGAGTGATCACATGTTTTACATGTGGGAAGAATGGGCACAAGTCCTTTGAGTGTCCAGAGAAAAAACAAGCCGGAGGAGAAGCTCACATCACTGAGGCGTAGAGGCGTGATGTTGAGGATGAAGACACCGGAAGTGGGAAGTCACTGACGGTGCATAAATTTCTCTTAACACCTGAGAAAGAGGGGGAGGACACAGCTCAGAGAACTAGACTGTTCAAGACCACGTGCAAGACCAAGGGCTGGAAATGCAAGGTCATAGTGGACAACGGAAGCACCGATAATCTCATTTCGACCGAGATGGTGGAAAAGCTGAAGCTAGAGACGACCAATCACCCGAGTCCATACAAAGTTTCATGGCTGCAGAAAGGACACCAGGTATGTGTTACGAAACAATGCTTGGTTGAATTTAAAATGGGTGAATATAAGGATAAGATCCTATGTGATGTTATTCCCATG
>JASDQU010738525.1:4251-59718 GCA_032191745.1 Picea mariana | reverse complement strand
ACTTTTATAAAAAAAAGTGGGGATCACTTTTACAATGAAGTTATTTTATAAAAGAAAAGTTGCATGCAAAATAAATAACTCTAAAATAAAATATTAAAGCTACTTATAGTGATTCACTTTTATATTTGAAGTGAAATACACTTTACAATTTGAGCATGATTTTTTTTTTCCAAAAAAAGTAACAAAAGAGAGACTTGAACTCAATACCTCTTACTTAATAAGGCAACTTTTAACCAAATGGTCTAGCAAAACATATTGTATTTTTTAGGAAGAGGATTGGTGTTGTTGTTGTTGTTGTTGTTGTTGAAGATGGCCTTGGAGAGCGTGCTAACAAAAAAAATATTTTCACGCAAGAAAAAAAAACTTCTTCTCGATGACAACAAGGGTTAGATATCGGTTAGCTTACTCGAAAGATGCATTTTTTCCTATCTGTTTTTTATTTTCTGAGATCACAGAAGGCGTGGGGAAAAGAGCATATGTAGATCTAAAAGAGTAGCAACCCTAAATAAATAATACAAAACCGAAATAAAACCAAAATGATACTCTGCAAAAATTTCAAAAATGTGTATCCAAGCTTTATACCTCCGAATCTCACTAAAATGGTCATATCTTGGACAAACAGAAACCTTTTCAAGTGAAACGAAAAGTGTTCCTAACTAAAAAAAGTTCTCTAGATGCAATGGAACAATCCTCTAATCCCATAAATGTACGAAAATTATATAAACTGGATATGAGGCAACAGGGCTTCACGATCTCGATCTACAAAAGGAGCGGGTCTTCAAACAGGTTCTAATACTATGTTCGACAACACAGGTATTCCAACAGAGGAATAAAACCTTCATTAACCACTCAAATAACCATATCAAATATCAACACACCAATTTTTTCACGTGGTAAAACCCCTACGGGGAAACATCCACGGCCCCATCCAACGCGACCACTTGGAGGAGTTTATTAATGCAAAAGAAAAAAATTACAAAGAGATTTTACAAGAGATTTTATCACAATCAATCATCGGAAAATGACCCTCCATTCTCTTTAAATAGAGATCATGGACCAATCGGGTATCAAGCCATGAATCAATGGTCATTAAGATCGAGGGGAATATGAACTGTCGGATCACTCTTTGTCGGGAACATATCGTGACCGTCGGATTTCCTAACTACAAATGCATACTAAGGCATACTAAAGAAACACACTTTTACCTAACAACACATTAGACCAAGTAGATCTTAACTAACTCCTAAGTGTCTAAATATCCTAACAGGTGAGTCAAGTCTAGGTGTAGGCATGACCATTTTGTTTGTGGACAATGGATGTTTGTGATGCTTGGAAGCAGAGGATATAATAATGGTTGTGGTGGTGGAAAATGAAAATCCCTATATCATTAGGTTGCATGATGGCACCATTCTTGGATATCATAGCACCATTATTTTCCCAAGAGGTGTGGAAGTGTGTTTGGATGATGATCCATAACGACCTAGTGCATAGTTGGGATTTGGGATTTATTTTTACCGATACATGGGTGTCTAAAAGAATGGAGGATCACTACAAGTATTAACCAAATATTAAACGATAAAGGGTAGGTCGCGACAAGCAAATAGAAAGTTTGATGTGATATTGGTGAAGTCCCTTGGACCCAAATGTTCAGTGATAATTCATTGATTTTTCAACCATGTACAATACAAATTTCAAGGGGGGCTTTCATTAAGATTTACCATCTGAAATAAACATGAGTGAGAACAATTGTGGAAATTGGAGTTGTCTATAACCAAGTATTTTTGCATCATGAAGAGAGCACAGGATGTGCAAAGGTGAGAGGATGATGAAAAAAATGCCAAGATAGCAACAATGAAAAAACACATTTATTATAATGGAGTTGGAATGTTTCTTGCATGTAAATGGGAATACAATTGTAAGACCTGGTTAGGCATAGGTACCCCTGGTAAATTCTTGGTAAAGTATGGAGGTATACCTAGGTGATGGGGAGGACATGTCAGATTCTAGTATACCCTGGTTATAAACTTTGAGGGGGGTAGGGCCTAGATGTGAGCGGTGCAAACTCACTTGCTAGTTTGGCCATATTTGGTCAAGGAAAACCCTAAGTCAAGTTTAAAGGGGGGAATGTTAGGTTAAACTTGACTCAGTGAAAGATTCAAAGTTGTTAGTTCAATAGTAGTGGTTTTAAGCACATGGTATTGGTGACCTGTGGTATTGATCCCATGGATTACATGTAATGAAGCCTTTAAAATTCTTGGGGATACTCCATTGTAAGGTGCCAAGAGGTGACAGATGAAGACTCACTTAGACAGATTGGACGGATTTAGCCAAGGGATGAATAGATCTATTAGTTGGTTTTTCCCAATTTGAGCTTTCCAGAATAAATTGTGTGTCATGATTTATGTGTTTTTGCTATGATTTGAAATATTATTTTTTCTCTCGCATTTTTAAAACTATCAGTTTTCCATTGCAAGGGATATTGTAATTTATGGCAATATGAAAACCTACAAAAGGTGTAGTTGGAAAGAATCATGTAGCCACGACAAACATACTTTTCATGGAATCATTTATGGCACTCGTTGGAGAAAAGATTTGTCCTCAACTGATGTTCACAATACTTGGTCATCCTTCAATAATACTTACAAACATTGATTTCATTTGCCCATGGTTTTATGCACTTGTTCATTGAACGAAACCATTATTGGCATGTCATTGGTTTAATTATTGGTCTGCATATCACTTTATTGTAGTTTGAGGGGAGAATTAACCATTCTTAGAGCCATACAAAATGTATGACAACATATAGAATTTAGATGTCACGCTTTACATAACATGTACTATGGTGGGTTAGACAATTACCTATACACATCAAAATTTTTATGTGGTCCACTGCCAATCCTTTTTGTGTCTATCAATCCATTTTGTGTGTATCAGTTACCTAAACGACAATAACTAATAACTAAAGTCATGAAACTTCAATGTAATTTTCTGTGATTCATGAACATTATTCACTATGGCATTGGGAAGACAATAACTATTCCACATAACTTGAGAAAAAGTACACTTTTTCCTACAAATTGTCTTTCCTACCTCCAAATCCCAACTCATGTTTTTTTTCGTTTTCCTTTCTTCATGGCCCCTACTTCTTATATTTTATTCCTTCACGGCTCTTGCTTATTTCATTTTTCTTCCTTTTGGTGAATTCAATATGTATGTGTTTCATATGTAAGTTACAATGAATGGTTCTGAAGTATTCTAATGAGGAGATCTCTAAATAAATGATTGAAAAGGATTTTACTTTGGAAATATCAATGTTCATTGATGGCCAAAAATACCAACGATAACTAGAAAATATAAATGGAATGAATTGAGCATACTGCACAAATTAATGACCAAAAGAGAAAGACAAATGGTCATGATGAGATCATTAAAGAGGATATAGTCATTCACAAACCAAATGGTATAAGAAAATTTGAAATGATTTGAATAGATTGTTGACCAAAACATTGTATGCTTTGATAGGGATTCGACTCTAGGTTATCGTCCTACAGACCTCAAATTTGTAGCAATGGATAAAACATGCATAATTAGTCTTGCACGAGAAGTTAGCGTGCACAAGAAACGGGGGCACATTGGACAATCACCTAGAGTTGAATCTACTTAAAAGAATCTCCATCTTTCTTGACCAATACATAGTTTTGAAGGTCTGTTATAATTTCTATGGTTTATATCTCCAGGAGTGTGGTTTCATAATTGACTTGTGCACTTCCATGGCTAACATCTTCTCCTCCTCATTATAACTAAGGAATATCAATCTTTTTACATTATAAGTATGAATTTGTAATTGTGATAAGGGCGAAGTGAGATAAACTTAGGAACATATGTTTCTAGATTGGGATTGAGAAAAAAGGAATATTTTTAATATATGTGTGTAAGGATGAAAAAATGAATGAATGTGGTAGAAATTTCCATATGGATTTTGTCGTTGCAGCGAAAGGGAAAATAAAAAGTGAGATTTGGTGGGGCATCGTCTCTTCATAAATATTGGTGGAAATGCTTGGCTTGTTGATAAAAAACATATGCCATATCACCATATCCATATATGTAGAAAATTATACCTAATAAGATCACTAAATAAATTTTATAAATAATAAGGTTATGAAGTGTCATATCCATCTTCCTTGCAAATTATAAATGAGAAAGTTTCTAAGTAAATGATGTACATAATAAGGTTAGTGAACTATGTTATATGTAATAAGGTTATGAAGTTCCATATCCATCTGTCTCGTAAATTATACATAAGAAAGTTTCTAACTAAATGTTGTACCTAATAAGGTTATTGAATTATTGGTCTATAAATTTTGATTCAAACCAATGTTGTAGGATTGATGAGCTTATAAGGTTCAATACCCAATTCAATTGTAAGGTTCAATTTCCAATTCAACTATCAAAATCAAAATAATCCGTGTGATCTTCAGAATTTTGCATTAAGAATGTTTTTAAACACAAATGAACGCTAACTATTTAGTATACAGTTCAAGCTACACATGTCATGAAACTATTATCTATAATTATGTTGAAGGCATGTAAAAAGCGTAGGGTATTCAAAATATTTGGTCATCCTTCAACATTATTTGTCGACCATGGTTTTCTCTACCAACGGTTTTATGTACTTATTCATTGAATGAATCATTTATTGATGGGTGGTTGAATCCTTGGTCTACATATCTTGTGGAATGTTATTGAGGTAGGAAGGTGGTCTTCTTCAATGAAATCCATGAGAGGGGATACTTTTATGCACCAATCAACTCAATAGTCTCCCTTCTACACTGTGATTTAATGATTTCAACACACAAGAATAAAAATGTAGGTCCACTAAAGCAAGCATGCCTCCATTTATGGCCTACACTAGATTAGAGTCAACACCATCTCCTAGATAAGGTTATTTAAGTTGTTTTTCCATAACTTTCACAAATATATTACTAATGGGAGGGAGAAATAGGGAAATTTCTTAAATACTTCTTCATTCACTCCTCGGTCTAATCCTCGATGCTACATTAGAGCTTTGGTATCTGCAACTTCCAGTGATTTGCCCCAAGTTTTACTATCATGAATATCGGTCACTTCCTCCAATTCAATTTCTCTATACAATAAACACAAGAGAAATCTAGGAATTGTGGCCCAAATCTCTTCCACTTGAACATAATTTTGTTGTGTGTATCATTAATAGTGCGTCCATTGAAGGGATTCCACTTTAAATAAAAAAATTTGCTAGTTGTTTTAATCACTACGGCTTCTAGATGAAGCTACTCATTATTAACCAACTAGAGATAAATTTTGTTTCCCATAAACTTACATGCCTCATCAAACCAAATTATAAAGTAATATGTGGCATTAACAAGAGATACATTTTGTAGTATCGATTACCCTTGAGTTGTTTGCTCAAAACCCTCTTTAGAATAGTCTTCATTGTGGAGATTCCATTTCATAGGCCTAAGGAAAAACTTATGTATTGGGTTCTTCTCTACCTTGAAAGCATATTCTTAAAATAATCTAAAAATATAGTATGGCTCCTTCATGAGAGATTATTGGTAAAAAAAAGAAAATAAGAAAAGTCGGTTGGGTTTTGGCCTTTTACTCTCTAAATAGCTTAGAGTAGACATGGAAATATTCAATAGACGTAGACATGGAAATTTTCAATAGACTTTCTGCATCTATTATATGGTCCACACCAACTATAAGAACCCTTTTACATTTAGTGATAAAATTTGTCAATCTAAAAAACATAGCCCACTTTCTAAGATCAACTTTGAATTTCCAAATGAATACCATATTGGCACTTTACATTCAATGAAGAAATTTTTTTTGTGATCTCTATCAAACTCACTCCTTATCACTCTTCATTTAAAAGTTTCTGCAGTTAGTTTTATATTTCAATTAACTCTTCTTTTTTTTATTTCATAGATCATCATCTACTAAATACACCCTCAGATTTGATTTCTTCATTGAAGTTTATCATTATTATATTATCACATTTAAAAATCATATATCCTCTCAAACTTTGTAATCTATAAATTAAAATATAAAATGTATTTTGATTGGTCAGTGTTCATGTAACCCAAGAATTCAATTACTTGATTACACTCACATCACTACCCAAAGCTAGAGTAACGTTCACTATCAACCCCCATAAATTCTTCCAAACCTATCATTTAAAATGTTCCAAGCAAGATTTATGAAGAGTGGATATTTTTCTCTAAAATGATTATTCATCTAATAGAAAATATTACATACTAACGTCTTACTCCTATTTGTATCATTCAATATATGTTGATCCATGTCAAAGATCCTTTTGTTTTCAAATCCAAATATATTTATTTAATATCGTTTCTCTTGATTATTCATCCAATAGCAAATGTTGCATACTAACGTCTCACTCCTATTCGTATCATTCAATATATGTTCATCCATGTCAAAGATCCTTTTGTTTTCAAATCTAAATATATTTATTTAATATTGTTGCTCTTTATTTATGCTCATGTCTCAACATCAATAAATTTAGTCCTTATTTATTATCATTAATCTTTCCATGTTCCACCAATGTACATGAATGCAATGGTTTAAATGACTTGTAATGGGGAACATGAGATCCTTCTCTTTATTTTCCAATTTAATACGATCAACAAGAGTGCAACAAAGGGGTACATGGGATTTTTATTGTTTCATGATTCTCACATGTTTATGATAAGATATTTTACTTTTATAAAGGGAGTGTCACCTCCTCTTATAATTGATTATGAGACCTTCATAAGTTAATGAGGACAAGATCAACTATTTCATGATTAACATAGACAAGATTAATGATTTCACAATCATTTCTTAAGTGAAATATCATCTCCTAAGTGAAATATGTTAAATATAGTACAAATTTTTTCTTCTCTTGTCCTATGTGTGCATTTCAATGCAAAATCTTTTCCATTTCAACATAAACTCATTCCCATGTCTTATGTGTCCATTCCTAGCACTACAATTGTGAAATTCCACTTCAATAAAGAAATAGTTGCAATTGGAAATACTTGGTTCGCACCTACTCCATGAGACTTCAATCACAACATCATAGTGCTCCTTCCTCCTTTCCTCATCCTACATGTTGACCCCCACAATTCACGTTTCCCTTCACTTCCCCCCATTAAGAGGGTATTCTAAGCCTTGTATGACTTTTCAAAAGTTATTTACGAGTTAACCTAGGGAATTGAAAGAATTTCTTATTCTAAAGATCATGTAACTTGAAAGGATTTGGAAATAGGAGAGTTGTGTGGTAGTTGGAAATCTAATAATTACATTGGCATTTTGTTTAAATAGAATTTAGCAAGTAGGATAAAGAGCTCTTGGATTTTGTAGGAGAGGGATCTAGTAATGAGTATATGAGGTATTATTAGTAAAATTTTATGTTGTTGATTATTCATGGATAAAAGTGTCCGTACATCAAATGTGTGAATTCTATTGTCTCCTAGTAATTTGTATCAAGGAATAATTTCACTGTTTATGTAACGATCCCCAGCCCAACTGAGGTCCATTATGTGCAAAAATACTCATAAAAATTAAAATTTTATGCTACTAATCACGTAGCTTACCAGAAAACATATAGTTTTAACCATTTGTTAATACCATGAACTAGATGCATCTACAACATTCTAAAATAAACATAAAATTCATCTAATAACTCAAATACAACAACATATTAATCCTCTTAAAATGCAAAGTTAATGCACAACCATTAAGCTCATAAATACAACACATAAAGAAATAAAACACTTATCTTTTAATTCATCTATGCAACCAAATGCTTGGGATGAAATTTCCACCTAACCATAGAATTGTTGTTCCAAATCTCAACAATATGTCACCCCTAAATTGGGGCTAACAATCTGTAAAAGAGGGTGGTCTCTCACTATCCACTCAAATCTCATAAATTCCCACAACCCACTGGCATTCTCCTACAGCTATCTCGATTTTCCACCAACTCTCTTACTCTCGACCTGCCCAACCCAAGGAATGTACCCTTCATTTCTCTCGGTCCATCAAGCATCCCATTCATTTGTCAAGGTCTCTCTAGCACAGGTAACCATAAATCTCACTATTGGGAAACTCAATGGAACTCATTTCTAGGAAAACTACTAGCAAACAACAACCACATTTTTTGTCACAGTGCAACTTACACAGGAGTTTACTCTTCATTCCTAAAAACTTGGATCTTCATTATTCTGCTCTAAATATGCTCTAGAAATTCTCCAGCATGCTCCATAATTCGCCCTCCATGGTTTCTCTAGGCTTAAGTTCTTCTTCTATGTTCTCTACTTGTTCATGCAAAAACATGACTGTCTAAAACTATTGTCACTACCCATATGAACTTCCTCTCATTTGGCTTGCTTTATTGACTCACACACTTCTCCAATATGATTTTACTCATCCCTCATGCTCCAAATAAATATGGGATGTGACTTCTCACACCCACCCTCTTATGTGCATTCAATGATTGCCTTTGGGAACACTCAACAACAAAATAGAAGGTTCATAAACCAATAGCATTTTTTAGGAAGTGGGTTGAATTAATAGAAATGGGTAATTCCCCCTTGGAGCTCTCTCTTATATAATCTCTTAGACTCTCCATTCTCTTATGTATTAGTTCAGCCCCTATTTCTGTCAATATCCCCCAGCAGCTAACATCACATTTTATTATTAAAATTTAGAAATACAATTTCCATATGCATTTCTTGGTCATGGACACACATTATATCTACATTAAGCATTAATTAAACTGGGGCTTATAGTGGGGATGTTACATTCCCCCTCCCATACAATTGTGTATTATCCTCAGTGCACACTATGGCGATATACATGCACAAATTTACATCATAATACTAAGAAATAAATTCTACAATTTTACACTCCAACAACAATTTCAACCAAAATCTCATGTTCCTTTCAACCTATTGACCCAAGGAATGTACCCCCTTCATTTTTATTAGTCCATTGATTTGTACCATTATTTTATCAAGGACCCCATGTAGTTTGGTTAGGACTCTGAGATGTGGTTCTAGAACTCTATCTACTCAAAATGGAGTCTTACATTCTTGTATTATATTTTCTTCAAAATTGTCAAAAAATTGTGGGTATTCCTCCCACATAGTTTCTTCATGTTCCCTTGTAGTATATTCAAAACCGTAGAAATTCCATTGAACCTTTACCATCCATATGGATTTGTTTCTGAGCACTTTGACTTTCCGGTCCAAGGTGAAAACTAGTTCCATCCAGAAATATCCTTCGTGTTCCACCTAGATCACATTCCAATCAATTATGTGGTTAGGGTCAGGCACATATTTCTTTAATAATTACACATGAAATACATTATGCACTCTCATGGATGTAGGAAATGATAGCATGTATACAATTGGCCCTATATTTTCTAATATTTCAAAAGATCCACAATATCTTGTTGCCAACTTTTGGAAACTTCATAACCTTAGTGAACTTATTTTTTCCTTTACTTTTAAAAACACATGTTCTCCCACTTTAAAATATTTTAAAACTATGTTATTGTCTGCATATCTTTTATGCCTATCATGGGCACCCTTTAAATTCTACTTGATATGTGTCATCTTCTCTTCCATTTTCTTCAACAAATATGGTCCAATAATTGCTTTGTTTGCTATATTATCCCAACTCACTCGTGTGTTACACTTTCTTCCATGCAATGCTTCATACATGCTCATTTTAATAAGGCTTGATACCCATTATGGTAATCAAATTCCACTAAGTGGATACAATCCTCCCACTTTGATGGTTGGCCCATCACATGCATTATGAGCATGTCCTCAATTATTCTATTATTCCTCTCTATTTTTCCATCTGACTCTAGGTTAGGTTGCACTGAGATTTAGATTTGTCTCAAAACCTTTGAAAAAAACCCTTCCAAAAATTAGATGTTAACTTTGGATCTCTATTTGAAACTATTTCCTTAGGCACTCCATGTAGCCTAGCAACTTCTTTCATGTAGATTTTTGCAATATTTTTTTCCTTGTGTGTAGTCTTTGTTGTAATAAAATGTGTTATCTTAGTCAATTTATCCACCACTAACATGATGGAATCATGTTGTTTCATTGTTCTGGGCAGATTTGTAATAAAATCAATTGTAACCACTTCCCACTTCCATTCTGAAATGGGAAATTCATATAATAACCCAGTTGGATGCCTATATTTTGTCTTCACCTTCTGGCATTCTAGACATATGGCTATGTAATTAGCCACTTCTTCCTTCATTCATGATCAAAATTTTTGGCTTCTTACAAATGCAATTGACTTCTGATATCTTGGGTACCCAACATATGGCACATTGTGCATTTCTCTTAGCAGCCTGTTTTTCATCTCACTAGAATTTGGCACATATATTTTTTCTCTATACATGAGTATCCCATCCTCTTGTCGTTCATAATATTTAATTTTTTGTTGTAAATTTCCTTATTGTAATTTTTTTTTTTCAAATATTGTTGATATAAATTTGCTTCCACAATAATGTATCCTTTATATTAGTCCTATGCATTTTGATGTCTACAATATGCATCTCATGTGCTCTCATATTGAGTGCATCAACCACTTGATTCTAATTTTTTTTATGTGCTTGATCTCAAAGTCATATTCACTAAGGAATTACATCCATCTAGTTTGTTTGGCATTTAATATGGGTTGTCCAAACAAATGTTTCATCCCATAGTGATTTGTCCTTAGCTCAAGTTTCCTCCCTGGGAGGCAGTTTCTCCACATTTTTAATGCACAAATAATGATTGCTAACTCCAAGATATGTGTACCATAATTCCTCTCATGTCCTTTTAATTTTCTAGAATCATAGCATACCATGTGATCATTTTCTATGAGGATTCCACCATGGCCTTCCTTACATGCATCAACACACACAAAAATATTCATTTGGATCTACAATCTTCAATATTGGTGTGTGTCTCAAATTTCTTTCGGTTGTTGAAAACTCTCTTTGCACTTGGAAGTCCACTCAAACTTGTCTCCCTTATTTTGCAAAGAAATTATTATGCTTGCAATCATTGAGAACCCTTTTATGAATCTTTGGTAATAGCCATCAAGACCCATGGACAATATAACCTCCATGACATTTCTTGGTGTTGGCCATCCTCTAATGGCCTCTATCTTCTCAAGATCAACTGTTATCCCATTGGCTGAAATAATATGACACAAGTAGTGAATATTGTTTTGATAAAAGATACACTTACTTAGATTCACATACAATTTATGCTCTATTAAAACTTACACCACCATTCTTAAATGTTTCTCATGTTCCTTCTTTGTCATTGAGTAAATGAGTACATCATTGATGTAGACACCCCCTACCTTGGGAGGTTCTGCACGACCTCCCGATCTATGATTGTTCTTAGTCGCCCCTTTGAGTTTTATTGACTCTTTGATTCCCCACAGGAATCCTCCACACAGAATTGTCTATCCACTGGTCCTTCTTTGGAGCTACACATAGGCAAGCAATCCCTATGCGCCAACACTCATCCACGTGACCAACTGATGTGACCACAATCTTCACCCGAAAAGTGATTCGGTTTACGTGACTTCGCGATCACTGATGTGAGTCCCTCTGACTCGTCAATCCCCGAAACTTCAAAAGGCTAACGGGTTCTTTGATTCCTCCCTTGACTTTACTTGATGTGACCAATGACTAGAACCTGGGGCCCAAAATTTCAACACCGGGGATTTCTCATATCAGCAAGCTGCTATGAAACAACTCCCTCCTCTGATAACTAAAACCACGATATATCCTGATGCAAATCAATGGTTCTCAAATCCCACAATCTGACGATCCTAATTCGATCGATACTTTGTGAATCGAGAGTTTGCAACTCTCGACTTCAAGTCACCACTTCTTTCATTCCATGAATCTCGAAAGATGAAACACGGGTGCGAGATCAATGACTCTCTTTGATCAAGGCCCAACAGCCACTATTCCTCCTGAGCTTACAAGTGCTGAAAGACACTCAACCTTAATCTCCCCATTGGTCTTCAAGATCCAACGGCCCACAGAAATTTGGTGATTCTTCCTCTGAGAATTTCAACCGTCCGTTCAAAATCCCCAAAGACTTCTGCCCAATTACCTTGGTATCTTTCCTTCTGATGTTAAGTTCTACGAGGTGACTCTTGACCTCATTCTTCCCTTAAACACTTCAAAAGTTCTAACCCTTCTGAATTTGGACTCTCACTATAAATCCTGGAATCTGAGGAATCAATGCATGCACACCTTGCGACACTCACAGTAACCCTTGGTTTCTTCACTCTTCAACTTTGCACACTTCTCTACAACCACAGTCCTTCAAACTTCCTCCTTAGTTGATAAATCCTAAGGATTCCAATCGCCTATGCACACCTTGGATGTCTCTGTACTACACTTTCACTTCTGCTGAAGTGAGAACAACGGTATCCCTCAAATTTCTGAGATAAAACTCAGAACTTCGTCAACGCATGCCTTGCAAACATTCACTACACTCTTTGCAAGAATTATCAGGAAAAGAAACAATTGAAACTCATACTTCTCTCCTCATAGACTTCATACATTCAACATGAAATCAAGAGCATACACACATATAGCATTGAAATAAATGCATAACAAACAAACAAAACAATTGTAAACATGCCATTCAACAGATGTAAACAGTAAGCATAATAACACCATGAACGTGAGTCAAAGATTTTATATATTAACTCAAATATTCTTGTACATGGGTTCTTATCTGTTCTTATATGCTCCTGCTCTCTATATCTCTACAACTTAAAACAAGAATTACTTTGATTACAATACAATGCCTGCGAGGGATATTTCTATATTTTTCCCTCTTCCAGCTCTAGCTATCTAATCAAAATTAAAGCTACCTACTTTACATTCATTATACTTAAATGCCTCCATATCGGGCAGATGAGAGCAATGCTCAAGATCTATTTCCAATCTCCCAAAACATAAATGCATATACATTCTCCTAACTATTACATTAATGTTCCTTCATTCAAATTCAAAATGTCTCAAAATGTGCACTGGTGCAACTCCAATTGTCCTTCACCTTTGCGTTTTCTTTGTTGGTTCACTTACGTTGCTCCTTCATCATACTCCCTTGGCTGAAAACTTCATGAACCCCTATTCATGAGCTCCTGCATTATCTGTCCATGTCCTTTGATGTTTGCTTCACTCTCCCAATTGGCATATTCAATCTGGTGTCCTTTCCACTTGACTAAATATTCAAAATATGTCTTCCTTCGGGTCTTCTTTCCAACTCTATGGTTAATTATTGTCTCCATCTGTGGCTTTTTAGCTACAAGCTTCTGTCTGACCCACTAAGCTTTTTTTTTATTCTTCTTTGTTCCTACTTCATCAAATTTGTAAGGGTACAAATATGCTATGTTGAATATGGGCGATATTCCTATCCCATCTGGAAATTCTATTTCATAAGCATTGGCCTCAAATTTTCTTATGATCTTACACGGTCCAATTTTTTTCATTTTCAACTTATTGTATGTTCCCCTTGGGAACCTTTCTTTCCTCAGATGTGCTAGAACTAAATCTCCTGATTCAAAATGAAGTTATCTCCTATGTTGATCTATTCTGTGCTTATATTCCTGGTTGGAATTCTTTAACCACTCTCTGATTTTTCCTTGGAGCTCTTGCATCTATGCTGCAAAATACTCTACTCCAACACTTCTGAATTCATTCTACTCTAAGTCCCTCCACTCAGATACTCCTCTCGGCTGCATTCTATACATAGTCTGGAATGGTATCTGTCATGTACTCTTGTTTGGTGAATCGTTGTATACAAATTCTACTTGTGGAAGAATCTGATTCCACTGATTGTGATGTTCAGCCACCAAACTTCTCAATAAATCCCCAACCTTCGATTTACTACCTCAGTCTATCCTTCCGTCTAAGGGTGATATGCTAAGCTAAAAGATAAATTCATCCGTATATTTTTCCACAGGGTCCTCCAGAAATGACCAACAAATTTGGTATCCCTGTCTGAAACAATACTCTTGGGTAAGTCGCGAAGTCTAACAAATTCTTTGAAAAACAGGTTTGCAATGTGAGTTGCATCACTGGTTTTCTGACATGAAATGAAATGTGTCATTTTAGAAAATCTGTCAACTGCCAAAAATATGGAATCACAACGCCTTTGTGTGCTTGGCAGTCCTAACACAAAATCCATGATTACCGCGTCCCACAACCTCTATGGTACTAGAAATGGTTGATACAACCTTGTATTCTATATTTTCCCCTTTGCATGATGACAAATTCTACATCTGTTCACAAATTTCTTCACATCCATCCTCATTCGTGGCCAATAGTATGAGTTTTTCAACTATGCAAATGTTTTGTCATGGCCAAAATGTCCAGCCAATCCCCCACTATGTTTTTCTTTCAGAAGATTCTCTCTCATAGAACTCTTCGGAATACATAGCTGATTTCCCTTGAATAACAGTCCATTCTGAATCAAATATTCGATCCATTGGCTTATGTCATAAGCCTCTTTAAAATCTGCATCATCCCTATACATGTCCTTAAGGCTATCAAAACCTAAGGTCTTGACATGAAAATCCTATAGAATCAAACATTTCCTGCTCAAAGCATCAACAACTTTGTTAGCAGTTCCAGAAATATGCTTTATAACAAAAGTAAAATTCTTCATATATTCAACCCATTTTGCATGTTTCTGGTTCAGTTTTTCCTGTCGAGTTATGAATTGTAAGGCATGGTTATCGCTATACAAGACAAACTCCTTTGGAACCAAGTAATGCCTCCATTTCTTCAGTGCCTATATGACTGCATAAAATTATTTATCATATGTGGAGTATTTCACTTTGGCATCATTCATCTTCTCACTGAAATATGCAATTGGTCTATTGTCTTGACTCAAGACTTCTCCAATCACAAATCAATTTGCATCACATCTGACTTGGAACATTTTACTAAAGTCTGGCAGAACAAAAGCTGGTTGTCCAGTTATCTTCTCTTTTAGCAACTTGAAACGTTTCTCTGTTTCCTCGGTCCAATGGAAATATTTATGTCTTTTCTTGAATGTATCCATCATTGGTGCAGACATTCCACTAAAATTTTTGATGGATTTCCTGTAAAATCTAGCCAATCCATGGAAGCTTCGAGCTTCAAAGATATTCTTTGGCAATGGCCAATCTCTGATTGCTTTTACCTTCTCAAGATCCATCTTTAGCTTGTTCGAAGACATCACAAAACCAAATAAACAAGCTCTTTCTTCATGAAAGACGACTTCTTGAAATTTATCAGCAACTTCTCTTGTTGTAACCTCCTCATTACTACAGTTAAATTCTTTAGATGTTCTTCTTCAGTCTTACTGAAGATCAATATATCATCAAGATACAAAATCACAAAATTTCCAATGAAATTTTTCAAGACTTCGTTCATCAACCTCATAAAAGTACTTTCCGCATTCATCAAACCAAATGGTATGACAAGCGATTCATATAGTCCTTCATTTGTTGTGAATGTTGTCTCCATTCATCACCTTCCCTCATTCTAATCTGGTGGTATCCACTCTTTAGATCAATTTTTGAAAAAAACTTTGCTCCACTCAAGCAATCCATCAAGTCATCCATCCTCAGTAAAGGAAATCTATACCTAATGGTGACTTTTCTTATATCTCTTGAGTCAGTACACATTCTCCATCCACCATCCTTTTTTGGACTTAACACTGTAGGTACAGCGCATGGACTCAAGCTTTCTCTCACCAATCCTTTATCCATCAAATCCTGGACTTTCTTCTTAATTTCTTCATTCTCCTGCGGTGTCAATATATACATGGCTTTGTTTGGTAAACTTGCTCTAGGTATAATATCAATATGATGTCTTACACTTCTGATAGGTGGCAATGAACAAGGTAAATCATTCACCACGATATCAGCAAAATTATCTAGCAGTTCTTGAATTTCCTTAGGTACATCATCTATCTTGGTACTGGTTAAGATGACTCTAGGCTTCCTTACTACAACAAACTACATCTCTTCCTCTTTCTTGACTTCATCAAGAATTTCCTTCCCACTCATGAGAAGTATAGTATTGCTCACCTTTGTTTTTACCTCCTTGTCCTTAATTGGCAGTAACATATGCGTCCTACCATCCTTCTTTAAAGTATATGTGTTCTTTCTCCCATAGTGAACAACATTTCTATCATATTTACATGGTCTCCCCAACAAAAGATGACAGACACCCATGGGAATAACATCACATAAAATTTCATCCTTGTATCCCCATATCTTAAATTCAACTAAACCTTGTTTAGTGACAGTTACCTGATGTCCTTTTTGCAACCACGAAACCTTGAATGGGCTCGAATGTGCAACAATCTCCAACTCCAATTTCTCCACCATTTCTGTGGATACTAAATTATATGTGCTTCCACTGTCCACTATCACCTTGCATACCCTTTCCTTAGTCTTGCAAGAAGTTCTAAACAAATTGTTTCTTTGGACTGGATTTTCTATCTCCTTCTTTGGTTTCAAGGTAATTTTCTACATCATTAAAGATCTTTCACCTTCTTCATCTTCAGCCTTGACATTTCCCCTCTGTTCTTATCAAATATGAGCTTCACCTCCTCCATCTCTTTTTCTATCAAGACATTCATAATATTTATGTCCAATCTTTCCACAGACAAAACATTTTATCTCATCACCTCTGCCTCTTCCTCTTCCTCTGGCTGGAGGAAAAGTATTTCTATCGGCATACTGTCTCCCCTGTGAACTTCCTCCTCTTTCAGGGTGAGTGTGAGGTTTCTTCTCTTCATCCTTGGGTTTTTGCACTCTGTCTTGGGTAATTGCTTTGCCTCTGCTCTGACTTCTACCTTTTCCTCTTTGACCTTGCTTTCAGGCCAATTTCTCTTCAGCCTTCAGAGAAATATGATAAGCATCTTCCACATTTCCAATCGTCACCATGCTCATATCGTCTGGAATGTAATATCTCAGACCATTCATGTATCTAGAAACCTTCTCATCATCACTCTCATGATGACCTACTCTGATGTTTATCCTATAGAACTCTTCATTGTATTCTTTCACTGTCATTCCTTTCTGTCTCAAATTTTTCATTCTTCGAAACAAATTAATTTGGTAATCTTTGGGTATAAACTTGGCTTTCATCTTTGCAACCATTCTATCCTATATTTTTATTCTTTTCTTGCCTTTGCAACACCTATCAACCTGCAGTTCATCCCACCACAGTGTCGTATTCCCTTTAAGTCTAGTGATGACATGTTTAACTTTCTTATCTTCCACGACATCCTCATAGTTGAAGTACTTATCTCTAGATCTAAACCAATCTAGCAGCTCCTCAACTTCTAAGTTTCCTTCATACATTGGAATATCCATCTTTTCCCTTGAACCTATTCTTGCAATAGCTCTAAATAGACATTCTTCCATAGTATCTTCGACTGCAACTTCTTCTTCAGCTCCGTCCTCATTTTCAATTGTGTCTTCACTGACATCTCAAGCATCAACTATCCATCTCTGTGTTGTCTCCATATAATCTAATCAAGCAAAGAGTTCTCTCATTTACGTTTCCACAACTGGATCAATAATTTTCCTCTAATGATGTCTTCTGGGTGGCATCGTTCGAATCTATTCCACTTAGAATTTAGAATCTGAGCTCTATTACCACTCTGACGTAGACACCCCCTACCTCAGCAGGTTCTGCATGACCTCTCAGTCTAGGATTGTTATTAATATCCCCTTTGAGTATGATTGACTCTTTGATTCCCTATAGGAATACTCCACACACAATTTTCTATCCACATGTCCTTCTTTGGAACTACGCTTGGGCAAGTAATCCCTATGCACCAACTCTCATCCAAGTGACCAACCGACGTGACCACAATCTTCACCCAAAAATTGATTTGGTTTTCGCGACTTCACGATCACTGATGTGAGTGTTGAAGGGAAATCTCCCTGTGGACAGGTAGATCGCCTCAAAGAGATAGACTCTTAACTCTAAGACAGAAAGAGATTATCATGGTCATTGACTTCATTTTAGATCTAGGTGGACTAGTGTGTGAGAAGGGAGGAGAAAAGAAGTACCTTTTACCAGTGTTTGTCCCTGCACACTCCAAGTTGAGCTCCAATCTTTTGCTCTTCGATAAGCCCTGTAGACAAACAAAGTATGGCCACTTCCTACTCTATCAAGATTAGTCTGAAATAGATCTATCTACTAAAGAGACAAGATCATGTGAGATTGAACATGAATTAGAAAGAAACAGGCCAAGCAAATTATATTAATGAGGACAAAACATTGCTTACAGCCGTGGATTGATTGCAACAGTTCTTCCAAATCCTCCTTGTCTACCCCTTGCTCAAAATATCCATGATCCGAATGATCATAGCTTCACTGATTTCTCCCTATGAGATCATAGGTCTCTTGCTTCCAAAATATCTCTGTTCTAGCACCACTTATGAGATCATAAGTTTGGTGTGATTCTCTCTTTTCAGTCCTCCTTTCACCATTAGAAAGCTTGCTTATATAGCCTTGGAGAGGCTTTAACCACTTGAGATATCCTTGGGGAAGTTGAGGATTTTCCTCCTTCAGTTGAGGATCTGCCCTAAGATCATGGATGGACTAGGGATTCGAATCCAACTACCTTCCATGAATGAAAGGATCCTTCCCCCATTCATCTCAACAACTTAACTACTACCCAGAATAGGTAGCGCTCCCTCAAAAGGACCATTAGAGTGTTGTAGTGCTCCCTAGTAGACTTTAGTGGGGTGCCAATGCTCTCAAAATCCATAGCGCTCCCTCAAAAGGGCCAGAGGAGATTTATAACGCTCCCAGACAGTGTAAGGGAGAGTTTCGACGCTCCCAGAAGAGGTATAGAGGAGCACTCTCCATCAAAAGCTTAGTTTTTTAGTGTTTTCAGATGGCGAAAGGTTTGCAAGTCTACTGACTCATCTCTCCTCTTCCAAATCAAATGTGTGAGGTGTTTCAAGTGTCCTTCTCATGTCGTTATAGGCATGACATAGGCATCATGGTAGCATGCTTTCTTTGACACTTGTGACACTTGTGAGAAACATGCGACACTTGCGACCTTGTGATCAAAATGCGACACTTGCGGCCTTTGTAATGACAACACTTGCGACACTATCAAAGTGAGTATTTTTAATGTGTAACAGATTTCCCCCCAAAGTATGAAGTTAGAAGACAAGAACTGATAACTGAAATGCTTTGTAGACTTTCAAGCAAGGGTATAGACGCAGAGAACTTGACAGAAGCTACACACAAACATCCAACAAATATTATGACATGTTTCAAACCCAAGGCAGGCATACCTATGCTTGGGCGATCAAGACTTGCAAGATATGGCTACCATAAAATACACTGCGGATCCATAATTGTATTGATAAAAAGGTATATCCACCGAGGATACAGTGTGGATCTATACTCTGATGACCTGAACTGATCGTAGCCATGAAGAATACATAGTGGATCTACGAGATGACAAGACATAGCCATGACCAATAAAAAGGGGATCTATGTAACAGTATATGTGTCATTGCTTAAAAGAAACTCCATTGCAACCTGGGCAAAGTATATATCAAAGTGATCACTCAACCCAGGGTCTTCTTACCGATCCCGATGTAGTACGAATCTAACCATGTGAATAGATGTCCTGATGTCGAACATGGCAGAAACCACTTGATTACCAATCAATGATGTAAACTGTTAACAAGTGTGAGGGAGATCGCCATTATTGTCAATGATTCCCAAGGTACCCTAGTACATTCCAACGAATGTGAATGGATGAGCTGGAGTCGAACATCCGTGGAATCATCCAATCAGAGGTCAGTGATGTAAACCTATTTTCGGATGTGAGGAGGCCTGCCATTGAGGCATGCAGGTCCCAAAGTACTAACTGGTTTATAAGTCTAGTTCCTGGATAATGTGTTGAAGTCAACAGGAATAGACTCGTCGAAGGAGGGCCTTAATGTATCCCCCATCAATGATGCCAAATGGACATAGAGATATAATTGGTAGATCAAATGAACATGGAATGACATGGGTATTGAGACAAGATATTTGTGATGGCTGACTCTCAAGGCGGATACTTCCCTTGAACATTGAGGCACAACAGCAGAAACATGACATGGACCAAAACTTGATGATGCAGTGGATGCTATGACTTACGTCAAGTGACCCAAAGGAGTGAACATAACTCAAAGGATTGGCTCAGTGCAGAGGTTCAGTGGATTATAATGTGTGCAAATGACAAAGTGTCGTGTTCAAGGGCGACTCTAAGAATTACTTGGTAATGTTCTCAAGAGACTTCTTGGCTTGCTTCTTTCAAATTTTCCCCCATCCAGACAGATGAGTACCTCTTTTTTATTTAAGGAGCTCGAGGAGGATAACACATGCTCGATATAACTCACCTTTGGTAAGTTCCTCTTCCTTTTTTTAACGAACTAGAAGAAGTAAGGGTTTGATCCCGTATGGGCCTGTCGATGTGTGTTTTAGCGAGTCCAAAGACAGAAAACTCGAAGGTTTTTCATGATTATAGAGTTTGGAAAAACACTTAAAAGAGAACTCTCTCATTTCCTTTTTCGTACAGTAGTCTGACAAGACCGAAAAAGAGATAAACTGTCGCTCGAAAGATGCCCTTTTGAACCTTTTAACGAGTGTGAAAGAAAACAAGGTCACTCAACAATATTTTCATATTTAGAGAGTCTGAAAAGAGTTTAAAGATGACTTTGATGTTGTCCTTCTTCGTAATGTTAGTCTTGTGAGGTCGAAAAAGAGAAAAATTATCACTCGAAAGATGCCTTTTCAAACCATTTAACGAGTGGGAAAGGAAGCAATATCACTCGGCATTATTTTCATGTTAAGAGAGTCTGAAAAGAGATTAAAGGAGACTCCAGGGGGTTCCTTTTTTGTGTATCCATACAGGTCCGAAAAAGAGATAAAAGTCTACCCAGATGCATTCTCATGTATTTACGATCATGACAAAGAACAAAGACTAAGCTCGGTATGCCCCCATATTGAAAGCTAGTGGCTGAACTCCAGAAAGATCATCAAAGGATGGAGACATGCCCTCCAAGCTTCGATTCATTTACTGGCTCTGAGGTCATCACCAATTTCTCTAGTAGATGAGAAAAAGGAGAAGGGTGGATGAAAAGAAGGTTCAAGAGAGATGATTGTTTCATTTTTTAACGAGCTTGACACAGAAAAAGAACTATGCTAAGGGCCTATGTTTCATTTTTTAATGAGCTTGCCAAAGAGAAGAGAAACTATTCTCGTGGTTTCGTCCGGATCATGGCTTCCAAGAGGATAATGCTCTGGAAGGGTACCATGTCAATGGATAAAATGTGGTCATGGCCTTCAAGAGATATTCATTGAATGGAAGACAATCATTCTGGAAGGAACACATGTCGAGGGTCATGATAGGGGTAAGGAGATCAAGCTCCAATAACCCTACCGAAGAGATCACCATGTCAACTACCGGATCCAAATCATCGAAAGTTGAGTTCATGGGAGACAACACCACATAATTGACATGTGGCGGGGGCAATACTGTCTACATATAAGAACCACTTTGGGAGGTAACCCAGTCGGGGCTGATCAATGAAATTTGATCAAAAGTCACAATTTTTCCATCGTGAGGGAAAGATAGCACACGGAAAAGGGTGGATACAAGAGCTTTCATAGTATAGACATAATCCCGCCCAAGGAGTAAAGAGAAATCCAAGGGGTCTCGGACTACCATGACATCGATAAAGACATTTTTTCCTCCCAAAGTTACAGGAAACTGAGGAAGGATCCCTAAAGGTTGACTAGTTCTTTTGGTAAAAGCTAACAGATTCTGTGTAACCGGTGCAAGTTGCGGACAACCCAAAGCGTACCAAGCAATAGAAGACAAAATACTAACGGACGCACCTTCATCTATCAGCGTTTGAGGAACGTCTCAACCACGAACCTATACTGTAATCTGGAAAGGAATGTGGGAGGGAAGATGAGGTCTAGTTAGCGCACCCCAATAAAAAAGGATGGCCTCATTACTTGGAGGGGGTTTCGCAGAAGAAGGAGGAATGCCCTCCGGTATGGTAGACTCTGTATTAATGAGAAAAACATGGGCAGTATTGGGTTTATTCTCTAGAGGGAGAGTAGGATCGACCAATGATGGGATCGGATCTACCATGCAGGCACTCTTCAAACGAAGAGTGGGATTGACCGATGATGGAATCGAATCAACCACTTTGACATTCCTCAATGGAGGAATGGGATTGACTGATGGAAAAACTGGATCGACCACTTTGGAACTCTTCATATGAAGGGTGGGACTGACCGAGGAAGGGACTGGATCAGCCACTTTGGCACTCTTCAGATGAAGGGTGGGACTGACCGAGGAAGGGACTAGATCAGTCACTTTGACATTCCTCAATGGAGGAATGGGATCGACCGATGGAGAAACTATATCGACCACTTTAGTTTCATTCTTCGAGGGAAGAATGGGGTCGACGGGTGGAAACGAATCAACTTCTTTGGTGTCACTCTCTAACAAGAGAGTGGGATTGACCGAGGATGAAAACAGATTGACCACTTTGGTGTCACTCTTTTGATGAAGAGCAGGGCTGATCGATGACGGAATTGGATCAACTACTTGGGTTCGTGGTTCAATCGAGGAGGAAAATAGATTGACCACTTGATCAACCAGACTAACCGGGGATGGAACTGGATTGACCAGTCCATCAACCAATGATGGGTCAGAGGAAATCTTACGATATCCTTTTGGAAGTTGAAGTTTTTCCAAAGGAGAAGAAGCCTCATCCATGCGAGGACAAAGGTGAGAGTAATGATTACCTTTACATAACATGCAAGGGAACTTGATACTTTTCTTCTTCTTACCAACCTGAACATCACTAGTTGACGGGGTATCATCGACATGACTGACAGAGGTCGATGACATGGAGGACCGCATTTCTAAGACCTGGGTAAGACCGGGGCAATCCCTCAGAAAGTGGTCACCCTTACAAAGGCTGCAAGGGAATTTGGGTTTTGGATTCTTCATTTTAATCTTGTGACCTCATCAACACTCCCGGTACTATTAATAGTAACTGGTTTCTTCGATCCAACATCTGATGTTGTTGGGGCCTTTGTCCTTTTTGGATTCTTCTTCTTCTTCTCTTTCTGTTTCTTCTTCTTCTGATCAACCTGGCTACTTGCTTTAGAGATTTCACTATGTGAAGAAGGAGAAATGGAAGGAGACTTGATGGACAAAGAAGGTGAAAATTCGACATGAGGTTGATGTGTGGGTGGTGTATTGACATCCAAAGTATTAGGTGCAACTAAAACATTGGGAGGATTTGGGATCATCGGAGTGGGGAACAACCAAACTGGTAATCCAATAGTGAGTCCTGGAAGACTTAGTGTGGCAACATATGGAGGACCAAATTTTCCAAATGAAGGAAAGGTATAAGGTTCCCCAGAAGGAGGGGTTCCTCCATTGGTACTCCCAGGATTTGATGTCATTAACATTGACTCAACCTAAGGTCCCCTAAGTAAAACAAACAACACATGCTACGAATCTGAGAAGCAATCAATCAAACAAACCTTCCTACAATGAAACCACTAGTTGGTGATGAAATCCAACATCGTGAGATCATAATAGGAAGGGGCAGGGATAGAGCAGGTGGATCAGTTACGTTGGTGACCTACTTAATGAACTTATGCCTTGGTGAAAGCTTCCACGTAGTAATTTTGGACTTACCCTCCAAGGAGCCCGAGTGAGTTTGACCAACGTCTGTTCCAGGTACAGTGAGACTTCCCTTCACCGTCACCTTGTGTGAGACCTTAAAGATTGTGGCTACTAAGGCCACCAACTCATAGTCAGCCCCTAGGCGGGTACAATCGATAGTCCACTTGAAACATATGGGCAAGATAACAAGTCCTAAATCAACTTGAAAGGCTCCCACACATAATCGTGGGTATACCTTCCAGTGACCCGCAATATACGATCCAACCACTACAAACAGTTGAACCACAGAGGGATAATCTCCATAACTCACCCGAATGCGACCTCGTGCGTAACCCCTGTGTGAGAGGGGGATCCCAGCAAACCAATACGACAATTGGATTTGACTCTCCCTACCGCAAGATACTAATTTTGTTTGATAGCTTTGGAAAGTTATCCTTTCAATCTATTCCAAATCCCTACACCTTAAACTAATGTAGGTTTGCTAACAAAGATGTAAAAATTCTGATAGATTTTAGTTAAGCATTGATTTTAATGGTTGTTGTTTACTCAGAGGGTGTACGAAAATGAAGCTGATGAAATGATGACTCAATTCCCAAAAATATGCATGAAATATGATAAGCAATCATTTCTTTTCAATGAATGCCTATTTAAGGGAAAGAGGAAGAGTCATTTTCACTATCAAACACTCGATAAGGAATGCCCTTAATCAATTTCAGAAATGAAAACTAATATGAAAAATAATCACTAAGATGTACTTTTGTCATTTGTATGCGACTAATGATCAATTCAATGAAAAACTTGTCTTGCCAACTACCCTTTCAGATCAAGGAGATTCAGACAAGAATATGCAGATTTCACACAAACAACACACCCTTTTACAATCAAACAAGAGAAAGAAAATAAAAAATGCAAAAGGAAGTAGAAATATATTGGATCAAATGACCTCAAAGAACCAAATGAGAAGAGTTACAGACTTCTAATGTCCTTCACTAGAGTTCTCGCTCAGTCGCATAGGAGAGAAGAAAGCAAGGGATTGATTTCAAGCTCTCAAAAGAAAAAACTCAAAAATAATGAAGAAGGGCATAAAATATGAACAATAAGGTGTTTACTTCTCAAGATGAAGGATGTCAGAGGTCAAGGGAAGAAGCATTGAATCTCAAAGTAGCTCAACAAGTAAGAAACAGGGTTTTTAACCTCAAAAATGCAATTTTTTGAAGGGATTTTGTGAAAACAGGGGCTGACGCTCTGTTGTAAGGGACACCAGGGCGTTACAAATCTCTTTCCAACACTCTAAGGGAGCGTTGGTTCCCTACTAACAAGGCAGGGGAGTGATGGTGCCCAAAAACTCACAAAAATGTCCAAAAAACCTTAAAATTCAGTCAAATTTTGACAAACAAGCTGAGTGTGATGGGGTAAGGAATCAATAAGCAAGTGAAATCATATATGAAGGGGTGAAAAAGGCCTAATAAAATAGATTTTTATACAAGGACTATGAGGAAAAATCAAAACCAAAAAGTTCTGATTCGATTCCCAGTGGAGTCGCCAATTTCTGTTGAAGGAAAATCTCCCTACGGACAGGTAGGTTGCCTCAAAGAGCTAGACTTTTAACTCTAAGATAGAAAGTGCTTATCATGGTCACTGAATTCTTTTTAGATCTATTTAGACTAGTGTATGAGAAGGAAGGAGAAAATAAGTACCTTTTACCAGTGTTTGTCCCTGCATGCTCCGAGTTGAGCTCCAATCTTTCGCTCTTCGATAAGCCCTGTAGACAAAAAAAGTATGACCACTTCCTACTGTATCAATATTAGTCTGAAATAGATCTATTTACTAAAGAGACAAACTCATGTGATATTGAACATAAATTACAAAGAAACAGACCAAGAAAATTATATTAATGAGAACAAAACATTGCTTACAGTCGTGGATTGATTGCAACAGTTTTGCCAAGTCCTCCTTGTCTACCCCTTGCTCAAAATATCCATGATCCAAATGATGATAGCTTCACTGATTTCTCCCTATGAGATCATAGGTCTCTTTCTTCCAAATATCTTTGTTCCAGCGCCACTTATGAGATCATAAGTTTGGTGTGATTCTCTCTTCTCAGTCCTCCTTTCACCATTAGAAAGCTTGCTTATATAGCCTTGGAGAGGCTTTAACCACTTGAGATATCCTTGGGGAAGTTGAGGATTTGCCTCCTTCAGTTGAGGATCTACCCTAATATCATGTCTAGACTAGGGATTTGAATCCAACTGCCTTCCAAGAATGAAAGGATCCTTCCCCCATTCATCTCAACAACTTAACTACTGCCCAGAATAGGTAGCGCTCCCTCAAAAGGACCATCAGAGTGTTGTAGCGCTCCCTAGTAGGATTTAGGGGGGTGACAATGCTCTCAAAATACATAGCGCTCCCTAAAAAGGGCTAGAGGAGCTTTATAACGCTCCCAGATAGTCTAAGGGGGAGCGTTGGCGCTCCCAGAAGAGGTATAGGGGAGCGCTCTCCTTCAAAATCTTAGTTTTTTGAGTGTTTTCAAATGGCGAAAGGTTTGCAAGCCTACTGAGTCATCTCTCCTCTTCCAAATCAAATGTGTGAGGTGTTTCAAGTGTCCTTCTCATGTCGGTATAGGCATGACATAGGCATCATGGTAGCATGCTTTCTTTGACACTTGCGAAACTTGTGAGCAACATGCAACACTTGCGACCTTGTGAGCAAAATGCGACACTTGCGACACTATCAAAGTGAGTATTTTTAATGTGTAACATTGATTCCCTCTGACTCGTCAATCCTTGAAACCCAGAAAGTCTAATGGGTTCTTTGATTCATCCCTTGAATTTACTTGATGTGACTACTGACTAGAACCTAGGGCCCTGTTGGCATCCCCACAATATTTTCAATTCTTAAAGCAGTGAATCATAAATTTTATAGCTTCCCTTGCTTAAACATTTGAACATTTCCACTTGAAAGATGAATCTTGGGCTATATAAGGTTTTTATTTTTCCTAATTCTCGTTTTCATGCTTCATTCATGACCAAAAGCATGAACGAAGCATGGAAACTTGCAAATTTATTGCATTTGATTTTAAGGCTTATTTTCCTAAGAAAACTAATCATCATACAAACCTTTTTAAGAATGATTTTTTTTTCTTTAATGCCTATATCATGTCAGTAAAATGGTTGTTTTTAATTGCTCATTGTTATAAGGTCTACTTTGGACATTTGAATGCTATATCGGGAATCAATTAATGTTAGACTATGATTGTGTTCCATGTATAATTTTTGGTAAATCCTTATATGGTCGTTATGTGTGATTTCTCAAACACCTCTCTTCTTGACCTTATAATGAGTAACTCCACCCTTTACACATGATGATACTTAAATGCATGCGGTCGTATTTTGTACTCTGCTGGTAGTAGAAGCTTGAAAACTAAATGTCCATTATTTCAATTTAAGTCTTGTACCTTCGACTATTCATTACACCACAACACCTTATTCTTTTATGAAACCCCTTATGCCTTCATTTAATTCATGTGAGGGTTTTGTTTCTATGGTTTTTTCCATGTTCCTCCATGTTCTGTGAAACCCTTCTTGCTTACAGTGGCTTCTATTGCCCCCATTATTGTTTGTCTCAATCCACATGGCCCCTGTTGTTCACATCGAACCAAATGGATAGCAAACCCTGCTCCTGTATGAAAATGCAAGGGAAGACCTTAAGGGTCAAGGCTGGCTCGAATTTCTTGAGAGATTTCAATGTTTTAACATGCAAACAACCCAAGAGTTTTCCCTCTCTTTTGATAGCTTCTGAGCCAAAGTAGGAGATATTCAAATTGAAGTCACCAAGGAGTTTTTAAGCCAGGGGACAGGTCTTCCACTTAGCAGGCATAAATGGTTTAAAATGCCAAGGTAGAGGAGGTGTTGTAGAGCCTGTTCTTTACCTCTAGGAAAATCAAGTGTTGTGATAAAGGTATGCCTGTATCTCTGTTGAAAACTAGGTGGAACGGTTTACTAGCAATATTGAGACAATTCATTACATGTGAGGGTCTCTTTGGCCCATTTTTTCTATATCACATAATATTGTTGATGAACTTCATCGGTTTCCAGTTGAATCTGCATTTTTATTTATTGAGAAGTTTGTATAAGATGGCCAAGAAGAATAAGAGACAGTGTTTAAATTCCAGTCTGTTTCATCATGGGTTGATAAGGATGTTGTTAGTCCATCAATTAAAATTTCAAGGGGATTATTGGGACACTTTCCTAACTCAAAATGGTTTCATTACACCTAGTCCCGTAGAGGTTGATAAGCCCATGTTGGAAGAAACCCCAATTCCTTCCATTGGCAGAACAATCTCCTCATCTAAAGAACTCCGTGATAGGGTTGTGCTCGATGAGCCTATACCCAAGCAACTAGATGTTGAACCATCATCCTTTAAATTTCATGACCAAGAGCAGTACGCCTACCCTAACACCTCTGAAAAGAACGCAAACAGGCCCTCGAGCAAACTGTCCAAAAATCTATCAGATGTAGGGTTTAAAAACAAAAGGGTAGGGAGATTAATTTCTGGGAGCCTATGAAATAAATCGAAGTCTTATATGAGCTCGATCAAAATGATCGACGTCCATGAGAGATCCAATTCTAAGATTGAGATATTTTTCGCAGAAGAAGACCCGAGTTATCTCAAACCAGATCTCATCCAGGCCTACAATTTTGTAGACAATCTACCACCATGCCTGAAGCATAGCCAAGGTTTTTCAGGTATTAAGCTCGGTAAAAAACCTAGAGATAATAGTGGTAGCATGCTAACGCATGGACATGGACTTCCTCAAACAATTGTTACAGATCCACGGTGTGATGTTTCTTTGTTTTGGATGGACAAGTACTAAACAGATATACCTTCCCTTCAAATGCATATCAAAACCCTCACTACTTAGGTCGGCTCATTAACAAGTGAAAATAAAAGACTTAGGTTCAGCGCTCAAAGGCAAGGGAAGTGTTTTAAAAGAAATGGAAATGTAATAATAAAGAATGTTGAGAGTGTTACAACAGTAGTTAACTCTGAGATCTTGTGAGTCAAATTTAGCATGCAGTTATGAGGTAAAGATTTGTTTGATTTTCTTAGTTGTATTTTTATTTTAGTTTTCCTATTATTATAGATTTAATTAGATTTCTATTGTTTGAAATAAAACTAGCTATAGAATCAATAGCCAGTTCATTCTCCTTAAATTTTTCTGGAAATTGTTGATTAGAATAATATCTAAACTTCTATATTTTCATTTTTCCTTTCAGGATATCGTATAGTTGGTAGTGATCTGATAATATGGACCATTTCTTAGTTTATTATCCATTTCTTTGGCTCATCTTTTGTAAACAGAAACAAACTTTTTATAGTTTTGAGAGATACAGTATGATATGGAGTGGTTATAGTACCCTCTATTTTGCAATTAGCAAATCATTTTTGAGATTTAGTATTATCCCACAAGATAACATGTTTAGCTTCTCTGAACTCTTTAAATATTAGAGATTTTTGTACTAAAGGCATCCTTTCCTGGGGCAGAAGATGGACGTTTGATTTACAGACTTTAATGGAACAACAATGGACATTTAGGCTTTAGCTTTTTGTGGATGGTGTATTCATTTAAGTTTTGTTTATCTTGATATAATAATAAGTTTTGATAGCTTTAGTATTCATGATTTATTATATTATTGGGATAATACCTTTATAAATGTGTCCATAAATAGCGCTTCAAATATTAATTGTGTGATCATCTATTCAGTTTTAATTACATGATTTCTCCTTTAATTTTCATTGAAAGATTAAATACAAGGGTGTTTGCTAATAGATGTTTATTAATGAAATTACTTGAAATCCTGAGATCAGTAACTATCGGTATCATTCTTTCTATTATTAAAACTTAACTACCAACATAATTGTTTTGCATTTATTCTAAACATACTTAAAGTTCCTTGCAGGTTAAAGTTCCTTGCAGGTTTTCCTCCTGGACAAGGTGGTTGAATGATTTCTGATCGCATAGATATTTGGATGCATATCATCAGCTCACTAACATGTTAGTTTATTTCTTTCTGTCATTTTTTTTATCGTTGAAACTCAAATATATGGTCTGGATTTGACCATCCACATACTTCTGTTTCATGATATTTTTATTTTTTATTTTTTATTTAGTTTAGATTAATTAAGAAAAAACAAAAAAAATATCTTATGTGCTTTCTTTATCTACTTTTTTAAAGAAGTAATTTTCACATCAAGTTTAGTAAGTTTAGACTAAAACTTGCAGCCTGTAAATAATGTATATAAATACGATTTATCTATATTTGGCTTAAATATGCCTATTACAGTCACATCAGAGCATATGTACATATATGTATATAATATTTAGTAATTAGTTATTTATTTCTTTTCTTTTGTTTTTGTTTCTTTTAGGATTCTTAGATTGGCCAACAGAGCCATTAAACCCGTCAGAACGAGTTATACCAAATGACTTGGGTTACTTAGACAACCCCAGACCAGGCTCATTCTTCCAATTAACAGATGATCATCTTCACCTGTCAATAAATGATGCTAGAAGGAGGACCTGAATATGATTGATGGCACGTGGAAGTCGCAAGACTCCTCCCCCACACACTTGCTCCCCTATAGTAACAAGGAGTCATTCTGAAAACAACATTACCTCTCAAACAACAACTATCTCAAACGAAAATCCACATATTACCATTGAGCCAGTAACACCAAACCCTCAAGGGTCCGACGTACAAGAAATTGTCCATCAATCACTTCTAAGGACACATGGTGCTTTGGCCTGTATCAAGCAACTTGGTTGGCCACTGAATAAACCTCTGGATTTCTCTGATATCAGAGATAAACTTGAAGGCATTGGTTTTCTCCTAAACCCCACAGATCTAGATCACATTCCCACTCCCACTAGAAGAGGATCTGGTATCCCACCTTCACCACCTCATTCATCTCCTTCCTCTTCAGGAGAGGAGTCATCCAGTGAAGGCGGTTCTTCATCCGAACCATCTCAAACTTTGACACCACCTACACACATGTCAAATCAAAAAAATCCTGCCAAACCTTAGCTTGATCAAGACGTTGTGGCCATACCTGGACCCCAACACCCTTTGCCTAAACACCCAGAGAAATGGCTACCCAAGTTCGATCCAGACTCTAAGAAAATCATCGAGGATCACATAAAGAAATCCATGCTAGCCATTAGACTCCAAAGCGTAGAACATGAATATGTAGTATGTAGAATCTTTCCTTATACGTTTGAGGGCAGTGACTCTACATGGTGTTTTTCCCAACAACCCCATACCATTGTATCTTGGGACAAATTTGAGTCTTGTTTCCTTGAGAAGTTTGGAGATAATAAATCTCCCGAAGTCTTATTCATGGAACTCTCCAACTTAAATATGAACCCTAAAGAAAAAATAATATATTTTAACTAAACGTTCCTCACATTAAAAAATCAAATCCCCATTGATTCAATGCCCGCTGAAAATCTTATTGTTGCATATTACACCAAAGCCCTACACTAGAATGTAGTTATTTGGGTCAAAAGGTCTAACAAGGAAACATTACTGGAAGCCTTCGAGGAGGAAAGCCAAATCGAAAATGATATTTTAAGCCTAAAAGATAATATTAGTAACGAGGCAGAGATTACCCCGTCCTTTAAGAAGAAAATAGAAATTCTTCCTAGACCTCCCCAAAACAAAGCTCAATCAGAGAGCTCATATTTGGAAAGTTTACAAAAGGTCATCCAAAAATGATCAAATCAAGTCGTAGACTTAAGGAGATTAGTTGAATAAGCATCTTCAAGCAAAGGGACTTACAAACCCCCTTTTAGAAAACCTTTTCCCTCAAACTAGCCAAACCCAAACCCTAAAGGCCTGAATCTCGAAAGCTTACAATACACTATACAAACAATCCTTGAAGCACATGATAACTTAGTTCCCCCTGAGAATTCTAAAGATGTGGTTGAAGAAGAAATAGTTTAAGAAGATGAATCATCTCCCAATATCTTTGAGCCTTTTTCCGACAGTATATTTCAAGCTAATTTTGAAACTGTCCATCCTTACAATACTAGAAGTAAAACTCAGAATAAACTCTCTTCTGAAACGGGAACTAATGCGCCTCAGAAACAATTTAAACAAACTGAAACAAAACAAAATTAGGCAACCCCAAGTTTAGAATATTATTTGATTGAA
Source organism: Picea mariana (assembly GCA_032191745.1). Classification (NCBI taxonomy): domain Eukaryota; kingdom Viridiplantae; phylum Streptophyta; class Pinopsida; order Pinales; family Pinaceae; genus Picea; species Picea mariana. The sequence continues at coordinate 27,676 of JASDQU010738525.1, read as the reverse complement.
GACCTAAAAAAACTTAGAGCTAATATTTTTGTTTATGAACTATTGAAATTCCCTTTTCTTCTACAGAAAATTCTTCAGAACATTACAGAAAACAACAAAAACAACAATCTGAACATCAAGAAAATTGCAGAAATCTATCCTAAAACACCTCAAAAGGTCCCTACTAAAACAACACTAGAACCCTCAGATAAAAGATATCTTACTTTAAAAAATGTAGCAAATGTATATAAAGTAATTTTAGGGACAACGACTAAAAACCAACAAAGTTCTATTGTTAATACTCACAAAAATGTCCCATCTTTTTTATTAACTTTTGAAATTTTCAATAGAAATGTACATAACTACATGGTAGATTCTGGCACATCATCAAATGTGATGCCTTTGTCTGTCTACCAAAAAATCAATGCTGAAGTTCAACCTTCTAGTCTAAAAATCATTCATCTCGATCGGACCAATGTTAAAGTAATTGGTGAATTAAAAAATGTACTTGTTAGGCTATCATCTAATCCTAAGGTTCACTAGATTATTGATTTCATTGTTGTTGACATCCCCAAAGTGTATGGTTTATTTTTAAGCAGGGATTGGTCTGAACAATTGCATGGATACTTTGCGACAGACTGGTCCCATTTGTGGCTACCATAGAATGGAAAGACTAACAGAATTAGCATTAATCGTGACCGTTACCTCAAGCACACCGTGACTGATTTAAATGATGGTAATGAACTATTTACTACTTCCACTAATTCACTTGAAATGCAGTGAATGAACACCTTTTTTGATAACTTCATGGCGGAAACTTCCATCATCACTGATCTGGAACAACAGTCAAAACTCGTGACATGCACACAGTCAATAGCTCTACCTAATGTGCCTAATACGACGATGAAGCTCACATATGGTCTCTCTACTTTGATGGATCCAAATCTAAAGAGGGAGCTGGTGCAGAATGTGTGCTCATTGACCCAATAGGTAACAAAAATTTGATCACTTGCCGACTAGAATTTGAATGTACAAACAACACCGCCAAATACGAGGCACTTCTGTAAGGACTCAAAAAGGCAGTAGATATGAATGTACTGAACTTAATGGTATTCAGTGATTTGGAGATTGTGGTCAGATAGGTAAGAAATTCCATACATTGCCTATCACCACATCTCAAAAGTTATCAAGCTGAGGTATGAAATCTAATGATTTTTTTTTTTGGCATTTAGCATTAATTCCATTCCAAGATTAAACAACTATGAGGCTAACTATGAGGCTATCACTAATTGGAGAGTGTTCGATGATGATCAGTAGATCATCATTTTTTTTCACATGGAGGACTCTTTATGAGGTGTGGTTATTGATGAGGTCACCCACGACGAAGATCTTCACAATTTTATGGTAATATCGGATCCAAGGTCTCCCGAATCAACATCAGATCTAGTAAATTATATCCCTAAATACATGGTAAGATTAGAAAAGTTTTATGATTTGCATGACAAATTCAGGAAATCAGTAAATTGTAAAACAAATAGTTCTTCCTTGACCCATGAAAAAGTAAATCTAGGGACTAAAGATAATCCATAATGTATCAATCTGGGAATGGGATGTTCCGAGCAAGAGAAGTCAATCTTTGTAAAACTGTTTAAAGAATTCAAGGATGTCTTTGCTTGGACATACAATGATTTAAAAACTTTTGAAACTAACATTATACAACACATCATCCCCATGAAACCCCAGACTCAACCCTTTCAGCAAAAGCTGATAAAGATGCACCCTAAACTCGAACCAATGGTCAAGAAAGAACTAAACAAACTATTGAATGAAAAAATAATCTTCCCAGTAAGACACAAAGAATGGGTATCTAATATTGTCCCTGTAAGGAAGAAAAGTGGAAAAAATCGACTCTGTGTCGATTTTCAAAACTTAAACTAAGCGTCTGATAAAGACAATTATCCTATTCCTCTAATGGAACAAATTCTTTAGCAAGTATCTGGTTCTGAAATATTGTCACTACTAGATGGTTTTTCAGGGTACAACCAGGTCCTCATGTCTCCCCCAGACCAGTTGAAAACCACTTTTCGTACCCCATGGGGTACCTACACCTATAGAAAGATGCCTTTTGGGCTTATAAAAACTAGGGCCACTTTCCAAAGAGTGATGGATATTGCTTTTTTCAGTCTCATCAACCAATCCGTAGTGGTCTATCTAGATGACATCATTGTTTTCTCCAAAAATAAAAGAGATCACTTATCCCATCTGAGATCTGTTCTACAACGATGTCGTAAGTACGACATCTCTATAAATCCTAAGAATTATTTCTTTGTAGTGGAACAAGGCAAGTTGCTCGGATTCATAGTATCCAATGAAGGGATGATCATTGATCCCGAAAGAACTCAAGTCATTTCCAAGCTTCCTCCCCCCTCCTCCAAAAAATCTATGCAATCTTCTCTAGGTCAAATAAATTTTGTGAGAAGGCTTGTCCCGAGTTTCTCGAAATGGTGATTCAATTGCAAAACTTAATAAAAAATCATGTTCAATATCACTGGGGACCGTAGGAAAGTCAATCTTTTGACTCCATCAAAAAATCCATAGTGGAGGCTCCCTCCCTAATGAGCCCAGATTTTTCACAAGATTTCACTCTTTATACGTTCGCCTTTGATCAATCTTATGTTGTTGTGCTAACCCAAAAGAATGATGAAAACAACAAAATTCCCATTGCCTTTATGAGCTCAGCCTTCAAGGGAGCAGAGCTTAATTACCCAACTTGTTGGAAGCTAATTAACATTTTCATACTGTCCTTATAAGCTGCCTACACCAGTGTTTTGCAAACTTTGATTTTGTCGCAATCTCTTCAATAAAACGACACTATTATTTTTGCGTTATGTGCACACTTACTTTTTTTCTTGTTTTCACGACTGAAAGCGTGAAAACCTAGTTTTCAAAGTCACATTAAAATCGTCACTGAATTGTTGCGATATTCCTTGTCAATATGCCCATCGTGTTTCCAATTTACTCATCATTATATAGTTGGCAAGACCCCTTGACTTGTACTCATTTGGCATTATTTGATTGATTATAAAGTTTCGCTTCATGAATGATTGAGTTTGTGATGCATTGGTGATTGGATTTATATGTTCTTTTATTGATTCACTTGATCATTGGTTTCATGAAAACACATTGGTGTTATGGTTAAACTCTTGGTATAAATCGTTCTATACAACACATGTCACATAATCAAACCCTTGGTATTGGTTTCGATTCATTGGTTTGGTTTTGAAACTATAACTATTGCTCGCCAAATGTTTAATCCGCTTACCATTGATTTCATTGGTTGATTGAATGGCATAATTGTTAACCTATACAATAATGGGTTGAATAGCTATTTGCACCGGCGGTTGTACTATAGATATAACTATTTTGCATGTATGAACTAGCTCCACCACCTTTGCACGATATGTCATTAATGTATTCCCCTATCCCTGTTTCACCTTTGCTAGTTTTGGGTAAGCCTGTGAGCATTCTGCCCCTGCATAGGCTACGTTCAAACCCTGGCTCGTTCACATCGCTCACCGTGTGCTCCTGTTGATGGCATCGATGGTGCGAATTGAGCCGAATGGTAGTCAAGCTCTATTACTCTTTGATAACACATGTAAGGATTTAGAGGATAGTGGTTGGCTCATGTTTGTTTAGAGGTTAGAGGGTTTCAATCTATTTTTTTCACAACAATTCGCCCTTACCTTTGATGGGTGTAGGGCTAAAGTAGGTGACATTCAGCTTGAACTAAATGAAGAATTCATTAGCTCTGCTATAGGACTAGTAGCCACGGGCCAGCGATGGTTTAAAAACTCTAAAGTTGATGAGGTGTCGTGGCCATTACTATTTGTATCATGAAAGGTTACATCCTGTGACAAAGGTATGCCTATTTCCACCCTTAAACCCAGGTGGCACGATCTTTTGATAATGGTTAAACAATTCATGACCTGTGAAGGTCGGTATGGATTGGTTTTTCTTTATCACCTTCGACTGTTAATGAACTTCATGGGTTATCCATTGAACATGACATTTTACTTCCTGCGTAGTCTTTACAAAATGGCTAAGCAGTTCAAACAAGAGAAGGCTGATAGCATCTTGTTTCACCATGGCTTGATTAGACTCATCGTCGTTCACCATTTAAAACTTCACGGTAATAATTGGAAAGTTTTTCTATCCCAAAATGTCTTTGTTGATTCAGAGTATGTCCAAATCGACAAATCTGTGGTTAGTGAGACTATGGTCGGGCCACCCGTGCCATTGCATGTCCTTCTTCCCTCTCCCAAGCCCTCGGTTGGCCCTGATATCGACCTACCAGACATCATAACAGACAAGGTGGAGGCTGTAAAGAAGCCGATAAGTAAGAAAGTCAAGGGTAACCCTACTGTCAACAGCAAGGGTAAAAAGAATGCTCAATTTATATTGATACTTGCTCGAAATAAACCTAAGTCTAATATCGATCAAAAGCCCATAGTTCTAAATGAGGACTCAAACTCCGATATTGAGCGCTTCCTAGCTGGAGAGTACCCTTATTCCCAAGGCTTATGCTCCGAGCAACCCTATGACTATGTATATAATTTTCCCCCATGCCTAAAGAATAATCCTAACTACACAGGAATCAAGCTTCATAATGAAACCCTCGGTGATTTAAACAAACCCTCGCCTCCAATTTCAAAGCCCGCATAGACATCATGTATCCAATGTAATGTGTGGCTTGAGCGCTACTATACCGACATTCCCTCGTTACAGTCAAATATCAAATCATTGGAAAACCAAGTTACAGTATTGTTGAGAGAAAGGGACAAGTTTCAAGCTAATGACAAGAAATAGAAAACCACTGGTTCAATCGTCTTTAGGAATGTCGAATCGGAAACAACCTTCGTCAATTCCAAATTATCATGACCAAGTTGCTTTCTGATTATCTAGGTATGAATTTCAATATCAATTGCATTTTATGAATTGCTAGGATTAATATAATGAATTGGGTTTTGATTTTCAGTTAGCTCTGTTCATTATTCGAAATGACTCTGTCATAGTTTGATTATAAAAAATGGTTATGTCGTGGATCCTATACAATAGATTCCTTTTACTAATGTCAAATGTGGTTATGATTTGGTTATGCGATTTGGTCGTTCCCAATTTAGCAATTGATTGGTTTTCACTGGGTTTGATTCGTTTTGAATAATTCTGTTGGTTTGAATTAACCAAATCAATGGGGTTTGCTTTCGTTTGGATTTTGTTTGCATCTGAACTGTGTAAAAGATATATTCACTAAAATCGTGGATTTTGTTGATTCATTATGACTGTGTCAGACACCAACTGTTTCGATTCCTTTTGATTTGATTGTTGCATGTCCCAAGTTAGCACAATTGCCTGTATTGGGTTAGATTGATATCAAAAATAGATTTCATGCTGCTCTGTTGGTTTTGATTTTCAGAAATGATTTTGTCTTTGTTGAATTCATATGAAAACTCAGCTAATATTTCGTTTGAAATTGATTCAATTAATGATTTCATTCATTGTCAATTGATTATGTCTGCTTCTAATTGGCAATGAAAAACGTTTGACAAATCCCATATATCCTGTTATCAACTGATTAATTCGTTTACGATTTCATTTGTTTCAATTTACATACAAGTTCTCATTTGGTTTTCAAATAGCATGATCGTTTTTATATGTTAATACAGTTATATCAATTTGAAAAACGATCCTGTTGATTTCATTTGGATTCGACAATGATTTTGTTGATGGTTGAAGCAACTATTTGTGTCGATTTCAATTAGTTTATGAAAACGATTTCATTGCTGTCAAGTATCTAATGCGATTCTGTTTACCCGAAACTGAGATAACAAATGGAACAGAGTACATGTATCTCTGTAATTATTCGATTGAGCATAATCTTGTTTGCTCTCAAATTAGCATAACGGTTTTTTATTTGAATTATTTGTTGGTTTTCAAATATCAATTAGATACTTGTTTAATAGTTTGAATTTAATTCTTTGATTTTTGAATTGGTTTTAGTACGATTCTGTGTTCAATTTAGACCAGCTACAAAATTGCAAGATTCTACAGCTAGTCTTAGAAATCAGATTTTTATCAATTTTATCAATATAATATCCTCTAATATTATCTATTCTTATCCTTGTTCAGGTACATACGAATTGAAATGATCAATTTGGGCATGCTGTGACAATATAAGAGATATTTGTGTGATGTAGTTTTTATTTTTAAGTTGTTAGTTTGAGTTAGAAAGAGAGACTTGGGATATTTTCCCAGATTTGTGTAAACTGTTTTGATAACTCCCACAAGGATGTTTTACCCTGTGGGAGGTCTTTAAACACTTGTCAATTTTTTGTAAGAAACACATCATCATCACTGTGGGAGAACCGGATTATGGATTTATGATTCAGATTGAGATGAAAGTTGATGTCTTGTAACAGCTTTCGCTTTCAATATATCTAACTTTTGTTTCAAGTTTTATTCATATCAATTTGCAATTGATTATAGACTACTTTAGCTATCGTGATTGATTTCAGGTTGATGTGACTTGGTTTATTTGTTATCCATATCTGATCTCTCTTATTTTAAAAGTACAACAATTACTTCATTTCAGTTAATGAATCACAGATTTATCTTCTTCGTTAATTGAATCGTTTTCCACAAATCCTTACATACAGATTTATCTAAATGTGACGATTTGTAAATTATAAGATTGTTGTAATCTTTTATGTCTTGTTTGTTCTGTTATCGAGATTCAAAAGAGCACTGCTGCTTACTATTTACTAGAGGCTTGCAGAGGATTGATGCGGGTTTCCTCCCATCTAACGGCTGAACTGGATTCTTTACACAGGACAAATCAGAAAGCGTTATCATAGGTTAACTTATTAGTGTTATTTAAGTAGTTTAGATAGATATATGCATAGTTTGGATTTATAGTTAGAGTTATTTTTTTAGTTGCTTAGTTTAGTTAGTTTTTATTTTATTTCTTTTTCATAAAATTATAAAATCAAAAAACAATAGTCTCGTTGTCTTAGGACAGATTACAAAAGTCTTTTTCAGGTTTTCATTCAAATCTGTAATTTGTAAATATTGTACATTTGTAATTAAATTTGACTCTGTTAGTATTGAACATTTGATTTTATAGAATTATAGTTGTGTAGTATTAGATAGTAAATTGTATATATAAATAGTTTAGATTTGTTTATTAGTTTGTTTTAATAGTTATTTTTAGTTAGATTAGTTAATTTAGAGTAGTTTTCTTTTGTTTTCTTAGGACTTAGATCGGCTAACGGAGCCGCTAAACCCGTTTAGGTGGGTCATTCCAAACGGCTTGGGTTATTTAGACAACCCCGGACCGGATCCACTCTTCCAATTGACGGACGGTCAATTTCGCCCGTCAACACAGTTGTAGATCAACAGGCTTACGTTGTTTTTAAAGCAGTAAAACATTTTCGATCATATCTACTGAAATCTAAAACTAAAGTCATTGTGCCTTACCCTACTGTCAGAAAATTGCTAGTACAAAAAGAACTGGGTGAAAAACGGGAAAACCAGATGATGTCATTACAAGAGTATGACCTCGAGATTACCCCTGCGCAAATTGTTATATGCAAAGGTCTATGTAAATTAGTCGTTGATTCAGTTGAAGAACAACATGGTCAAATTATTGTTTTAACTGAAAATCAGCATAGTCAAAGTCAAATCTGTTGTGCTCAAGATGTTGCTAATTCTTGGTTTGATGACATTAAGTTTTATCTAACACACAGTTCTTCTCCTCGTCATATTGATCCAAAAAGAGAAGAGCATTAAGACTAAAATTTGCACCTTTCCAGTTGGTAAATGGTGTATTATTTCACAAAAAAATTTATGAAGTCCTTATGCGTTGTCTGGAAAGAGATGAAGTAGATAAAGTGTTATCTAAATTACATGCAGGAGAAGCTGGTGGGCACTTTGGTGGAGACACTATTGCTCACAAAGTATTAATATAAGGGTAATATTGGCCCACGTTATTCAAATATGCCCATACATTATGTCGTAAATGCGTAATCTTTCAAAAGGCTTCTGGACGAGTGTAGAAGGCAGCATTCCTGCTACAACCTGTTTCAGTAGATTTCCCTTTTTAGCAATGGGGTCTTGACATCATTGGCCCTATCAACCCCACTTCCTCACAGTAGCATAAATACATCATTACAATGATGGACTATTTTACCAGATGGTCCGAGGCTACACCATTAAAAGTGGTAAACACCAATCAGGTAATATCTTTCCTTAATTCAAACATCATTACTCGATTCAGTATTCCAGAATGTTTGGTCTTTGATAATTCTTCCTATTTTTCATCTCTCGATATGAGTGTCTTTGTTTTAGAAAAAGGGATAAAACTGAAATATTATGCCAGCTATTACCTGCAAGGAAATGGTTTAGCAGAATCGATAAACAAAAACATGATAAAAATCATCAAGAGAACAGTTTTCGAAAACCACAAAAATTAGCACAACGCACTTTTTAATGCAATTTGGGCTTATAGGGTGACTCTGAAAATCGTTGTTGGTAATTCCCCCTTATTTCTTGTTTACGAAAAGGAATCAATTCTCCCTCCTCATGTTCTGCTTCCCTCTTTGAAATTATCACAAAAAGTTCAAGAAGAGGATTGTCCTCCCCTGGAAAGTCGGATTAATGCTTTGTTGAAGTTAGAAGAGGTAAGAGTCCAAGTGAAAGAAAGAATAGATCAACATTAACGTATTGTTAAAATCTGGTTTGATTCAAGTTCTTCCTCGGACAGAAATGTTGAGGTGGGAGATCTGGTCCTCAAGTGGGATAAACCTCATGAAGGTAAGGGGGAACATACCAAGTTCCAGAATCTATGGTTGGGTCCCTTCTTGGTCGCTAAGAAACTAGTTCCCAGTTCTTTCCACCTGCATAATTTAGAGGGACAGCCAGACACCTTCCCAATGAACAGTCAATCCCTCAAAAGGTATTTTGCCTGACAAGTCCCAAATACACCTTTTGTACATATTTTTCTATTTTGATTTGTTTTGGTTTCCGCTTTTATTTTGTTTTTATTTATTGGTTCTCATCTTCTGTCTGGGTAAAACATGCATGTATTACAGTTTAGTTCAAAGAAGGAAAACATAATGCTTCATCTTAAAACAACTGTGAAGGACTGTTAGAGCATCAATTGCTGTGATTTCCTAAAACGCAAACTAGTTAAAGAGGTTTTTTTGTTCATAATTGATTTCATGGTTTCACTTTGCAATTATGAGTAGACATGACTATTATTAAAATCTCTTTACAGTGTCCCTTCTTTTAAGAAAGAGACTCAAGGATTCCTTCTTGTCCTCGAAAAAATTAGTTTCATTCGTAAACTATTTTCAGATCATGATGAAGGTTATCAAGGAAAAATTAAGAGTCTGGAAAATAACAAGTCTTGTAAAAACAGGAATTTTCAGTGTCACCCCACTCTTTTGAATGTTTTTAAAAATTTATATCAGATTGTGAATAATTTCTCAAGAGTTGTGGCAAGTGTTTGTAAACCCATCAGGATACTGAACAGGTCTGTTGGAAGTGGGTAAATCCATGCATGATTCCAGGACAACTTTGTCGGGGTACTGAACGGGCCCATTGGTATCGAAGCGATGTCAGGTTAAAGAAAATTCTCAGGTATAAATTTTGATATTGGTCATAAGAATCCTTCATTTTTAATTGAAATTTCTTGGACAGGATACAGGCGTCAGAGTGGGTTAATTTACATCCCTGCTAAGGCTATGGACTCCTGCTAGCAGTAGTGGCCCTGTCAGCAGTATTGGAGCCATTGATTTGAACATCATGTCTCTCATTTAAAAAAAAATTGTTACGCAATTTCATTTTAACAGAAAGATGTCTGAAGCTGGATCGTGTAATGATTGTCAATATGCTTGATGTCCTTTAGTTGTTCTTTGATATGAAATCATTCTTACAATCCTAACCTGAACTCGTCAATGATATAGAGATAACTTCTTCTCCCAGCAAGTCGCCATTGTTGGCAGCCCCACAATATTTTCAATTCTCAAAGCAACGAATCATAAATTTTATAGCTGCCCCCACTTAAACATTTGAACATTTCTACTTGAAAGATGAATCTTGGGCTATATAAGGTTTTTATTTTTCCTAGTTCTCGTTTTCATTCTTCGTTCATGACTGAAAGCATTAACGAACCATTGAAACTTGTGAATTTATTGCATTTGATTTTAAGGCTTATTTTTCTAAGAAAACTAATGATCATACAAACCTTTTTAAGAATGATTTTTTTTTTTTTTTTGCTTTAAGGCCTATCTCATGTCAATAAAATGGTTGTTTTTAATTGCTCATTGTTATAAGGTCTACTTTGGAGATTTGAATGCTATACCGGGAATCAATTAATGTTAGACTATGATTGTGTTCCATGTATCATTTTTGGCAAATCCTTATATGGTCGTTATGTGTGATTTGTCAAACACCTCTCTTCTTGACCTTATAATGAGTAACTCAACCCTTTACACATGATGATACTTAAACACATGCAGTTGTATTTTGTACTTTGCTGGTAGTGGAAGTTTGAAAATGACATGTCCATTATTTTGATTTAAGTCTCGTACCCTCAACGATTCATTACACCACAACGCCAAATTCTTTTACGAAACCCCTTATGCCTTCATTTAATTCATGAGAGGGTTTTGTTTCTTTGGTTCTGTCCATGGTCCTCCCTGTTCTGTGAAACCCTTCTTGCTTACAGTGGCTTTTTTTTCCCCCATGACTGTTTGTCTCAATCCACACGGCCCCTGTTTTTCGCATCGAACCAAATGGCTCGCAAACGCTGCTCCTATATGACGATGCAAGGGAAGACCTTAAGGGTCAAGGATGGCTTGAATTTCTTGAGAGATTTCAAGGTTTTAACTTACAAGCAGCCCAAGAGTTTGCCCTCTCTTTTGATGGCTACCAAGCCAAAGTAGGAGATATTCAAATAGAAGTCATCGAGGAGTTTTTAAGCCAGGCGACAGGTCTTCCACTTAGCAGGCAGAAATGGTTTAAAAATGCCAAGGTAGAGGAGGTGTCATGGAGCCTGTTCTTTACCTCTAGGAAAATCAAGTGTTGTGATAAAGGTATGCCTGTATCTATGTTGAAAACTAGGTGGCACGGTTTATTGGCAATATTAAGACATTTTGTTACATGCGAGGGTCTCTTTGGCCTTGTTTTTTTGTATCACATAAGATTTTTGAGGAACTTCATCGCTTTCCAGTTGAATATGCCTTTTTATTTATTGAGAAGTTTGTATAAGATGGCCAAGAGGTATAAGAGACAGCGTTTAAATTCTGGTTTGTTTCATCATGGGTTGATAAGGATGTTGTTATTCCATCAATTAAAATTGCAAGGGGATTATTGGAACACTTTCCTAACTCGAAATGGTTTTGTTACACCCAGTCCCGTAGAGGTTGATAAACCCATGTTGGAAGAAACCCCAATCCCTTCCATTGACATAACAATCTCCTCATCTAAAGAACCCTGTGATAGGGATGTGCTCGATGAGCCTATGCCCGAGCAACTAGATGTTGAACCAGCAGCCTTTGAATTTCATGACTATGAGCAGTACGCCTTCCCTGACACCTCTGCAAAAAATGCAAACAGGTCGTCTCGCAAACTGTCCAAAAATGACTCGAATGTAGGGTTTAAAAACAAAATGGTAGAGACATTAATTTCTAGGAACCTATGAAATAAATCGAAGTCTCATATGAGCTCGATCAAATTGATCGAGGTCCATGAGAGCTCCAATTCTTAGAACGAGAGATTTTTTGCAGAAGAAGACCTGAGTTACCTCAAACCATATCTCAGCCAGGCCTATGATTTCGTAGACAATCTGCCATTGTGCCTGAAACATAGCCAAGGTTTTCCAGGGATTAAACTCGGTAAAAAACCCATAGATAACAGTGGTAGCATTCTAATGCATGGTCGTGGACTTCCTCAAACAACTGTTACAGATCCACGGTGTGAAGTTTGTTTGTTTTAGATCGACACGTATTACACAGATATACCTTCCCTTCAACTGCAGATCAAAACCCTCATCACTCATATCGACTCATTAACAAGTGAAAATCATAGACTTAGGTTCATCACTCAAAGGCAAGGGAAGCGTTTGAAAAGAACTGGAAACATAATAATAAAGAATGCGGAGAGTGTTACAGCAGTAGTTAACTCTGAGATCTTGTGAGTCAAATTTAGCATGCAGTTATGAGGTAAAGATTTGTTTGATTTTATTAGTTGTATTTTTATTTTAGTTTTTCTATTATTATAGATTTAATTATATTTGTGTTGTTTGAAATAAAACTAGCTACAGAATTAGCTGATTCTGTAGCCAGTTCATTCTCATTCGATTTTTTTGGAAATTATTGGTTAGAATAATATCTAAACTTCTGTATTATTATTTTTCCTTTTACGATATCGTATAGCTTGTGGTGATTTGATGATATGGACCATTTATGAGTTCATTAGCAATTTCTTTGGCTCATCTTTTGTAAATAGAAACAAGATTTTTATAGTTTTGAGAGATACATTATGATATGGAGAGGTTATAGTACCCTTTATTTTGTAATTAGCAAATCATTTTTTACATTTAATATTATCCCACAAAATAAGATGTTTACCTTCTCTGAACTCTTCAAATATTAGAGATTTTTGTAATGAAGGCATCCTTGCCTGGGGTAGAAGATGGATGTTTGATTTACAGACTTCAATGGAACAACAATGCACATTTTGGCTTTAGCTTTTTGTGGATGGTGTCTTCATTTAAGTTTTGTGTATCTTGATATAATAATAAGTTTTGATAGATTCAGTCTTCATGATCTATTATGTTATTGGGATAGTCCCTTTATAAATGTGTCCATAAATAACGCTTCAGATAATAATCGTGTGATCATCTATTCAATTTTAATTACATGATTTGTCCTTTAATTTTCATTAAAAGATTAAATGCAAGGGTGTTTGCTAACATATTTTTCTTAATGCAATTACTTGCAATCATGAGATCACAGTAACTATTGGCATCATTCTTTCTATTATTAAAACTTAACTACCAACATAATTGTTCTGCATTTATTCAGAACAGACTTAAAGTTCCTTGTAGGTTTTCCTCCTGGACAAGGTGGTTGAATGTTTTCTGATCGCACAGATGTTTGGATGCATATCATCAGCTCACCAACAGGTTAGTTTATTTCTTTTTGTCATTTGTTTATCATTGAAACTCAAATATATGGTCTGGCTTTGACCATCCACATACTTTTGTTTCATGATATTTTTATTTTTTATTTTTTATTTAGTTTAGATTAATTAAGAAAAAACAAAAAAAATATCTTATGTGCTTTCTTTATCTTCTTTTTTAAAGCAGTCATTTTCACATCGAGTTTAGTAAGTTTAGACTAAAACTTGTAGCCTGTAAATAATGTATATAAATGAGAGTTATCTATATTTGGCTTAAATATGCCTATTACAGTCACATCATAGCATATGTACATATATGTATATAATATTTAGTAATTAGTTATTTATTTCTTTTCTTTTATTTTTGTTTATTTTAGGATTCTTAGATTTGCCAACGGAGCCATTAAACCCATTAAAACGAGTTATACCAAACGACTTGGGTTACTTAGACAACCCCGGACCAGAATCGTTCTTCCAATTGACGGGCAGTCATTTTCGCCCATCAACAGGCCCAAAATTTCGACACCTGGGATTTTGCATATCGACAAGCTACTATGCAACAACTCCCTCCTTCGATAACCAAAACCACGATATATCCCACTGCAAATTAACGGTTCTCAACTCCCGCGATCTGACAATCCTGATTTGATTAGGACTTCACGAATTGGGAGTTTGTAACTCTCGACTCCAAGTCACAACTTCTTTCACGCCTCGAATCCCGAAAGACAAAATACAAGCACAAGATCAACGACTCTCGTTGATTCGGACCCAACGACCACTATTCCTCTTGAGATTACGAGTGTTGAAAGACACTCAACCTTAATATCCCCATTTGTTTGCAAGATCCAACAGCCCATGGAACTTCGGTGATTCTTCCTCTGAGAATTTCAACCGTCCATTCAAATTCCCCAAAGACTTCTACCCAATTACCTTGGCGTCTTTCCTTTTGATCTTAACTTCTGTGAGGTGACTCTAGGATTTGTTCTTCCCTTGAACACTTCAAAGGTTCTAACCCTTATGAATTTGGACTCTCACTGTAACTCCTAGAATCTAAGGAATCCATGCATGCACACCTTGTGACACTCACAATAACCTTTGGTTGCTTCACTCTTCAACTCTACACACATCTCTGCAACAACAGTCCTTCAAAGTTCATCCTTAGCTGACAAAGCCTAAGGGTTCCACTCACCTGTGCACACCTTGCACGGCTCTGTACTACACCTGTACTTCTGCTAAAGTGAGAACAATGATATCCCTCTTGAGATTTTTGAGATAAAACTCAAAACTTCATCAACGCACGTCTTGCAGACATTCACTGCACTCTTTGTAGGAATTCTGAGGACGAGAAACAATTGAAAATCATACTTCTTGCCTCACAGAATTCATACATTCAACATGAAATCAAGAGAATACACACACATAGCATTGAAATAAATGCATAACAGAGAAACAAAACAACTGCAAACATACCATTCAACAAATGTAAACAATAAGCATAATAACACCATGAACGCGAGTCAAAGATTTTATATATTAACTAAAATATTCATGTACATGGGTTCTTCTCTGTTCTTTTGTGCTCCTTCTCTCTATAGCTCTACAACTTAAAATGAGAATTACTCTGATTACAATACAATGCCTACGAGGGAGCTTTCTAGAGTTTTCCCTCTTCCAGCTCTAGCTATCTAATCGAAATTAAAGATACCTACTTTACATTCATTATACTTGAATGCCTCCATATCCAACAGATGAGAGCAATGCTCAAGATCTGTTTCCAATCTCCCAAAACAATAATGAAGATATGTTCTCCTAACTATTACATTAATGTTCCTTCATTAAAATTCAAATTGCCTCAAAATGTGCGTTGGCACAATTCCAGTTGTCCTTCACCTTTGTGCTTGATTTTTTGGCTCTCTTATGATGCTTTTGCATCAATCATCCACGAACACAATGACAAACTTGTCTAGGTATTCCCTAAGCACTCCATTCATTAGGAACATAAAAACAATTGGGGCATTTGATAGTCCAAATGGCACTAACATGAATTCATAATGTCCATATCTTGTTACAAATGTTGTCTTGTTGATTTCTTCTTCTTTTATAGTCACTTTCAATGATAACCCGATCTCAATTCAATCTTGGAAAATATTCTTGCACCGTTCAGCTGATCAAATAAATTATCAATCCTTGGCAAAGGATATTTTTTCTTTATGGTAACCTTATTCACATGTGTGAAATCAATACATATCCTTAAGGCTCCATGTTTATTCTTCTACTTCACAAAAGGAACTATGGCACCCCAAGGTGACACACTTGGGAGTATATACTCCTTCCTTAACAACTCTTCAAGTTGATCTGCAACTCTTTCAACTCTGGTGTGCCCATTCTGTAAGGTTTATTTGATCAAAAAATCCTTAGATGTAATTATTTCTTAAATACACATAAATATCCGACCAGATTTAGGAAATGAAGATTGTATTTGACTATTTTCAAATAACATGTGATTGTCTTACTTATCCATAAACTTCCATAACACTGATGAATAACTTGCGGAAATAAAAATGTTGAAATGAAGTATAATAAGATCAACAATAATTCAAATGGCACATAAACAATTTGTTAACGGAGTTCACCCATCTTGGGCTACGTCTCTGAGTCCCTTTTCAATTAGTAAGATTGCTCAATTAATGCTCGAATGCCAAAATTACAATGAAATGGACTTATAAATACCAAGTATTTTAGGACACCCTTCAATTCTAATGCTTATTCTCATAAATAAAGGTTACCAATGAATTCCCCTCAAAATTATGAGAAAATGAGTATAAACTTGACTATGATCTGAAGAGATGCCCGAAAATCCCTTTTGCATGCATAACGAGACTATGGGTCCTGTTATCCCCTATCCTAGGGAAAACTAAAGATATCATGTCTCTAAGTCCAGAGGTCCTATACATGGAGTGTCGAGAGCCAGACAACTTGAGTTTGGCTCCGGAGGGTCCATATTTTCTTCAGTGAAGTCTGTCTATCAACAACAGCAACATCCATCCCACTAGCCTAGTCCTGAATTTGCAGTGGGTCTTGCTCCATGATGTAATGAGTTTGGGTATCATGGTATGTGTCACTCTGATTTTCAAAGCATTTGAATATGTTGCATTGAAATCTCCTTCATTTCATAGTGTTACCTTTTAAATTATGCTCTTTAACTTGTTCATACTTGGGGGAGTGACAGAATGCCCTAGTAAGTCGATTCTCCTTTAGGATAATTTTCCATTGGGTGGGTCTATGAAATGTCATCATCCATTACTTCCATACTTACCACTTTTCATCATTATTCCTCTCATCTTCCCCTACCTTGGTTCGAGCATTGGGTTTTCCACACTACGAAGGGTTGTACCTTGCCTTGTGGGAAGAAGGGGCTAAAGGCCTAGAGGGTAAAAGTAGTTGGAAAGAGTTAAAATACAAAATGAAACCTTTGAGATGCTTTGCCTAGGGATTCCATAGAAATCAATAAAAGGATTCTCAATAAGAAAAGGGGACCCATAAGATAAAACAAAACTCAAGGTACTAGTTGGTTGATGGGAGGTCTCATCACGAGTTGGCCTATTAGGTCCATGGGCATGTAGCAGTATAACACTACCATCTATCTGGTCACCAAACCAGGGTAGTGGATCTTGGTGGCATAGCCAAAAGAAAGTTGGTCTCATCACGATCCAACCTTCTCATTTCCATGAAATTCTTGTGGGTAACACTATCACCTCTGGTCATCACGCTAGGACAGTGTCCCCCAATTTTTCCCTTTAAAATAAAAAGGACCAAAATTAATAAGACTAAGAATAAAAGGAACTGAATGTGATAGGAAATAATGGCATCCATGATAAGGTGCAGTTCACCCTCTACAAAGGCACCCACAGGCAAGACCTACATTTCCATGTTATCATTGCACCCTCTTCCCAAACACTTCCCCTACGACATTTCACACACTTACATGGCTTAGATTGGTTCTCACCTGGGAAAAACCCCAAAGTCAAGGAGGATTATCCCAATAGGACATCCTAAGACCCTCTCCAAACCTGACTTGTTAAACTGCATAATGTCTTTGAGCATTTGTTTGGGTAAACGGGGGTTTGATGCACATGTTTGGGTAATTTGATTATTAGATGTGATTGGCATTTCTATGATGCCTCTGACTTATGAGCCCCTACAGGACATACTTGTTGTTGTTGCAGGACCATGTCCGATGGATAGGTGCATATGGGGAGATGATTAGCTCAGAACTCCATGGGGTTGAAATCCCATAGATGGATGATGTGACCCTAGCCAGGGGCAAAGAGATGTCAGAGACTTGCACGAGGAAGAAAGAAGGGTGTTTCACCAGAGACACTTTGGCAGACTTAGACTCGGGGGGATATTTCTCTTCCACCTTGATGTTGGCCTTGGGAGGCCTATGGTTTCACCTTTGTGACCCCAGACGTCACCCAACATCAGGATTGGCATTATGGAGGCAATTGTGTGATAATTGGCATGTGTGGCATCATCCAGGCCCTTGGGAGGCCTAACATTTTTCATCTGGGGCCCAATGTTCCACCCAAGAGACTCAATGTCACCCTAGAAGGGCATGAAGTCACCTCTAAAAGTGATTTTAGGGTTTAACTATTTGAATTCATGTAAAAACCATATTTTTCATGTAATTTGGCCATGTAGGCCTTTTGATGACCTAATTTTAATTAAAGGTCATAAGTATTGTATAAAGAAGAGAGGAAAACTCTCATTTTTATCATCATTCATTCATCACACAAGTGTGAGGTCTGAAATTTGACCCCCTTTAAGGGTTATTGATTGAAACTAAGTGGTGCACAACTTTTGGGGAGGCAAATCTTGGTGTATTTTGGAAAATATTCATTGTGGAGGATCTTCAACTAGGGTTTGGCTTGATTATTCTTGGTGAAGTAAGTAGAAAATATACATTTCTTTATTGTGAATGAATGCTTATGGTGAATTTACTTGTTTCATGTAAAATATTATGAAATTTCTTGCTTGAAACCCTAGGAGAAAGACATATGTTATTATCTTTTTCTCTATATTTTCCCACTTGCTAAGATTTATTGAAAAGAACCTATATAGAAGTAGATACTAGAACCCTACCATTGTAGAAATCTACTAAACCTACCTCATTGCATATTGCATATTTTATTTTAAATTGTCTAAGGAAAAGAAAAATCACTAGGGCCTAATTTTCATTACTTTCAAGAAATTATCTCTAGGACTTGGATGTTTGAGGCCTTGGGATACCAACACCTCTCTCATCCTATCCATCTCGTTTGACTAAGTATTATAATTGTTATTTTCATCTAAGAGTTTTTTTTTCCATCATTGACTCCATTACCCTAGAAGGCACTAGTCTACCTACTACAAGTGATTGATTGATCAAACTACTTTCAAGCTATCTTCTTTGGAACATCCACTAACTCCTATTAACCTTAGATTAGCCTAAATAAATAACCAACTTGTTTTTGTTGAAAAATATTTCTACAACCATCTAACAACAACAAACTAACCTTAAAAGTGACACATATTGCTAGATGAACATTACCAAATCTGTCTGTGACTACCTAATATCAGTTTGCCTAGCTGAAACTACTATTTTTAGTCTTTTCTCAAGCATTTTGGAGCATAATCATTGTGGTTGTTACGAATTTCTTATTGTTGTTCTAAATTGTTATATTGCTGCAATTCTATATCAGCTAGTACATTTCTTAAGATTTCATAGTCTTATGAAGTGCCAATATCATTCTGGTACTTGAAAAATGCCCTTTTTCTATTATGTTGTCTTGTTCTAGGAAGGTACGCAACATTACTCATTTTCTTCATCTCTATAAGACATAAAGAACCATTTGAATAATAGTGACTTATGAGAGGTGGGGAACTTTCTTACACTTTGTCCCTATCCTTCTCAAACCTTCGGGTCACTAGGGAAGTCTCCCTTGGGGTAGTCTTGACATACTCCTAAATAGAAAGGGGTTTCCTATTAAGGTGACAATGATAGGTCACTTCCAGTTACATCAATTTTGTATCCACTTTCCATGGGATTTGGGAAAGTACAAATTATGTGATAACATTTTGGCATCATTTTCGAGGAACACTGAGTCAATATTCCTCAATGACATTGTTTCGGTAAGCATTTCCCTCAAAGCCTTTAACTTATGAAGCCTACCTGGTGACTCCACTGAGGATGATTTCCTCTTTTCCATTTGATGATCCCTAAAAGGATTATATGGCGACTCTACTAATGATTAAGCTAAACATGGCTTCTCAATGGGACCCATGAAATTTTGAACCCTTGGATATGAGTAAACTACCAGGGTATTCTCGACGAATGCCTCCAACATATGTAAAATGGCTCCCTAAATTAACCGCTAGAGATGAAAAGGATGCTAAGAACCATATAGATAACTTTTATTCCTTATTTCAACACCATCATATCAGTGATGATGTTGAATACCTGGAAATGAAACTTTTCTCTTCCACCCTTCATGACGATACTAGGAGATGGTATGATGGTCTCCTTGATAAATGCATCAAGACTATGGATCAATTTTAGAGAACCTTCTTGAATGAATGGTCACGTTATAATAGGTTTGTGGCCTTAAATATTTTAGGATACCCAAACCCTTTTCCTCTTGGTTTGGTATATAATTGTCCAAAATTTGATGGGGACCCATCCCTGGCTAAATTTCATGTCACAAAGTTATTGAAATATGCTTTAGAGACAAAGGTAAGAAACCATGATGTATTAGTGAGATTGTTCTTATTGTCTCTAGGAGGGGACCAAAGGGATTGGGTTAAGCATGATGTCATCCCGAAGAGTATAATTTCTTTTAGATTCTTCATTTTAATTTTCCTAGACAGGTGGGACCCAGCCATGTGAGTGGATGAAAATCATTCAACCCCCCAAAGGGAAGGGTTACACCCTAAAACTATTAATGAAGACCAAAACCAACAAGAAGTTGAAGAGAGGGTCCCTAATGAAAGTTACATATCTCGTGAGGAAGATAAATAATTTAGTGTCGAAGATAATGAGGACCTGGTTTAAGAATGAGAGCTTAAAAATATCAAACATGGTGCTGAAGTATTGATGTGTGCTCCTCCCTCTCATGAAGCCATCCAAGAGCCTATTCCTCCTACAAAATAAGAAGAGGATTAGGTTAGTCAATTTCCTTTTAAATTTTTTGATGATACCTTATTCTATGATTTAGAGGGGGAAGAAGAAAGGGAATCCTTGGACAAGATAGATCCTCCTTATTATGAAGTTGAAGATGTAGAGAAAAGTCATGAGGATGCGACAATGATGTATTCTCTTCCATTTAATGAAGTTATCCAAATCCTCAAAGCTCCTGCACAAGAAGAAGTAAACACGGTAAGTTATTTCCCTTTCCAAGATTTTGATGATGCTTTATTTTATGATTTGGAAAGTAAAGTAGTGTCAGAGGTGCCCTTGTATGTTTTAATCCCTTCATGTTATGATAAAGGTGATGACTTTGTTGATAATATTGATGAGTTCATACATGTTGGGAAATGTAAATGGGATGTGATTGGATATGATAGAGATCCCATTTACTAAATTGAGTGTCATTTCCAAAAGTTGTGTTTACAACTATCATATGATGTTACTACTAACTTTGGCATTTGGCAACAAGCAGATGATGTGGTTGAAGATGTTTTCCAAGCACCCAAGGGTGACCTAGTTCTATGTTCTCCTGATGATTTTCGGTCATACCTCGAGGATTTTGATGATTATTCCTCTAAGAACTTAGATTCATTCTATGAAGAATATTACCATCCATCGTTGTGCTCAGATCTGATAGAGGTGAGGACATCACTTTCCCAAAATAGGATACTTGTGACAAGGTTATCCATCCCCTTTTGTTTACTTTACCCCTCTATGTCACTAAGGGTGTAATTGGGAAATGTGTCCCTTGTCTTGAGTTTTCTCCAAGGAAAAGCATTCTTTTAGAATTCAAGGGTAGGTTGAATACCTTAAGAAGAATTTTATTATATTATTCTTTCATCTTTTCCTTAGAAAATTTCCAATCATTCTCTAGGTTCTTACTAGTCCTTTCCCAGGCTTAAGTATGTGATGACATCCAAGGTATCTAGCCTTAGACTCTTTGACTTCCGAGCCTTTGATTTTTCACGATACCTTTGAGATGGATTGAGAACTTTCCTAGAAGTGTGACTTGTCATAATTTTTTCCCTCCCTCCCACCTCCATGAGCTAGACTCTACGATTTCCGATGATACGATGTGTCTTCTAACTCATTTTATTTTTGTGCTTAACTTATCATTGTTTTGGTTTATGATGAAGCATAGAGGTAGGTATTATGAGATATTGCTAGGATGGCTTCACTGGTTATTTGACTACACCTAGCAGTCAACCAATAGGAGTATGGTATAGTTTCATTTTTGTATTTTTTTTCATTATGTACATATGCATGCTTATCTTTATTTTATTATATAATATATGAGTGAGGGGTGATATCACCACCTTGAAGATTACTGATTCATTTTGTTGAGATCTAGCAGATACAATTCATGCCAGAGATGTTGATCTTCTCATGCGCTCTACCATGAGCACATGGCCCCGAGTTGGAGCATGGTATCCCCTATATTAAGGATAACTAATAAGATCTTCCCAGTTGACCCAAGCATTGAATTTTCATTTTATTATTTCACCTTTTCCGAGTAAGCTCATTTTCCTTCCACTACCATTTTATATAATCCATAAAATCTTCGTTATTAATCCATTTAAGGCTAGAAGTAGCTCATTTTCTTCATTTAATTCTTGGCTTCATATGGATTGAAAAGATAGGTGGGAATCTTAATAGACAATTTTTTAAAGACTCACTAGCTAATTTTAATGGTTTTTAAAGTGTATTAAGTTGATAGAGTATACCTATTGGAAATTGGCACATCTAATAGGTTTTTAGTCTTTAATATTTTTCTATAGATATGATTAAATATGGATGGAATATTCTTCGTCATCACAATAAATGAATGATTGTGATTTCAACCATTAAATTTCTTACTTTTATAAAGGCATAAGTTTATGTGTTTAATTTTTCACATTTACTTAATCATATTAAGAAATTACTCTGGTGACTAGCTAATTGCCACATTTAGTTAATTAGCAAATATTTGATTTGATTATGATTAACTTACTAGTATGCTTTGTCAAAAGTGTGAAACAAGTGTGAAGCTTTCCATGGAAAATTAAACATCTTTGCAAATTAAATGTGTTTTCCTCTTTAGGATTGATTAACAGTCTCCATAACTTCTTTCGTTCTCTATTTGTTTCCATTTGACAGTTTCCCTATCTCCATTCCCTGGTCGTTTCATTTTTGAAGGTTCTTGTCTAATTCCCCTCGCATTCTTGGGCCTGTCATTGTGTAATTCTTCTTGTGTTCTTGGGCAGTCTGGTCCTTGTTTAATGTCTATATGTATCTATACATGTATGTTAGAGGCACTCCCGATTACACCACCCCAGAGTGGCTTCTGGATTGCACGATCAATGGTGGTTCTTCTGGATTGCACGATCACTTAAAAGAGTGATGTCTACAGCTTCATAATGGTGGGTCTCCAGATTATCGGAGGGTGGAAGAACTACACTAAGTCGGTTGATTTTGATAACTATTACTTGCATGCATGGATGCTTTCAATGGTAGAGATATGGAGGTGATCGATTCAAGACCTGTAGGAGAATATGATTTTGATAGAAAGCAATTGATTAGAATATTGAAGATTGGTTTTATGTTGCATACAAAAGGATGGCCATTGTAGACCTTCAAACCTTCAGTGAGAGCGGCAATACAGTTGCTAAAGGACAAAAGGAGGTTTCAGATCTCCCTCTGCACTAGAATATTTAGTTTTCCTTCGCGAAGAGAATTGATAAATTGTGAAGCAAGAAATGCAGGGAGAAAAAAAGAATAGAAGAGAAAACAGTATATTAGAATATATGAAGAAGAGTACAATGAGAAGAGTTAATGAAGAAGATACTATACAAAGGGAAATAGCTGAGCTAAATAGGCTCAAGAAAAACAAGAATAGAAAGTACAACTGGATAGGACAGCTGGCAGTGTACAGTTAGCCTGTTGAGGTTACATTATATTTAACACTCCCTATTAAACTCAAAAGTTACAAACATCAGCACT
>JASDQU010738524.1:152399-174739 GCA_032191745.1 Picea mariana | reverse complement strand
ATTCAATGTTGGGTAGCATACTGAATATTGATTGTCATCCTACTACATAGAAGACTGGATATTTCTCGTTGTCTTGTATTTTCTTTTTCACAGCCTCCAACAAAATTTGACCTTTATAGCAGAGTATGCATACAAATAAGTGGGTTCAAGATTTTGACAACAACGCTCTCTGTCCTATTTTCTATGTCAATGACAAATTTCACTTTGGAGAAATTCCAAAAGTGAAATATCTTCACAACAGTGTTATCAACGAAATTCACCCTTTTTGTTTATAAATCTCACTCTATATTTTTTTAATGGTGGAGCTTTTTAATTAATATTTTATTACTTTTTCATAAAAGTAATAAAACAAAAGTGGCATATTATCAGTGATCAAATTTGAAGGGTTGGTCTTAATTTCATTTGGAAGGGAATAAAATCTTCTAACCCTTCAAGGATGAAAAGTTAAACAAATAACTGTACTTCAATTGACAAGTGTACATTTAGTAAACCCATCCAAAAAAAATGGAAAAATAAAATGTTATCCTTCCAAATATTTATAATCTTAAAAATTCAAAGAATGGTGTTACGAGGAAAATCTCTCTATGGATAGGGGAAAACCACAACAGATGGAATGATTGCAGAAATCAATTCTATTCTCAAGTATACTGTATAAACAAATATGATAGAAATACAAGATAAAAGACCTACCTTGTCCAGACGTTCGATGAAGTCCATCATTGAGCACTTGACCCAAATCGATATAGCTGCAACTAGTCCTTAACAACCAAGAAAAGAAAGAATATGGTGATAATATATGATGTTAGCACATTCAATAGCATAATCCATTAATATTCATAACAAATACGCCATGGAATAATAATTCAAATATTTTCAAGATATCAATTGGACGAAAAAAGAGTATTTCTATTAAGATATAATCAACATAAGTTAATAAGTTATAGACTTCTGTGTCAGCATGGTTTGGAATCAAGAAAATAAGTTCCTTCTAGCTGGACCTCCACCACTTCAATCCTCCACCAAAGGCAATCTCATATAAGAGAGACAATGAAGTTCTCCATCAATAAGGGAAGATCTTGGGGGTTGAACATTGTGTTCAGAATTAAAGGATAAAGGGATGCAGACTCAATGTGAAGTGAATAATTCCTCCAGAGTAACTTTTCTCTCAAAGTTGAATTCTTTCTCTCTTTTCCATAGTTCGGAATTGGCCCATTTATAGCCTTCAAATGGAACTGAAGGGCCGAGTCAGAGTGTTTCCAGTATATGGAAGGTCAAGTATCATTGATCTCCTGTCGTGACATGGAAACCCAACACCATTTTTCATTTTTGGGCACATTTCCCAATGTACATGGGTTGTAGTGGTGCAACTTGCGTATACGCGTGTTGTATAGTATGAAAGGTGCGTATATGTGGAAAAAATGTATTTTTAGCTCTGGTATTTGCAAAAAGGGATGAAAAGTCTGCATAGGGAAATGGAAAAAGGCTTGTTGTGCAAGATTGCTTGGGGTGAGGAAAATCTTTCTATAACAGATGCCCCCTAATGTGTGAGATCAGAGGAGTATCTGTGATGACTGAAATACATTATAAAAACCCATAAGTGGAGTGATGGGGAATCAACTAGAATAAATAGTTTCTCATTACAATCGATACTGACTTTGCCTACATGGCTTCCAATTTGAATTACACTACAGATCCATGTAAAAATATAACAAACAACTATCTGTGGCCATGAATATGAAAATACAAATGAGGTTACATGCCAAAGGTTTTCATAGTCACGAACAAGGCTCAGTAGAACCAGTCTCAAAATTAGTCTGAAGATATATGTACACAATGGAGTACAATTTGATCACCCATGATCACTGAAGTCCTATAGGTACTAGTCCAATGAAAAGGAAGCAACAAATGAGGAAATTTGTGACCATATACTGATGTATTCAAGTCTTCTACACAATCCATCAAAGGTGCAAGTCTATATCATGTGAATAAAGTAGTTGAGTTCGAACACAATGAGACATCATTTGATTACCGGTCATTGAGGCATATCGTTAACAAACAAGAGACAACCTACTGATGATGAAATTAGGTATCAAGGAACTGAGTACATTATTACAAGTGTGAATAAAGGATTCGGGGTTGAACACTTGAATAATACATCGATCAGGAGACAATGATGTATTCCCAACTGTCAATGGTGAGAGAACTGCCACTGATGACTGCAAGTCTCAAGGTACTCATAGGACTCTAGGTCTTATTTCCATAATAGATGAGTTGAATTTGATGGAAGAAGAATCGATGAAAGGAGAGCATTCAGGCATCTCTCATCATTTAGAACAAGGTATAAAGTAGGAGCTTCATGAATTGGAGGAAATCAGATGAAGAACATGTTCACGAACCAATGACCCTGTGTGTCTTTCGTGTGTGCCAAGTGCAAGCAGTACACAAAAAAGACCCTCTGAATAGAAGCCAATGAGGAAAAATGTTGACAAATTCGAGGAAACCACCAATAAGGCTAATGACATCCAAGACAATGCACGAGTCTCAATGTGTGAATAGATGTCTTGTCTTCGAACACAAGGGAAACCACCCAGTCAATGACCAATGATGAAATGTCAATTCATGGGTTCAAGGTTACCTACCAATGAGGAAAGTAGGAACAAGGTGCGTAATAGGACTACAACATCATGTTCTGAGAAAAAATAAGGGTATGGACGACATGCAAATTCAAGATTTATGAGGAATGGCTGACACAGGTTGATAGAGCTCCTTTGAAAAATATCATGAGACATATGGAAGACTCTGGAAGCATAGAATCAATGATGAAACCATAAGATGCAAGAGACATCAATCAAACTCTCCATAGGGACTGGAAGAGTAACCAGTCGGAGAAGTAAATTATTTGTAACAAGCTCAGCTTCTTAAGGCCATGCTAAACCCAAATTTATGATGACAAGTGGAATCAATAACTTTGTGCTCTGTTCAAAGGAAACACGAATGCTACCAATATAGGATAATACTCCCTTCCCGCTCGTCTTTTTTTCATTTTTTCATAAGCAATGAATTCTATGATACAGAGGAGGAAACGAGTGTCACAAGTAAGAAGAACTAGTTCCGGTAGTTGAACATACCTATTCTCAATGCAAGGAGGTGCATGTGGGAAATGGACACTCGGGGGAATGTTCCCCCCTAGGTATAGGGTGTCAAATTGTGAAGGATATAAATGAGGCTCTCCTTGGTTGAGGATGCAAAATTGTTGAGGCAAAGGGTCTATAACACAAAGAGAGAAAAAGCTATAGGATCAATACTACAAGAAAGGGCATGAGATGCAATCAAAACTTAATGCCAAAAAATGTCCTTTTCATGATCTTAGTCTAATTGGTTTGAAAAAGGGATGAACTTGTACCAAATAGACGTCCTTTCAAATCCAATTTACAAGTGTGAAAGAGACAAGTTCACTCGGTGATATTTTTTCTTTTTGAAAATGAGTCTGAGAAGAGCTTAACTAAGACTCACGACCTTTCAAGTCCAATTTAATGAGTGTGAAAGGGATAAATTCACTCAACAATCTTTTTTCATTTTTTAGACGAGTCAGAAAAGAGCTTAAATCAGTCTTGTTTGGGAGTTTCTAGGTGGAATGTCATGGGGGAGGCCAAGGATCCCGTGTTGGACTTATGTCAATATCTTACGAATAGATGACAAAATATTGGGAAAACCCAAAGCTCTCCAAGTCAAGGAGGATAAAGTGCTAGTAGAGGTTATGGTCTCTGTGATATATCAAATAATGTCTCTTACTTGAAAGGACATAGGCGAAGGCATTGGATACCCCACAAGTCCATCCCAATCAAAGGGAACTTCTCGAGGACTTGGAGGGAGAGTACTTGGGGAGATTAAAAATCTCTCGTGTTCAGAAGGAGAAGTATCATAAATGATAATGACATGGTTGAAGGATGCATCACCCTCCAAAAGGAGAGTTGGATTGACTAGAGATTTCACTGGTACGACGACTTCTTCAACTCTAGGTTAAATAGGATGCATGATAATAGGGACATGAGACACATCACCCTCAAAAAGGGGGGTGTGGTCAGGAGAATATTGCAGTGGCATTATTGTCGTGTCAATCAAGGGAGAAATAGGGTGTGGGGAAACCACAGATGCCTCAGAACCTGAAGGGCCCTTAGGTGATCCCCATGTTTCTTGTATCCTAGTACTAACAGAACACAGACGAGTAAGGTGATTTCCTTCACAAGTCCTGCAAAGGAATTTAGGCTTACGTCTGAGATGTCTAGGCTTCTCGATCGTATGAATGCCCCCATCATGATTCATAATGGCTGGTGACATGCCCTCAACGTGAATGGCATAGGCGAGAGAATCATCTCCCATAGTATGTACAGAGGTTGTATATGTGACAACGATATGATTCGTGGCGACTAAAGTGAAGGTCCCAGCATGACTAGCAGTGACTGGTTGTGGGTTTTCAACATGACTTGCAGAGGTCGTTGACCAGTCTCCAACATGAATAGAAGTGATTGGTGATATAGTTCCATTATGACTAGAAGTGACTGGACTAGTGGTGGTGGGTTGTGGTATTTGATACCAAGGTCCTGGGAAAGATTGACTATGAAACATTGAAGGCCAGGAAGGGTCCTAGTTTACACCTTGTCCTTGTCTGGAAGGGTAGTATCCTCCTCCTAAATTATCTATAGAGGTTTCTACGAGAATCATCATTGAATCAAATGTCTACAAAGATACAAAATTATGATAAGTATTGTTCGAGTGAAGATATATGTTTCTCCCATGTGAAGGGGTTCCGTGAAGAGGGTAGCCCGAACTGTAAAAATAATTCTCCCCATATGAAAGGCCCGGTGATATATGGGGACCCTCCATGGGGAAAGTGTTCGTAAGAACTGGCATGGCATATGAAGGATACACAGATGAGGTGTAATAAGTAGAATAACCACCCATTTGAGTAATGGCTCCTGAAAAAACATAGCTAGTACTGGACTCATAAGAGGGGAGGTTCCAACCTCCCACAGTTAGATTTGCTTGAGGGCATGACTCATATCGAATGAATATGTAGATGGTGGGGCCATGGTGCCCCCGGATCCAATGCTAGGATTCATATAAGTGGGTCAAGGAGAGGACGAAAAGGGTGAAGACACAATCGACATATCAATAGAAAAATGATTAGAGACCCAAGGCATGGACTGAATGTCATAATTCTTCATACCATTGTGCAAAGATGATGGATTCGTCCCCATGAAATGAGTGAACTTCATAGGGGAGGTAGTGGTAAATGAGGGAGACAAAGGAAATCCACTATCCATGATAATGAGAACTCATTATAAAATCCTAAGGTCAACTAATAATCAAAGAGCACACCAAAAATAATCAAATGTCCAACATGCACACAAACAAGATAAAGTGGTTGAAAGGGGCCTCCATCCCTAAAGTAGGTATGCCTCTCCCAAGAGAGGCCTAAGACTCCCTGCTAAATATCAAAGGTAACAGAATCAATTATAAGGGCCCTCGTGGGATTAACAGCCAGTCAGTCAAATCCCCCTGGAGAGGTAATCCTCCATAAAGGTTGTGTGTTTTCTAACCCTTAGCTGACCCAAGGTACCTGCATAATAACCCCTACAAGTAACCTATGTGGCAACTAGTCAAGAAAATAAGCAACCACTGTATAACCGATGCACATGTGAGCAGTAGTAAGTCGGGTCCACCATATGAAAAGGGTAGAAAATCCCAAAACCTTGAAAGCACCACCTCTCACAGAGGTAAGGGCACTAGCAAGATCCACAGAAATATCTTTGACGCTAAAAAGGTATTGGGGGGATATCTCTTCAAACGACCTCATGCAACCTCATGATCAACTCCAGTGTAAGAAAAGCCTTCTGATATTATCGATTATACAATGGATTTCTTCACTACCTTAGTCAGACGCATATGTTGATTTAATAGCCTTGGAGAAGTTTACTCACAAAATCATATTCCAAGGCACTAAATCCTAAGCTATTTTGTGCACCCTATAAAATAAAATCGTTACTGATCAATTTTAAATTATAGTGTTAGTTTTAATGGTCATGCTTACTCAAAAAGGTGTGGTCATGAAACTAGTGATGTTATGACTCAACAAGTAAATTAAATGAATATGAAAATAATGCAAAGTCCTAACTTCAATTTCCAATGAATGATATGCTTCTTAAAATGAAATTTTCAATTCAATTATGCAATCCTGAATAAAAATGCAATATTTATTTACATGCACTAAGATAAATGACAAAGACTCAAAAGATCAAAATGTCAATCAATGCAAAATGCCTAATATTTTTGTATTTTCAATATAAGAAAAATGAAAATGCATGGACTGAACAACAGCTTGATAAATAAAGACCCTACTGTGTATAGAAAGAGACAACTCAAGTAGGATACCAAGGAGAGAAACACCCAGCCCAATGTGCAAGGACAATCAAAATGAGAAGATTATGAGAAAGGCACCACCCAAAAATTCAACCACAAGCAGGCTCCCTATCATTCCACGTACACTTAACAGTCACTACAAAGACCCAATAAGACTTGAAAATAATAAAAACCTACCCAAAAACCACCAAACCCAACAAACAAGAAAAATGGGTTGATGTACATGATTGTTCAAGGGAAAAATGCATATGTACACAGCTTGCAGAAGGACAACACGTGTATGTACGTGACTGTCAAGCAAAAACCCGCGTATATGTGTTAAAACATAGCTAGACTAAGGAGAAGGCTAGAATCATACCCAGAGTGAAAAGAGGTTGTCAAGCAATGATATGACAAGAAATGAAATATGAATGAGAGCAATCTAAGGAGAAAAACACTCCAAACCCTGAAAAAAAAAAGATTCATTCCCCAGTATGGTCGTCAATTCTGTTACGAGGAAAATCTCTCTATATAAATGACTGCAGAAATCAACTCTATTCTCAAGTATACTATATAAACAAATATCCTAGAAAGACAATATAAAAGGCCTACCTCATCCAGACGTTTAATGAATTCCATCGTTGAGCACTTGACCCAAGGCAATATACTTGCAACTAGTCCTCAACAACCAAGCAAAGCAAGCATATGGTGATAATATATGATGTTATCACTTTCAATAGCATAATCTATTAATATTCATAACAAATATGCCCATGGAATAATAATTCAAATATTTTCAAGATATCAATTGGATGAGAAAAAATTATTTCTATTAAGATATAATGAGTAGAAGTGAATAAGTTACAAACTTCCATGTCGGCATGGATCAGAACCGAGAAACTAAGTTCCTTCCAGTTATGCCTCCACCACTTCAATCCTCCATGAAAGGCAAGCTCATCTAAGAGAGACAATGAAGTTCTCCATCAATAAGGGAAGAGCTTGGGGGTTGAACATTGTGTTTAGACTTAAAGGATAAATGGATACAGACTCAATGTGAAGTGAATAATTCCTCAAGAGTAATCTTGCTCTCAAAGTTGAATTCTTTCTCTCTTTTCCATAGTTCGAAATTATCCCATTTATAGACCTCAAATGGAACTAAAGGGTTGGGTCAGATTGTTTCCAGTATATGGAATCTCAAGGATCATTGATCTCCTATCGTGACATGGAAACTCGACACCATTTTTCATTTTTGGGCACATTTCCCAATGTACACAGGTTGTAGTGGTGCAACTTGCATATACGCATGTTGTATAGTAGGAAATGTGTGTATATGTGGAAAAAATGTATTTTTAGCTCTGGGATTTGAAAAAGGGATGAAAAGTATGCATAGGGAAATGGAAAAATGCATTATGTGCAAGAATGCATGGGGTGAGCCAAATCTTGCTATAACAAATGGTAATATAAAAAATTATAAAATTTTAATAAAGATTCATAAAAAATTATTATTTTTCTTTCAAATTTATAATATCCACAAATTTATTGTTATTTTAAATAAATGAACAGATTTTAATAAAATATAATAATCAAACATATCATTCTACATCATGTTGTATTTTATTTGCTAAACTAGAGTCATGCTGGATTTTATTTGCTAAATTTAGGGGGAAAAACAAAATCAAATCTACATCCAGTTTGTCAAACAACTTTATGATTTATCAAAATAGAGAGAATATTAGGTACAATGGTATTATATTTAATAGTGTTTGAATTATAGCGACGTGCAAAGTTTTGAACTAAAATGTGTATAGGAAAGACAATAAACAATAGTGGTTTCTCGGCTAGGCATGGACTACAACGACCAAGTCCCCATGGAAGGATACAATAGGATTTTTTGTAAATTCCAAAGCCAAAGATTTTGAATAATGATCATAAATAAATGAAGTTAAATTTGGATGAAGACTCTACCGACTAAACATAATTCTAAAGAAGGCATGGCCTAATATCCTATTCATTATTATTTTGTAGTCTAGGTTAATATTTTGGAGAGAGAAATGGAGTCACTCTGGTGCTCTTCCGCGACGGCTAGAGTTTTACCTTGGTCTCTCTTCCTCCACGTGCTGGCCTTGGAGGCCTCTCCCCAACCTCATCCAATGACCATGGAGGAGGTTTCCAACTTTCTTGCAGGTGTCTCAGTTCATGGGGAAGTCTGGTACCTCTTTTCGTGATATTGTTGAGGATGATTTTTCTCCCCCGTCTTCATATTTTTTGTTGTAGGAAGCCCCATCCCTTGTCATTCCCATGGAACAAGATGTTGAAGAAGAAGAGGAATATTACATATCTATGAGTTTGGTTTGTCGCTTCAATGTCTTTTGGCCAAAGTTAGTCGATATTAACAGCTAGATCTCTGCTACCTAGATTCTTGTCATACAACAAAAATATTTCATTCACCCTTGTGCAAAAGGTTTCTTCATTGTTGAGTTTGAACTTTAGGAAGATCATGGTTTGATCTTCAACTCAAGGTCATGGTTTTGGGGAAACTCAGGTTTGTTCATGAAACCTTGGTCTCCTTCTTTCAATCCAGCTACTGACATTCTCTCCTCAGCCCGAGTTTGGGTGAGGCTTCCTAATCTTCCCCTGCATTTTTTGGGTCCACCCTCTCTCAAGGTCATTGGCTCGGCTTTCAGAAATTTCCATTTCGCAAGTCATGAAACTATGAGGGACAACACCTCTACATTTTCCCACATTTGTGTGAAAATGGATTTCAGTAAAGGATTCCCAGCTGAAGTTATTCTTATTGGTAAAAATTACTCTTGGCCTCAAAAAATTGACTTTGAGAGAGTCTCATCGCACTGCATATATTACTCTAAAACATGTCATCTTGATTCCCATTGTCCCAAAGGGTACAAAAATTTCATAAATCATTGGAAATCCACCTCATGGGTTGGCTCTAATGACGACCATCAAGTAATTCCAAAATCTTGAAAAGAGTCTCCCCAACACAATGAAAAGCCTCCTTCGTTATCTCAAGGCTTGTGCCAGAACTCCACTAAAAATCTAGAGAATGAAGCATCTTCCCTTCAATATTCAAAAAAGGGAATTCAGATACAACAATCCCCTTAGTCACCATCAAGTCGGACAAATCAGATTGACGTTGATGAGGTTGTGGATCAATAAAATCAAGAACACTCATATAAAGAAATCTTGGGTAACATAAACAGTACAAATGGTCCAACATCTGCAAACGATGTTTAGACGGTAGTCGGAAAGAATAATAAAGTACATGAACCACCACAACCAATGGTAACACGAAGCCAGGCCTGCAAGTCAGGAAAAAAGATGAGCTCTTCCCCATCAAGTTAATTTAGATGCAAGTCTCTCCACGTTTATTCTTAGAGTCTTTTTCTGAGTGTACTCAGTAAGCTTGCTCTTTGTGAAGATGTCATTTGAGTATTTGAAAATGTCATTAGTAATCTGTAATAGTTTCCTACTTGAGGCCCCAAGCTGGCTCGAATTTTGCAAAATTTTGTAACTCCTTAGCGGTCTCGACCATGCCTTTTATTATAAAAAAAATTCAGTTTCTGTAAAAAAAAATATATATTATCCTATTCATTATTTTTTTTCAAACCCTAGGAGTCTCTATAAATGTAGGAACCTAAACCATTGGAGCTCTTGGGAGTGAATAAGAGTCTTCAATTATTTCCATAAAGGTATTAAAAGAAATATAATATTTTCCTTTACTCACAAATTATAATAAACAAGTTAAATAATCCTGACCTTAACCAGAGAAGGTGAAACAATTGGGATGTGATAAATAAGTAATGGAAAGGTCTTCCATAGGGTTGTGATAAATAATTAATGGAATTAATAACACGAGAGTCATGAAGATTCACATTATATCAAGTAAAATATATGAAAGAGTGAGGGTCGGGGGAGTGTGAGCAATTAAAAATGATTGATAAGAAGTATAATGAAAATATAGAAGCATTACCTTGACAAAGATGGTTCTCACAAGTTTGAGCTTCCTATATTGATTCTCATTGGCACAAGTTCTCCAACAAGTTCAATGCTACAGAAAATGTTGGAGAAATAAAGCTTAAATAGAATTAAGAACTAAAGAGCATGTGCATTGTGCAGTTTGACAGGAATTGACATTGCAAAGTACACTTGATCATTTCCAAGTTGTCATTATTAACTTATAATATTATATTATATTATATTATAAAATATTATATATATTATAATATATTTATGTAATTTTATAATATTATTAATAATATTTAAAATTTGTGTAAATTTATAAAATTTTATTAAAAAATTACATTATTTATGAATTTTTGAGCAACTTATTATTATATTTTAGCTTATATATAATAATAAATAATGTAATTTGTATGTAAATAACTTATTATATATTATAGTTTTTTTTTTGAAAGAAAAAAACGTAATTTTATTTTATCATAATGAGAACAAAATTACATTTTGTATATACACTTTTGTAGTGTATTCCTAGTACATTTTGAGTCTATAATTTGGTTGATACTATTGTAGCTCAAAAAGGATTTCTACAGTTACACTTTCAAAAGGTCTTTTTGATCCCTTTAAAGATTTTGTGTACATTTTGCTATTGTATGTAGCTCATCAAGTTCCTGATGTCGAGTTGTTTTCACATAGTGTACATGTGGATTCTTAGCTGCTTGTAAACAAAAAGTTTCTTTTATCGTTTTGTTTTTAAATAGTGAATTTAAAATCATTCCAAAAATGGTTGATGTAGATATTCCTGGACCTAGTCATTTTCTACCTTTGTTACTTTCCATTGGCCCGGAGCTAGATGAAGCCCCTCTTTCAACCTCATGTATTCTTCTTTATTCCTCTCCTTGTAGACATGTTGGCAAGTAAGTGACTCAAAAGATGTATGTAAGTGAGTTATGTCTTCCACTAAGATAGAAATTCTAGTGTTTGAACATCTTTGTGTGCCTCTTATCCAATTTATGACATTCATGGAGTCCCAAAAAACATTTAAGGAGTGGAAACCCTTTTCAATGGTGAATGCAATGAGAATTTTAAGGCTCAATAGTTCGACAAAATTGTTTTTTCTTGTCCCTAACCCAAAGGTCATAGAGTAATAGTGGGAGTATGATAAAAAGAGAATCCCTCCACCCCCATAAAGGTTGTTTTGTGAGGCCCCATCAAAGAAACCCCAAGGAATTGTTTTGTCAATCTCAACCTCCTGGGACTATCTAGTCTTGACTCTGACCTCCTGGATGGATAAAGAGGAAAAAATGGATAAACTTTTTTCCACTATAATCTCTGGCATCGAAGGCACACCTTTGAAAAATAGGGAGTTTCGAACTAGCTAGACACCCTGAATTATTAAAAGGGGTAAGGCTCTAAAGCCCTTGTAGATTCTAGTTGACCATAAATTATTCCATGCTTGTTCTATATTTTGACCAGCCTAGTTTTAGCGAAGGTTCAAGATCCCAGAAACTTCAATCCAAACTTCAATAGTGTAAGGAAATTTCAAAAATATATGAAAATTAGATTCTCCTTCAGATTTATAGAGAGTACACCATCCTGGGCCATTAATATTTATTTTATGTAGAATATCCTAGGTCAAAACTTTGTTATTTAAGAATTTCCACATGAATAGTCTTGTTTTGGCTAGGCAATTCACCTTCCAAAGCTTTCCCCACCACCAGACAGACTCTTGTTGAAACAAGTATGAGTTTAATTTTAGGTATCCCATCTTTGGTGTGTAGATCCCTGGAGGTGTTGTGTCCCATATTAGTTCATCCTCACGGTCCTTGAACCTGATCTATGGTATCTTTAAAATATTTGAGTACCTTTCAGCTATAAAACTTCCTCACCATCTAAACCGAGCCCGCTTTCCGACTTCCATCCTTGTGACTATTTTGTGGTAAGTATCGACTAGGCAAGGTTATTTAAAGTTTCAATACCCTTTGTTTTCAAATGATGGAGGAGTTGGTAGGAGATTATATGTTGACCTTCACATTCCATCCAAGGGTCTATCCCCAGTATAAAACATTTTTCATTGCCTATCTTCCAAGAAAGTTCGTTTTCAATTACTGGAAAAGAACTTATGACCACCTTCCAAATCACTGAGGCACCTTTAAAGGATTTTTGTGGACTTTTGATCCACGTCTCCAAGGGAATCAACTCAATATATTTTTGCACCACTACCTTAGTCCATAGACTAGAAGAGTTTAGAAGAATCCAACCTCCCTTTTCCACCAGATCTTTGGAAAAGAGAAAAATATTTTCCAGGCCCCATCCTCCAAGATCCTTTGGAACAACAATTTTTTCCCATCGAACCCAAGGAGTTACATGTTATTCTTTTTTTCTTCTCCAAAGGAATTTGAAGGTGAGTTTTCTTGTTGCTTCCAAAATTCCTTTTGGAATCCAATATAGTGACATCCAGTAAACTAGAATAGATTCCAATACTGACTTAACTAGAACAAGTATACTCGTGTGTGAAATCCACCTATGGCTCCATGTGTTTAGTCTTTTATCCATTTTCTTCAAAATCCACTTCCAATCTTTTTTTTTGTAGTCGTTTGGTTTTATAAAGAACCCCAATTATTTTAGACCATTGTCTAGTTTGGCACTCTTCTTCAATGAGTAAATTTGTAGTGAGGGACGATTTTCCTTCATAAATTTTCATGCCAGTTGATTTGGAAAAAAGAAGAAGATTATTATTTAAAGTTTCATCCTCCCTTCTGGATCCTACATTGAAGATTAACACATCGTCAATGAAGAAAACATGAGCAAGTTACAGATCTTGCGTAATTTTGATTCTAGAGAAATAACCCAATCTTTTTGCTTATGAGATAGTTCTTATTAGTCCTTCAACGACTAAGAGGAATAGTAGTGGTGAGAGAGGACACCCCTGTCTTAAAATTCTTTCTAAAGGAAAAAAAGGTGAGGCTTAGTCATTAATAAGCATTGCAAAGGAGACTATAGTGAGGAAGTTCATGAACCATTTGATGAAGGGAACTGCAAATCCCCAATGTGTTAGAAATAAGCAAATGAAAATCCAACTTACTCTAATGTATGCTTTGGAGAGATCAATTTTTAGCACTACACCTTTTAATTTCCCATAATTAATACTGTGAAGTCCTTCTTCTGCTACCCCTATAGCTTCATGAATTTTTCTTCCTTCCAAGAGACCAAGCTGTTCTCCCGAGATTCTTTCTGAAAGTATTATTTTCACTCTTCTTGCAATAACTTTTGAGATAATTTTATAGACACGGTTACAGAGTGAAATTGGATGGAAATCGTCTAAGGTCTCTGGATTATTTGTTTTTGGGATCAATGTTGTTAGGAACCGAATACCAAGATAGCATAGAAAAACCTCAGAATAAGTATTCAACGTCTTGAAAAAGAGAGAATTTCATATAATAAGCCTCTTTGAGGGGGAATCCTCCTTATACACAACATAGATTTCCAAATACAATATGATTCCAAATGAAAAGGTATCCTTGGTATATATAGCTGACTAGGAGGTAAAATTACAACTAATGGACCCAAGCCGACATAAATAAAATGACATTACTAAGGTAATATGACCTAATTAAGGGGTAATGTGCCATTATTTAGGGCTTAACATGCCCCTCCCCTTCAGAAAAGTGTTTTATGCAATTCTTGAATAATTGTGGATGCTTTTGTATAAAAGACTCATCTTCCCAAGTGAAATCTTCAGCAGGTAGTTTCCTCCACTTAATGAGATACTCTAAAATGGATCTATTCCTCATATCTTTAATTCTTGTGTCAGTGATAGCTTTAGGCTCCAATATGGTTTTTCCTTCCTTGTCAAGTTATGGAAATATAGTTTGAACTGAGATCTTGTCACCTATAACCTTCTTTAAGAATGAAACATGGAAAACGAGGTGTACTCATGAATATGTAGGGAACTCCAATTTGTATTCCATAGTACCAATATTTTGCAACACCTTATAAGGGCCATAGTACTTTGGTGATAATTCATTATCCTTGTTGGCTTGCTTGAGGGACATCTGTTTGTATGGTTGTAGTCTTAAAAACACCCAATCCCCTACTTCAAAATGTATTCCACTACAATGTTGATCTGCTTGTTGTTTCATGTAATTATGTGCCATGGTTAGGTTGTCCTTTAAGATTTGGATAACTTATTGTTGATGCTCAATTTGATCTTCCACTACTTGAAGCTTAGATTTTTCTTTTAGATAAGAAGTGATGGAAGGAGGATGGTATCCATAGAGTTCCATAAATCATGTCATTTTTGTTGCAGTATGAAAGGAAGTGTTATACCACCATTCTTCCAAGGGTAACCATTTGAACCATTATGTTTGTTTATTAGATACAAAGAAACGAAGGTATCCTTCCATACATTTGTTTACTATCTCATTTTGTCCATCCTATTGAGGATGATAGGATGAGCTATGAGCCAATTGAGTACCCAAAAAAGAAAATAATTATGTCCAAAATTTTCCAGTGAATATAGGATATCTGTCACTTACAATAATATTTGGGATTCCATGTAGCTTTTGAACTATCTCCATGAATGTGGTGGAAATTGTATTGGATTTGAAGGGATGAGAGAGTGCACAAAATTGTGTGTACTTGGTCATTCTATCAACAATAACCATTATGACACTCTTTCCTTTAGACTTCGGTAACCTTGTGATGAAACCCATGGAAACCTCCTCCCAATGCTGACTTGGGATGGTTGATGGTTGTAAAACACCTAGGGTCTTAATTGTTTCCACCTTATTTTTTTGGCAAAACAAACATTCTGCCACAAACCTTTGAACATTAGTTTTAAGTCCATCCCAAAAAAAATCCTTCTTGACCCTATGGTAGGTTTTCAAAAATCCTGAGTGCCCTCCTACCGGAGAGGTGTGCAATTCCAATAGTACCTTTTGTTCGAGTTTGGATTTCTTACATAAATATAAGCTATATTTGTACCATAGTGAATCACTTTTCCATGTCAATGTATGCGATGCACTAGAATTCTGTCGCAACCCTTGAATGAGATTCCACACATTTTCGTCATTCTTCCATTCATCTCTCGCTTCTATTATTCAATCGGGTTGTATGATCGAGATAGCACAGAGAAAGGCATCAACATCTTCATCCTTTCTTGAGAGTTCATATGCCACAACATTTTGCTTCCCTTTTTAATAGATGATTTCAAAATCATAACCCAATATCTTTGTCACCCATTTTTGTTGTTCTTATGAATATAGTCTTTATTCTAATAAGTATTTAAGACTATCACGATATGTTTTGACCTTGAAGTTCCTACCTATTAGGTAAGGGCACCATTTCTTCAATGCATGTGGTATTGCCATCATTTCCTTCTCATAAATGGGTTTGTGTAAGTCCTTTACCTTGAGTGGCCAACTTTCAAAAGAAAGGGGCCTTCCTTCTTGCATTAGAACAACACCAATGCCATTTCCTGAGGCATCACATTCCACAATAAACGTTTTTGTGAAGTTTGTTGTGGTCAAGGCATGAGCTTTTCACATCACCTCTTTAAGTTGTTCAAAAGCTTGAGTTTCCACTGGAGTCCATGAAAATGCATCCTTCTTAGTTAATATCATTAAAGGTGTTGTTATTCTTCCATAGTTCCGAACAAACTTGCGGTAGTAACCTGTCAAAACCAAAAATCCTCTAAGATTCTTCAATGTTTTGGGAATCGGCCAGTCCATCATGGCCTTAATCTTGTTAGGGTCTACCTTGACACCTTCATGAGATACAATATGACCCAAATAATATACATCCTTCATCCCAAAGAAACATTTGGATGGTTTTGCATATAGTTGTTTCTCCTTTAGTATTTGTAGCACCTTGTCAACATGTCGCACATGATCCTCCCAAGACTTTCTATAGATTAGTATATCATCAAAAAATACTAAAAATTTTTTTCAAAGGGCTTGAAAATGGAATTCATCAACCCTTGGAATGTGGAAGGTGCATTTGTAAGTCCAAAAGGCATGACCAAAAATTTATAATGGACTTCATGAGTTCAGAATGTTGTTTTTGGGATATCTTCTTCCTTCATTCTAATCTGATAATACACTGAACGAAGATACAACTTTGTGAAATAGATTTCTCCATGTAGTTCATATAACAATTCATCAATTATAGGAATGGGAAACTTATCTTTAATAGTGATCTTATTGATATCTCTATAATCTGGACACATATGCCATGATCCATCTTTCTTGAGTACCATTAGCACTGGTGTAGAGTAAGAACTTTGGATATTTCTAATAATGCCAACCTCTAACATTTCTTCAACCATACACTCAATTTCACTCTTCTGGGCATAAGGGTATTTGTAAGGCTTGATGTTAGGAAGAACACTCCCAGGAATTAGGTGAATAGCATGATCATGATTTCAAGTGGGTGTAAGACCTTTGGGAATATCTTCAAACACTTTGGAATTCTTATCAATGATCCCTTGGAGATATAGGGGAATAGATGGCTTAGATTTTTAAAACTCTAGTGAGCATAGTTGTGCAATTACACCTCAATGCCCCTTTTTCAATAATTTTTTCATTCCATTAGAGCTTATTACCTTACTGGGTTTCCCTTTAATACCTCTTAACTCAATTTCTTTTCCTTCCAATGAAAATTTCATGAAGAGTTCCTGAAAATTAAAATCCATTGTTCCTAATGATTGTAACCATTGGATTCCTAGTATAACATCAGCACCACCCATGGGTATAGCAATCATTGGAATATTCTTTACATATTCCCCCATTGTAATATTGATCTTATTTCATTTTCATCAGAAATTTATAGTTCCTCCATCTGCAATCATTACTTGAAACTCTCATGCTAGTTATACAAAGAAATTGAGAGATTTGGCTAATTTATAGTGAATGAGATTATGAGTACTACCAGAATCAATTAGAAATATTACCTTTCTCTTTTTGATATATCCTTCAATCTTGAGGGTTTGAGGAGTGCTAATTCCATCCAATGCATTACATGATATCATGGGAGTCAACTCTTTAGAAGAAATCTCTTCTACATTTTCATCTTGAGATGGTTCTTGTTCTTGTTCTTGTTCTTGTTCTTCTTCCTCTTCACAATCTATGTATAATAATTTATTCTCACCACACTTGTGTCCCTTACTAAACTTGTTGTCACAATTAAAGCATAAACCTAAA
This sequence comes from Picea mariana, assembly GCA_032191745.1. Lineage (NCBI taxonomy): Eukaryota > Viridiplantae > Streptophyta > Pinopsida > Pinales > Pinaceae > Picea > Picea mariana. Next base: position 157,163 of record JASDQU010738524.1, on the reverse strand, counting down.
TTTTCTTCTCTTTCCTCCAATTGTTGAGGTGTCAACCTTGTACGTTGAGGTGTTTTTATAAGAAGGAACATTATTCTATCGATAGATGTTAGGAGTGGTCCTTCTAGTAGCCATAGCCATATTTTTACTTTCAACATTTATTGCCACTCTAAATGCATTTTCCAATGATTTGGGTTCCCAAAGGTGAACGTCATGTTGAATGTTATCCATTAAAGTTCCTATGAATACATCAATCAAGTGCTCATCTGGAATATTTGTTACCTTTATATTCAATCTTTGGAAGTTTTGAATGTGCTTTGTAACTGAACCCTTTTGCTTGAGATTTATCAATTGGATAAAGAAGGTATTGCTCCTTGTATCCTCATAGTGTGCTATCATTTACTCCATGAAAATTGTCCAAGTGATGAGTGATTTGTGAGAAAAAATCCATCGATACCACACCAATTGATTGGGTTCTAAATATAAAGAAACAATTTGTACCTTTTGTGTATGTGGCACATCATGTAGATCAAACAATTGCTCCATCTAAAGTATCCATGTGATTGGGTACTTTCCATCAAACTTCCTCATATTGATCTTAGGAAAGTGGTTGGGATTCAACCCAAAGTTGGAGTTTATCCATTCTTGATTCATCTTTCTTATGTCCTCATCATGAATTTCATGGGATACATTTTCACTTTCAGGTGTCCTCTCTATTAGGTAATTTTTCAATCCTTCCACGATCTCCCTTTTTAAACCATCCATCATCCCTTGTAGTTCATCTTTTGTTACTGTCTTCTTTTGTAAATTATTTACGTCCCTACGCATTTCTTCACCTTCATCAAGAGTCCAAGTAGTACTATCTGCAGGCTTATTTGGTGTGGAAGTTCCCTTTTTTGGTGGCATGTTGGCCAAGTATCACTTTTAAGCCTTGATTTTGAGGTGGTTATGCTAGACAATCTTTCTTCTGCAGTATCTCCAAAATTCTGACCCTTCTACATATGAAAATTTATTTTTTGTAGTTCTCTAATATTTTTTCTCTGCAATGCGACAGGTCTGATCAAAATTGGATGTGCCAAGTGGAAGTTATGGTAACTTCCCCACAACTTGTTGATTGTCTGTCATTTCCATGCGATCTCACTTGTATAGAGTGCCCCGCACAAAATAATTGATATAAATTATGAAAATTGTACCAAAAATACTACGAACTGTCTATAATCCAATGTAATTGGTCTCACTCAATTTGGATATTCTATGAAGAATGTATGATTGTTTTACTCGAAACACCTACTTGAGACTAGTCAATAGGATTAGTCAGATACCCTATCTTCCGCAGGGTGTATCTGCAAATGTAAGATGACCCAGAAGTTGAAATTTTTATCACATATACCTTAATAATTTATATAAATATCCTACATATTTCAATTTCTGGAACATTACAAAAAATATTTCATAGAGAAAATTTTGTGATGACTAAATTCAGGATGATTCCGGAACCCTATCTTACATAGGCTATATCTCCGAAAATTTAAGGCCTCGGGAGATAAAATTTAAAACTAACATACCTTGATCCGTCTACTAAATATCATCCAAGGGGTTTCTTCTAAAACGTCGTAGAAAAAAATTATAGTGAAAATTCCAAGGTGTCTCAGATGTAGCAATGAAACCCCAAGACCTTGAGCTCTGATACCAAATGTTAGGAACCAAATACCAAGATAGCATAGAAAAACCTTAGAATAAGTACTCAACACCTTGAAAAATAGATAATTTTAGATAATAATCCTCTTCGAAGGGAAAACGTCCTTATACACCACATAGATTTCGAAATACAAGATGATTCCAAATGAAAAGGTCTCCTTGGTATATATAGGAAACTAGGAGGTAGAATTACAACTAATGGACCCAAGACGACGTAAATAAAATTTTTGATATAGTATCATTAGTGTGTTGTCATTGATGTCAAACAGTAGGACAGTGTGTAGAGACTAAAGCTCAGGAGGGTTAGCAAATGAAGATCAAATCTAAAAAGAGATAGCGCGATGATACTTAGAAGGGAAAGGTGAATGAAGATCAAATCTCAGAAGAGATAACACGATGATACCCAAAAGGGAAAGTGCATTGTAGAAACATGATCAGATCAAGTTAGGACCATTGAATACACAAGTGCCAGATCAACGGAAGGGATGGATTGTGGAGAGAAAAAGGAGAACTAAAAAGTGTGTTATTCCCAATTCCGCAATCATTCTAGATCGTCAGATTACAAGAGAAGGATCATTGGAGGACTAGTCAACAATTAGATCAAATCGGGACTATTGATACACAAGCGTCATATCAACAACAAGGATAGATTGCGGAAAGAAAAAGGAGAATTAAACAATGTGTTATTTCCAATCTCGTAATTAGTCTAGATCATCGATCATCACCTGCCAAACAGATCTACGGTTGGAATTAGTTCCACTACCAACAAACAGTTTTCCATTAAGGAGCTCGACAATAGTTTTAAACATCATTCTAGTTGGGACCCCACAATAATCCTTAATCATTTATCTACTTCAAGAGCCTTCTGGACTGATGGATCAAGTTGAGTGGAAGGATAGGATAAGAAAGGAAAAAGGGTTGAGATTTTGAACACCCGAATTCTCGATAGTCATTGGATCACTTTAAGTGGAAGGATTGGATAAGGAAAGAAGAAGAGTCATTGGATTTAAACCAAGGCAAAGTAGCATCGCAGATAGATCGAGTCTTGGATCTAAGATCATGATCAACGAACAAAATTCATTTCGGGTTACAAGTTGTGTGGAGGTTACACTTCAGGGAATCTCACTTCGAAAGAACTGGGAAGTGGAGAGATCAAATTACCCGAAGTCCCAAAGGATGAAATTTTGAAGTCACTCTCAGCCGTCGATCTGAGATACATTTCAGATACTATTCTAACCATTAGATCGAGGAGAAGAATATGTGCCACATCAGGAGATCTATGTCAGCAGACCATGTCTACAAGGATATGTGGCACAGTCAGATAATGACAAGTGTCAAGATAAAATCGAAATTGCAGGTACGTTTAAATCATGAATCTGAGTGACAAATGGAAACCACTCAACCCGTTCCATGTCAACAAGTTACGTTAGTAAGTTACGTCACTCTGGGAGTTTCACTTCGGGAGTTTCACCACCAACAAATGACCAAAGTCTCGAAGTGGACATGAGTAATCCGATCTAAAGAACACTTCAAGAGTGTTATCAACCGTTGATCAAGTACAGTGGAAGGATAGCATAAGTATAATAGCTGAAGTGCCGACAGTCATCCATCTCATCGAGAAATTAAAATGTGATCGTTGATTCCGATAAAGTGATCAAGCACTCGTTTGGCCTAGCACCTAGTCATCATCGTTGGTCATATCGAATAAGATAAATAAAGGAAAAATATAATACGTATCTAAAGTTGATAAGCCCATGGTTTTGCATTGTCAATCATATGAAAATGTTCAAGGGAAGCGCCTCTACAGAACTTGGTTTCTGCAATAATTACAGAGATTTGGGATCGAGTTAAAACATGAAATTGATCCATATCTATGATCAATTTATGAAAATCCTTCATGGTAAGGTTTGAATAATAAAAACGATTATGGTTAAGTTAAATGAAGAGGTGTGATGGTCCAAACGAAAGGAAACAATGTGTTATATCTCACCCTACGTTGTAGATTATATAAACGAGATAGAGTGGTGAGAAGAATTATGTCTCTACATTCCAAATCAGAAGACATATTAAATCAAAGAAGAAGAGTGAGATGCAGTGAATACATGATACACAAAATTTCCAGATTCAGAAAACAAGGGTGGTTGGGTGGTGCAAGGGTAGGTTGGTTCCTGGAAGGGATTTGGTTCTTCCTTGTCAACTGTAGCTGACTAAACAAGGGGTCAAAGCCTACTACCAGTTGGTGTTGGTGAACAAGGGTGTGGGTGCATCTTGATCAGTTGGTGTTGATCTAAAAGGAAGTACATCTTCCATCTATGTAACATGTAAAACGAAATTCTGTAGTTAATAGAAAAGTGTTTGTGGTTTTCCTGATTGGGTTCCACGATAAATATTGTGTTAAAATTTTTGTTTGCAATAACAAAAGAAAAATTGAAAAATTATTGAGTCACTGATTCACCACCCCCCTCTTAGTGACGGGATTTAATCCTTCATAAAATAACATTACTAATGTAATATTCCCTAATTAAGGGGTAATCTGCCACTATTTAGGGCTTAACAAAAGCTATGAAGGTGAAGTTTAGGATTTGTGGAATTCTCCCTGAAACTCTAGTGTCCTCCACCATCTTTAGCAAATTTTGTCCCAGAAGCTCATAAAAACCCAGAAATAATTCAAAAGTCCAACCATCTCGACCTAGAATTTTGTCTTTTTGAAAGCTGTGAAGAAGTTCTTTTAATTATTCTTATGTTACTTCTTCCATCAAGAGTCTTTTGTCTTCTTCATCTACAAATATTGGAAAAAGTTGAGCCATTTGGACCACTTCTTCTATGGAGGCTTGATTTTCTACTTTGAAGAGTTTTTGGAAATGATTTTTCCCCAAACTTGACATACCTTCAAAATCTTTCTCCAAATTTCCTTCCAAATATTTCAACTGCAATATGGTATTGACATTCCTCCTGCCTTTAGCAAAGGCTTGAAAACAAATTTTATTCTCATCTCCGCTTGCCATCCATATAGCTCTACTTTTCAGTCTCCATGATTCTTCCTTTTCCTTGAGTAGTTTGTTTCTTCTCTTCTCCATACGTAGTAAA
>JASDQU010738524.1:67790-79686 GCA_032191745.1 Picea mariana | reverse complement strand
AAGGTATGGTGGCTAGAAAGCCAAGTACTAAAACAATGGCTCGCTGTGGTCCCGTTCCAGTTCCCAGAAAGGCTTAAAGTGTGTGTAACTTTTAACCAGACGTCTCGGGTGAATATGCAATTCACAAAAATATGAAGAACAGTTTCACAATCCAGCTTGCACAAAATGCATCAGTTAGGTCTCGCCCAGCCATAGATCTGGAGATTATCCCAAACTAAGATTTTATTCTCTGTTAGCAGCCAGATGAAGAGCTTGATCTTTGTGGGGCAATCCCATTTCCATAGATGTTTTCGCCAAGCCCCATCTTGTTTTTTCCAGATCAGGTCATCTATCCCATGGTATACATTTTTGATTGAAATCATCACTGTTTTATCACCTCCCGTCCAGATGAGGGAGTCCGGTCACTCCTCAAGGCAAATACCAGCTCCAGATAGGTTCTGTGTGTATCTGGTCCATTCTTCCTCGAGTTCACTGTCCAGATCCAGCGTGGATCCCGATAACCAGGTCTCCCCTATCAATCCACGACATGGTGGGGTTTTTAAATGAAACAAAAAGTGTAAATCTTTTCTGTGTAAGCGATCTAGAAGCCATGGTGAGAGCATGGATTTTTTACCCAACCCCAGGATGGCGTCCCTACCAATTTCAATCGAGGATCTGGATCCAGGTATCCATGCTATCCAATGAAGTAAGATCAGAAGTGACTTTGATAGATGTTTCCAAGTTTGTGAGCCTCTCAGAGGAAAAGTCGAGGCTGATTCGAGCTAGACATGAGCAAATTGATGGGAAATATATTTGTCTTTTATAACCTTGCTCCAAATGTCTGGAGCCATCAGAATTCTCTAGAGCATGTTTGTCGAAAGCACCAAATAAAAAATTTGTAGATTTCTCAAACCCCAACCTCCCAGCAACTTGGGTTTAGAAATCATCTCCCACCTACAGAGATGGTAGCCTCTGTTCTGTTTGCTACCATTCCAGAGGAAGGTGAAAATCAACTGCCGAATCTTTTTAAGCAAAGATAGGGGGATGTGTGCCAAGGCCATCCAGTACACCGGAAGGATTTCCAAGACAATGTTGATTAATATGTATCTTCCACCTAGAGTTAGACATCTATTACTCCAATGTAGAATTCTGTTCAAAATTTTTAATCAACCAACTCCAGTCTCTTGCAATATAGCTTGTTGGTTTGATGTGGAAACCAAGGTAGCTGAACCCTCCCGCTAGATCCCGTGTGTCGATGCCAAACAACAAATTTAGTTCAGTCAAAAACTTGTCCCAAGCTCCTGGTGCCAAGAAGATTGACTTTTGGTAGTTGATCTTCAGACCTGAAACAGAGCATAAAGTGTTAAGAAGTTTGTAAATCTCCAACCATTCGGACAAGGTTGCAGTAGTCATGATGATCACATAATCAACAAAGAGAAGATGCAGAATTTTAGTCAGTCTCGAAACTCTAATCCCCGACAGGTTGCTTTTCACTTGACTTTTTTTCAACAAAATACTAAGACTCTCCAAGACCAGGATGAAGAGAAGGGGCGATAGGGGGCAGTCCTGTCGAAGCCCTCTCTCACAGTGGAATACCTTGGTAGCTTTTCTGTTGATCAAAACATCAAATATGGTTGAGGAGATACAACCCATCACCCAATTCGTGGTAACCACCCCAAAACCACATTGCAGAAGTATGAGGCGTAACAAATTCCAGTTTATACAATCAAAATCCTTTTTGAGGTCCAGTTTTAGGAGAATGGCTTGGAGATTTTTTGTCTTTATGCTATGAATGCACTCCTGTGCAGTTCCAATAGCATCAAGGATTTGTCTCCCCTTTAGGAAACCAAGTTGTTCCTCTGACAGTGCCCGAGAGAGTATGGGATGAATCCTCCTGGAAATGATCTTGGAAATAATCTTGTAACAGATATTACAAAGCGAAATGGGGCGGTAGTTCGAATAAAGTTGGGGTTGATTGGTTTTAGGGATCAGAACGATAAAAGTGTTATTTAAATTCTTTTTAACAATCCCTCTGGTTCTTGAATATTCGATTACGTCCAACAGATCTTGTCCCATCAAATAAAAGTAATGGAGGTAAAGTTCCACCGACCACCCATCGGGACCAGGGATTTTTTATTTTGTGAAGCCTTTAATCACCTCTAGAATTTCCTCCTTTGTACAGGGAGTTTCCACTGCTCTGGCCTCCTCATCAGTTACCATTCTTGGAAAGAGTCTAGCTGTTTCAATCTGCGTATTAACGTTAGTGGAATTCGCTTCCTGGTAAAAATATTTGAAGTTCTTATATGCCACTTGTTTGATGTCTTCTATCCTTTGAAGAAGCCTCCCGTCCTCTTCCTTTATATCCCACATATATTTTTTATTTATGTGGTTACCGGCGAATTGATGAAAGTAGCGAGTGTTTTTATCTCCATTGGTAAGCCATAGAGCTCTGCTCTTCAGGTGCCATCTATCCTCTTCCTCACGAAGAATTTTATTATGGGCTTCCTCTAATCAATGCAAAATTGAATCGAAATCTACTGGCTGGGCATCCTATGCCTTCATCCAGTGTAGTTCCTCCAGTTGACATTCAATTCTACTTAGCTCAGAATATTCCAAGGTTTTTTTCCTTTTAAGCCAACAAATAGAATTTGATCTTAATCGATTAAGTTTCGTCTCCAGATTGCCTTGTGAGTCCCCTGGAATCGAGAGAGAGGTGTCAGACCAAACCACTCAAGCGATCTGGTCAAATGAATCCTCCTTCAGCCAGGAAGGATTAAATTTAAAAGGATATTTTGTCCTTGGTCTACCTTCTCCTAACTGAAGGCAAATAAGAGCATGATCAGAGAGATAAGGAAGATCTACCTAGGCCTGAATCCTGCAATTGGGAGATATCAAGCCTTCAACCACCAAAAACCTGTCAAGTCGCTTTGCAATGCTGGATGAACCCGATATCCCATTTCACCAAGTAGGAAACACCTTCACCGGCTCCAAGTCCACTAGAGCATTTTTGTTGAAAAGTTGCTTGAAGAAATCAGAGAGAGGATCCGCTTTAGCCCTTGCTCCCCAGATCTCCTTGGTGCATGTTGTCAGATTCAAGTCTCCCGCTATGATGAGGTCCTTTACATCTAGGAGGCCTAAGATATCTACTCTCTCCCAGAAAGATCTTCGGTCATTGCGAGGACCATATGTGTTGAGTAAGGTCAGGTTAGTCTTCAGTTCTAAACAGATACCAGTGAGCAGAATCCCTCCAGGAATTAGCACTAGAGTAAAGTAAAAAAAGGTAGGATCCGAGGAGGCCAGGAGTCCACCCGAGGTTCCTATCGAGCTAGTCGCACAGACCAACCATTCAGGTCTAAGAGAGAAGAAAAAATTCCTAGCAACTGCAACATCCACAAGTGTTTCTTAGAGAAAAATAATAGACGAACGTGTCTTCGTGAGGAGTCATCGCATGGAGGTAAGTTTCAGGGGTCCTCCTACCCCTCTAATATTGAGAGAAAGTAGGATCATGACTTGGCCCATGAAAGGGATTTTAATCCTCTAAGCGCCCCTAAATTCAAATTAGTAACTTGTGAGGTCGAACTCGAAGCCTTTGAGACAACCTTTTTATGCACACTACGAGTTTTAAGTGGCGAAAACTCCAAGCCTAAACCCCTAGACCAAGATGGATACATCTCCGAAGTCTTTCTCACTCCCGAAGAAGAAGAAAAGTCATCGAGGTGAGTGGAAGGTTGGATGAGAGTTTTACCAAGGTACGTCAGAATGGGGAGGGAGTCAAAAGTAAGTGTGGTGGCAGGTGCGAAGGAATCTAGCATGTGGTCCAGATCCTATGCAGAAAGAGGTGGCTCCGAGTATCCTGGTAGTGCTGTGGGATCATGCTCTTCACCGGGTGCTGGGGAAGTCAGATCGATCGTTACTTGTGAACTGGTGGAGGCGCAGAGGGGAACAAGGCAGGGCGAGGAGTGGGGAGGGTGTGAGGAGGAGTCTAACTCCAAGGGTCCAGTCCCAGGAGGCTTCAGAGACAAATTTGATGAGGCCAACTTGCTAAGGGAAGCAATGTAGTAAGAAGTAGGTGGAGAGTAAGAGGAGTCAAACTCCAAAGTTTCAGACCCAAGTGGCTCAGGGTGCAGAAAGGGAGATGCCAACGTAATTAAAGAGAGCCTTTCCCAGGCAGAGAGAGAGTTGTAAAATGAGGGACAATGAAGTTTGAGCTTACCTACAAGCAAACCATCTGGTGTTTCAGAGCTCGTTTCCCTCCTCTGATGTATAGTTGCCTCTCCCATAAAATCTGGCTGAGTATCATAGCCATTGAAACCAAACTCCTCCGTTGGGTCCTTCTCTGTTATTGTAGGAGGGAACTTTGAACAGTGTCTTCTCCGGTGGCCTGTTCTACGACAAAACAAGCACCGAAATGGGATCCCCAGGTAGTCAAGGCGCTGAGCTATAAGATGGCCTCTCCATTCTATCTCCAAGATTTTCGGCAGTCCAGCGTGGATTTCTATTTCCACAAATACCATAGCCATTCTTCTATCTGATGCAGCAAGTGAAAGAGAATCCAACCTTAGGAAATGCCCTAAAGAGGTTCCAATGAGTTCGAGTGCTTGTTGGTTCTAGAGCTGCAGTGGGAGGCCTGGGAAAAGGACCCAGATATTCCTGTAGCTAAAGTATTCCGTAGATGGATTGAAGCCTATCCTCCATCTCTTGAGCATGAGGCTCCCTCCCCCAAAAGCCTAGAACTTATCCATGATGAGAACAATATCCTCAGGGTTCTTAAAAATGAAGCCTAGCCACCCATGTTGGAGAATGTGGACCTTTGGAAAATATCCTAGAAGAGGTTTCCAGGTGGTTGTTATCCAGTATTCCAATCTCTGCTTACATTTATCCTTGTAAGCTAGCCTTCCAACAAGGGCACAAAAAGCCAGGTTGCATGCTTCAGAGAGTCCTACGTCCATCCCAAGCACTAATTTACGATGTTTTTGTTTAGGCTTCCAAGCCCTGTGCGTCTTCTTAATGAAGCTGTTGTGTAGTGAAGAGTGTCTGCCCAGTTGACTTCCAACCAGTTGGAAGTTCCCACCTAAATTCCTACTCCTTTGGCTAGGAGACAATGGATCTCCCTCATGTACCGACTTCAGTTTTGTTCCTCCAGTGACAGAGTGAAAAGGCTGACTATGTTGTGGAGGAGTAGGAGGAATATGGGGCAAAGAGCCAGGAGCAGGAGTCTTGGGATTAGCAGAGAGACGTGTTCTCCGATAATGGGAGCTAACAAGCTCATCAATCGATGCTAATATATCCGGATGGTCCCAAGGGTCCCCTACCTCATCGACAGTGAGATCTGAGTCCACAGTCTCCATAAAGGGAGCTTCTAAGAACACTAGAGGAGTAAGACTCCTAACGTAAGTAGACAGTCAAAGGTTGTAGATATTGACAAAAACATAGAAAGACAAAAAACTAAGGCTACTAGCTCCTAGTGAGTGGGCCCAAACCAAAGGATCGAAAACTGAGAGTTGCTAGGAAACCAAGAAAAGATGTCTGGGCATCTCTTAGAACTCTTGGCACAACTACAGACAGTTTAAGAGAAGCATGATAGAAGAACATAACAGTCAACAAATAGTAAGAATGTAGACTCCTTAAGCCAAAGAAGGTGCAGAAGTAGAGGTGAAAATCGATAAACAAGGGTGAACTAGTTCCTCTAGTGCGTGTATAGAAACAATGTTGAGAATGAGAACAATCCATAACTGTGAGAACCTTTAGTATAGGTACAAGAGTCTCTACTGCTACAGAACTACGAAAAAGAACAACGTACATCAGATGGAATAGCAACTTCCTAGATGCTAGTGGAAGATGGATGGTTGGTGCTTCCCCCCGATCCAGACCTGGAACCAGTTCAACCATGGCCCCTGCACAATGCTCACACCATCACACTTCAGTTTTTCATCCATCTTCTTCTTCTTCTATCTTCACATTTTCACTCTTAATGCGCGGATAAGTTAGTCTTGTTGTGAATACACCATAATATCGATGGGTCTGCAATTGCTTGACTAGTGGATCCGTAATGGAAGCCAACATGTTAAACCCAAAAACGACTATGTGTATTTACAGGGAAAAAATCGATATGGTAAATCATCATTTGTTAAGATACTTGCATACATTTTTAGGAAAAATGAAGACATGGGTTTTGTTCCTTGGGTTCATTATATGGTTATTTTCCTCTTGGATTGATGAAAATTCACACGCAAGTGCCCATTCAACGCGTGGTCAACAATGCTACTTAGAAGGAAAATCACGATGTTGTAGCAAACAAATTTGTCTAGTTTTAACAGGTTGTGATTTGGCCGCCACAAAGGTCATATCTGATGGGGATGAATGCTAAATCAGTCACTTAGTTATCTCATAGAGGATTAATAGAATTTAGTTTTATTTCTCCTTTGTATAAATACATATACAAGTGAAGAAATGGAGGGGGTAATTTTGAACAACTAAATGAAAGATTTCTTTTGCCTGATACTTTTGGATTCTTTTTGAACAAGGGACCAATATTTGAAAGTGAATTTGGTATTTCTATTCAAAACAATTTTTCTATATCTATTCTTTCTTGTAGTTTCAAAGTTAAGATTGAAATTTGGTAATTTTTATCAGTTTTATTCTTTTTTTTTTTAATTCTAGTTGGTTAGCATTTTGTGGATTGAAGTTGAGTAGATAATATTGTATTTTTGTTAATATTTATTAGTTCTTTCATTCAATTTTTATAATTTTTTTTTTTTTTGGTGATTATTCCATAATGTCAACTAACTAGATATTAAGTATTAAGTAGAAGAACATTGTTTTCATTTAGGATTATTTTTATGACTTGTGAAAATCAATGAATGTATTCAAATGGATGAAGAGTCTTTAAGAATTCTTTCTAAAGGGCTTGTCATTTACCTTTCTTTCTTTTGCTTGATATTTGTTTCTTGATAGCCAACAAAAATATCATTTCAACCAGACAATTTCTTGTAGTTGGTGAATGGATTGATATAACTTTGGAAAATAATTCACTAGACTATTGTCTCATAATCATTTGTTTTCCAAAATTTCTAAATGTTTCTTTGGCTATCAACAAAGTGTAGATGTAATGACTGCTATTTATGTTTAGTAGCATTTGTTACTATATTCAAAGTATTCTTGAGGAGACAAATTATTTCCAAGTCTTGATAATCTATCCTTCTTTTCTACACACTTCTAGCTTTGCTCTCATTTGAGATAAGAATAGTGCATTATTATTCTTTTGTTTTTGTAAACATATATTAAGTTAGATCAAAGCCTAAATGATAAAGTCTCATTTTGCAAGAGAAAACATCTTGACTGGTAAATTGAGCTCACATATCGGTTGGAAAATACCATCCCAAACGAAAAACGAAACTAATTGGGACTTATTATCCATTAGTTATTCCCTATTGCAATAGGAAATTTTCCCGCCTACCAACAAGACCATTGAACACATTTATGGTGATCACAAGCTTGATATAATTGATTTACTACAAAAGAATAAAATTGATGTAATTAGAATATTATGAAGTAAAAGAGAAATATTCATGCTAGTCTCCTTAAGTTTATTTGAATTGGTTTCACAAGGAACATGCAAAATATTCAAAAGGGGGAAATGATGAGTCCCATTTATGACATATTTTTACTATCCTTTTTTTTTTTCCCACATACCTATCCTTTGGCCGTAATATTCCTTCCTACTTCCTCTAACAATGAATGAGATAAGGTTTACGTGTAACAAGGTAATTAAATGTTGTTTGTTCAAGTTTTATTTGATTATTGTTGAACTTAAAAAGTAATCATATATTACCAATATTTTGCATATTGTTGAACTTAAAAAGTAATAATATATTACCAAGATTTTATTGTTGGTGAAAGGCATTAAAATCTCGATTAATAAGAAGGTTGTGTTTTTTTCCAAGAAAAAATTATCTCAAATTTATATAGAGTATAAATTCGTTTACAAAGTCAGCAACAAGCTGTGACCATATCAGTGCTACTCCAACATCTATGCTCGTAAGCAAACAAAGCAACACAAAGCAGCACAACACGCAGGCTGTGAACAAGTGGACCAAAAAAAAACACACAAGGCAGGAAAAACCCATCAAAAGCAAAAGGCACCAAAAACAGCTCCTCGGACCCTCACGGCCCCAACAACAGCAGTAGGAAAAAACGATGCCGACAACAATAAGGCCCCTAGCGCCCAAAATGGCGCTCCACGCGGGAGCCGTCACAGCTGCCCATCGATTCTCCACCATCGCCGAACAAGACCCCTCCGAGGAAAAGCTTTGGAAAAGAAGGCACCGAAAACCACCCCTCGGACCCTCTCGGCCCCCAACTCCACTGCATACTCCGGCTTTAATCACCAAACGCAACCTAGAAAAGATCCCTCGAAATGTACGAAGAAAAGCGACAACAAAGAAAACGGAGCCGCAGTCCATGAAAACGCAGGCGAGCTTGCCCGAAACTCAGTCACCATTCGCCGCATCCGACCGCAGAGCCCGAATCCGCTGCCGCCGCCGCCGTCCTCTGTCTCTTGAAGAACCTTGCCCACGCGGACAGGGAGTTTCCGCCGCGGCCTCTAGACTCCCCCACCGAATGGCCGCAGTCAACCGCAGATGGCTTTCCCTCTCACTGAGCTCGGAACCTCCGCCACTGCCGCCGCCCTCCTCAAGCCCACGAAAACCTTTGCCCGCTCGCGTTGGATGTGCCAAATGCCCGCGCATCTCCAAGGAAAAAACCAGGGTTGCGGCTAGTGAAACCTAGCCGCAGAGCCCACAGGGAACCCTAAATCGACTTTCAAAATCGCCAAATCGCCAGAGCCACGTTTAACTACCCGGCTATTGATGCAAGATAAGAAGGTTGTGTTCCCATCAATATTATAACCTCTTGAGCCACTTTCAACCAATCATGTAATCGATTTAGGGGATGATTCGTTGAATCTGAGATTAAGTTGCAATTTAAATTTAATTTCTATTTTATTGCATTTAACATAAAATATGCCTTGAACTCTATAAATGAGGGGGTCATCACTTGTAATGAGGAGATGATATAAACGAAAGGGTCATCACTTGTAACGAGGAGATGATACAATGTACAAATTTGTGATTTCCAAGAATAAAATACAGAGTGCCCCCAAAATTTATCTTGCAAATTATTTAATATTTATTTTGAGTATATGTGCACTGTGATTCAACTTTTTGTTGTTTTCGATATAACACCCTGTTAGAAAGGGCCCACTCTATAGAAGCAGGTGTTATGGATTGTTTTCCAATCATTTTCATGTTTAATTAGAATACATGTTATTTGAATTCTATAGTTTTAGAAATGATGTAAATTAGTTTTGTAATTATATCATTCATAGATTCATATTTTGAGATCACTGAATATAATTTTGTAGTTTTAGTTTTTACATTCAAGATAGCAGTGGCTAAATCTTCCTAGACCTCACCAACACTAGAGACTTTGAAATAATGAATGAGATGCCAACCACGCAAATATTTTCCCTTTTGGTAGTAGGGTGTTCATTGATGCGTTAGGCCATCCATTATGTAGAATAAAGTCATTGTGTAGCTAGACTATGTCGAAGCTATTCTTTGCAGTTATAGATGAGTGTGTTTATGTTTTGTTGTGTGTTTACTTGTCCACAAAAGTGTGGTGTGTCTTATTTTTTGCAATGTCATTTAATTTCCTAATTAGTAATGAAATTTCATTTATTTACCAAAGAAGCATGTAGAAAATCAATTGTAAACAAAGAATCCGAAGCCCACACATAGAGTGCATGACATCTCACAAGTTTCTTTGGAACCACGGGTTAATAAAGTAAATGCATAATCTCTTGTATTACTCTTAACTTACCAATTATAAGGTAATAAAGTAATTTTCACTTCGTCATCCAATGACTCTTTTTAGGATGTAATATATAGAAAATTCTTTGTATTTGTGCTAATTTACATTGTGTATAAATTTTGACCTCGTGATTCCTTTCATGCTATGATTCCAAGGCAATAATCTTTTGAAAATATAACTAAGCATCTTTTGAAGATAAATTTGAAGACTAAATGCAACCCTTTCTCTACTCGAATGGAGAACAAATTGAAGCTAAAATCAAAACAAGGGAATGAACTTGAGGATGTAACTAAACAAAGATAGCTTGTGGGGAGTCTATTGTACCACTACTAGACCATATATTTCATTTACAATTGGGATCCTCTCTAGGTTCATGCAAAAACCTTGTGAAGCACATTGGTGTGTTGCAAAAAGAGTTATAAGGTAATTGAAGGGAACCCACTACTTTGGGCTCAAATAATCTAATGTGGAGGACTTCAAACATGTTGGACATAGAGATTCATATTTTGATGGGGATAAAGAGAATGGAGTGTCTACTTTATGATACCTCATGAGTATTGGATTAGTAGCCATCTCTTAGAGACCACACAAATAATTTGTTCTAGTAGATTCCACTAAAGAGATATAATATATTGTTGTTAAAGAGGAAAAAAAAGGAGATTTATGGCTCGAGAAGATACTAGAGGATTGGAAGACAAACATGTGAATTGTTACTCCACTTTTGACTGACAACAATAAAGTTGGCCAATAATCTTATATTCCATGATCAAACAAATCACATCAACACAAATGACCATCTAATTCGATATCATGTAGAGGCCAAGTCCATTCACTTGATACATTGGTTCACAAGTGAGAAAATTCTATACATCTTCACCAAAGATCACGAAAGATAAAAGTTTGAAACACCCCTTTGGATTAAGGAGGGAAATGTTAGATACCTAATTTTAGGGATTAGTGTCTTGTTAATATTGTAATTGAGAAATGTCAAGAGTCATAGGTGAATAGGAACAATTATCATACTTGTGAAACCAAAGGTCATATCAATGTATTTATATATGGCTTGCATTAATAAAATATCCAATGCATGGAGTTATTCATCCCTAACATGTCAGGGTAAATATCATGATTTATGAAATCTTTGAATGCATGGATGATGATGTACTTTTATAGTGCTAGGATTTGTGATATCCCTCTTATTGTACTCCGAAGGTAGTATATAGTAATGAGTTAACATTGACTTTATTAATTTTGTGTTCACTTGAAATTTTTTTCTCAGTTTTAATGTTAAACATAACAAGTCAAAAAATGTATTTTTTAATATAACAAAAATATTATTTTTTAAACTCCTGATTGTTCCAAAAATTGACAGTGTTATTGCAACCTTCGCGTATTTCGAGACCTTCAATTAATGAAAAAAATAGTTTTTTATCCATTTTATCAAGTGTTCCCCACGAACTGAAGCCGGGTGAACTGAAGCTGGGCAACTGCCATTTGAACTCCAGAATCCAGGAATCCAGCGTCTGTTCCTACGTCGCCGAATGAAATCCCACAAATTCACCGTCAAAATGCTTAAATTCGACGATTTTATGGACAAAATTCTCCTCCCTGCATCAAATTCCACGGCATCGCAGTGTAACACCACCTCCCCTGGTACACAATATCAAGGCTGGACGGCTGCATTCCGGTCAAATTGTTCCCGCAATAAGATGGAATTCGAATCCGCCATCGGACGGACAATTTGACAAGCCCAGGGGTAGGGGTAAAAGGAAGTCAAATTCTCCCTCCGTCAATTGACGGGATACTGTGCGTCATACCAATTATTTAATTTCCCCTGGTATTGACAAGAATTAAATTTAATGCCTCTTTATTTGCGAGCCGGTGCCTGGGTGGCAGTCTGGCGTTGGCATTTAATGCCAGCGCCGACGCAGCCCGTCATGTGATGACCTCCACTTAATTATATATATATATATATATATATATATATATATATATATATATAATTATATTGTGAAAATAATAAAATTTAAGTTTTAGTTTTATTTTT
>JASDQU010738524.1:53079-66867 GCA_032191745.1 Picea mariana | reverse complement strand
GCATCGAAATGGGATCCCCATGTAGTCAAGGCACTGGGCTATAAGATGGCCTCTCCATTCTATCTCCAAAATTTCTGGCAGTCCAGCGTGGATGTCTATTTCCACAAAGACCATAGCCATTCTTCTATCTGATGCAGCAAGCAAAAGAGAATCCACCCTTAGGAAACGCCCTAAAGAGGTTCCAATGAGTTCGAGTGCTTGTTGGTTCCAGAGTTGCAGTGGGAGGCCTGAGAGAAGGACCCAGATATGCCTGTAGCTAAAGTATTCCGTAGATGGATTGAAGCCCATCCTCCATCTCTTGAGCATGAGGCTCCCTCCCCCAAAATCCCAGAACTTATCCATGATGAGAACAATATCCTCAGGGTTCTTAAAAATGAAGCCTAGCCACCCATGTTGGAGAGTGTGGACCTTTGGAAAATATCCTAGAAGAGGTTTCCAGGTGGTTGTTATCCAGTCTTCCAATCTCTGCTTACATTTATCCTTGTAAGCTATCCTTCCAACAAGGGCACAAAAATCCAGGTTGCATGCTTCAAAGAGTCCTATGTTCATCCCAAGCACTAATTTATGATGTTTTTGTTTAGGCTTCCAAGCCCTGTGCATCTTCTTAATGAAGCTGTTGTGTAGTGAAGAGTGTCTGCCTAGTTGACTTCCAACCAGTTGGAAGTTCCCACCTAAATTCCTACTCCTCTGGCTAGGAGACAGTGGATCTCCCTCATGTACCGACTTCAGTTTTGTTCCTCCAGTGACAGAGTGAAGAGGCTGAATGTGTTGTGGAGGAGTAGGAGGAATATGGGGCAAAGAGCCAGGAGCAGGAGTCTTGGGATCAACAGAGAGGCGTGTTCTTTGATAATGGGAGCTAACAAGCTCATCAATCGATGCTAATATATCTAGATGGTCCCAAGGGTCCCCTACCTCATCGACAGTGAGATCTGAGTCAACGGTCTCCATAAAGGGAGGTTCTTAGAACACTAGAGGAGTAAGACTTCTAACATAAGCATACAGTCAGAGGTTGTAGATACTGACAAAAACATAGAAAGACAAAAAACTAAGGCTACTAGCTCCTAGTGAGTGGGCCCAAACCAAAGGATCGAAAACTGAGAGTTGTTGGGAAACCAAGAAAAGATGTTTGGGTGTCTCTTAGAACTCCTGGCACAACTGCAGATAGTTTAAGAGAAGCATGATAGAAGAACATAACAGTCAACAACTAGTAAGAATGTAGACTCCTTAAGCCAAAGAAGGTGGAGAAGTAGAGGTGAAAGCCAATAAACAAGGGTGAACTAGTTCCTCCAGTGTGTGTATAGCAACATTGCTGAGAATGAGAACAATCCATAACTGTGAGAACCTTTAGTATAGGTACATGAGTCTCTACTGCTACAGAACTACGAAAAAGAACAGCGTACATCAGATGGAATAGCAACTTCCTAGATGCTAGTGGAAGATGGATGGCTGGTGCTTCCCCCCGATCCAGACCTGGAACCAATTCAACCATGGCCCCTGCACAACGTTCACACCATCACACTTCAATTTTTCATCCATCTTCTTCTTCTTCTATCTTCACATTTTCACTCTTAATGCGCGGATAAGTTGGTCTTGTTGTGAATACACCACAATATCGATGGGTCTGCAATTACTCGACTAGTGGATCCGTAATGGAAGCCAACATGTTAAACCCAAAAACGACTATGTGTGTTTATAGGGAAAAAATCAATATGGTAAATCATCATTTGTTAAGATACTTGCATACATTTTTAGGAAAAATGAAGACATGGGTTTTGTTCCTTGGGTTCATTATATGGTTATTTTCCTCTTGGATTGACGAAAATTCACACGCAGGTGCCCATTCAACGTGTGGTCAACAATGCTACTTAGAAGGAAAATCACGATGTTGTAGCAAACAAATCCGTCTAGTTTTAACAGTTGTGATTTGGCTGCCACAAAGGTTGTATCTAATGGGGATGAATGCTAAATCAGTCACTTAGTTAGCTCATAGAGGATTATTAGAATTTAGTTTTATTTCTCCTTTGTATAAATACATATACAAGTGAAGAAATGGAGGGGGTAATTTTGAACAACTAAATGGAAGATTTCTTTTGCCTGATACTTTTGGATTATTTTTGAACAAGGGATCAATATTTGAAAGTGAATTTGGTATTTCTATTCAAAACGGTTTTTATATATCTATTCCTTCTTGTAGTTTTCAAAGTTAAGATTGGAATTTGACATTTTTTATCAGTTTTAATCTTTTTTTTTTTAATTCTAGTTTGTTAGCATTTTGTGGATTGAAGTTGAGTAGATAATATTGTATTTTTGTTAATATTTATTAGTTCTTTCATTCAATTTTCATATATATATATATATATATATATATATATATATATATATATATATATATATATATATATATATTTGTGATTATTATGTAATGTCAACTAACTAGATATTAAGTATTAAGTAGAAGAACATTGTTTTCATTTAGGATTATTTTTATGACTTGTGAAAATCAATGAATGTATTCAAATGGATGAAGAGTCTTTAAGAATTCTTTCTAAAAGGCTTGTCATTTACCTTTCTTTCTTTTGCTTGATATTTGTTTCTTGATAGCCAACAAAAATATCATTTCAACCAAACAATTTCTTGTAGTTTGTGAATGGATTGATATAACTTTGGAAAATAATTCACTAGACTATTGTCTCATAATCATTTGTTTTCCAAAATTTCTAAATGTTTCTTTTGCTATCAACAAAGTGTTGATGTAATAACTACTATCTATGTTTAGTAGCAATTGTTATTATATTCAAAGTATTCTTGAGGAGACGAATTATTTCCAAGTCTTGATAATCTATTCTTCTTTTCTACACACTTCTAGCTTTGCTCTCATTTGAGATAGGAATAGTGCATTAGTATTCTTTTGTTTTTTAAACATATATTAAGTTAGATCAAAGCCTAAATGATAAAGTCTCATTTTGCAAGAGAAAACATCTTGACTGGCAAATCGAGCTCACATATCGGTTGGAAACTACCATCCCAAACAAAAAACGAGACTAATTGGGGCTTGTTATCCGTTAGTTATTCCCTATTGCAAGAGGAAATTTTCCCGTCTACCAACAAGGCCATTAAACACATTTATGATGATCACGAAATTGATGTAATTGATTTACTACAAAAGAATGAAGTTGATGTAATTGGAATATTATGAAGTAAAAAAGAAATATTCATGCTAGTCTCCTTAAGTTTATTTGAATTGGTTTCACAAGGAACATACAAAATATTAAGAAGGGGGAAATGATGAGTCCCATTTATGACATATTTTTACTATCCTTTTTATTCTCTTCATCTACCCTTTTTTTCCCCACATACCTATCCTTTGGCCGTAATATTCCTTCCTACTTCCTCTAACAATGAATGAGATAAGGTTTACCTGTAACAAGGTAATTAAATGTTGTTTGTTCAAGTTTTATTTGATTATTGTTGAACTTAAAAAGTAATCATATATTACCAATATTTTGCATATTGTTGAACTTACAAAGTAATCATATATTACCAAGATTTTATTGTTGGTGAAAGACATTCAAATCTCGATTAATAAGAAGGTTGTGTTACCCATCAATATCATAACCTCTTGAGCCACTTTCAACCAAACCAATCATGTAATCGATTTAGGGGATGATTCCTTGAATCTGAGATTAAGTTGCAATTTTAATTTCATTTCTATTTTATTGCATTTAACATAAAATATGCCTTGAACTCTATAAATGAGGGGGTCATCACTTGTAATGAGGAGATGATATAAACGAAAGGGTCATCACTTGTAACGAGGAGATGATACAATGTACAAATTTGTGATTTCCAAGAATAAAATACAGAGTGCCCCCAAAATTTATCTTGCAAATTATTTAATATTTATTTTGAGTATATGTGCACTGTGATTCAACTTTTTGTTGTTTTCGATATAACACCCTGTTAGAAAGGGCCCACTCTATAGAAGCAGGTGTTATGGATTGTTTTCCAATCATTTTCATGTTTAATTAGAATACATGTTATTTGAATTCTATAGTTTTAGAAATGATGTAAATTAGTTTTGTAATTTCATCATTCATAGATTCATATTTTGAGATCACTGATTATTTTAGTTTTTACATTCAAGATAGCAGTGACTAAATCCTCCTAGACCTCATCAACACTAGAGACTTTGAAATAATGAACGAGATGCCAACCACACAAATATTTTTCCTTTTGGTAGTAGGGTGTTCATTGATGCGTTAGGCCATCCATTATGTAGAATAAAGTCATTGTGTAGCTAGACTATGTAGAAGCTATTCTTTGCAGTTTAGATGAGTGTGTTTATGTTTTGTTGTGTGTATACTTGTCCATAAAAGTGTGGTGTGCCTTGTTTTTCCCAATGTCATTTTATTTCCCAATTAGTAATGAAATTTCATTTATTTATCAAAGAAGCATGTAGAAAACCAATTGTAAACAAAGAACTCGAAGCCCACACAAAAGTGTGGTGTGCCTTGTTTTTCCCAATGTCATTTTATTTCCCAATTAGTAATGAAATTTCATTTATTTATCAAAGAAGCATGTAGAAAACCAATTGTAAACAAAGAACTCGAAGCCCACACATAGAGTGCATGACATCTCACAAGTTTTTTTGGAACCACGGGTTAATAAAGTAAATGTATAATCTCTTGTATTGCTCTTAACTTGCCAATTATAGGGTAATAAAGTAAATTTTCACTTCATCATCCAATGACTCTTTTTAGGATCTAATATATAGAAAAATCTTTGTATTTGTGCTTATTTACATTGTGTATAAATTTTGACCTCGTGATTCCTTTCATGCTATGATTCCAAGGCAATAATCTTTTGAAAATATAACTAAGCATCTTTTGAAGATAATTTTGAAGACTAAATGCAACTCTTTCTCTATTTGAATGGAGAACAAATTGAAGCTAAAATCAAAACAAGAGAATGAACTTGAGGATGTAATTAAACAAAGATAGCTTGTGGGGAGTCTATTGTACCACTACTAGACCATATATTTCATTTACAATTGGGATCCTCTCTAGGTTCATGCAAAAACCTTGTGAAGCACATTGGCGTGTTGCAAAAAGAGTTCTAAGGTAATTGAAGGGAACTCACTACTTTGCGCTCAAATAATCTAATGTAGAGGACTTCAAACATGTTGGACATAGAGATTCATATTTTGAAGGGGATAAAGAGAATGGAGTGTCTACTTTATGATACCTCATGAGTATTGAATTAGTAGCCATCTCTTAGAGATCACACAAATAGTTTGTTCTAGTAGATTCTACTAAAGAGGTAGAATATATTGTTGTTAAAGTGGAAAAAAAAGGAGATTTATGGCTCGGGAAGATACTAGAGGATTGGAAGGCAAACATGTGAACTGCCCAGGGGTAGGGGTAAAAGGAAGTCAAATTCTCCCTCCGTCCATTGACGGGATACTGTGCGTCTTACCAATTATTTAATTTCCCCTGGTATTGACAAGAATTAAATTTAATGCCTCTTTATTTGCGAGCCAGTGCCTGGGTGGCAGTCTGGCGTTGGCATTTAATGCCAGCGTCGACGCAGCCCGTCATGTGATGACCTCCACTTCATGCATCGCCGAAATATCCGGGAAGGAGGAGGTTGACACTGTTAGCATTAAATATCTACATACATACATCCTATCCGTCCCGTCCCGCATACATCCAATTCTTGAATTTTAAATGCTAAAGAAAATAAATTGTTTATTATTAATTTTTATTTATGTTTTCGCTTGCTCCGCACGCAAAGACATTCTGCAAGTTTGTATAGAACAGGCATGATGCGTCCCTGCCCTGCGTCCCTGCCCTTTTTAGTTTTATTGAAAATAATAAAATATAAGTTTTAGTTTTATTTTTTATAAAATTTGATTTTCCATTGAATTATAAAAAATAGCATTTAAAAATAAAACACTCAATTTCTTTGAGATTGTCGTGGGAAAAAGGAAAACCATATATTGTAATTTATATGTTATTGTGAATTTATTTTTTATAATTAATGTGGGATAATATATAATAGGAAAAGAAAATTTATAGTTGTTGAAACCATCTTGAGATGTTATAAAAAAATGAATCTCCTTATTTATATAATGTGTTTTATAGGAAAGAATGAGAAAGTCAAGTAAGAAAGGGTATTTATCCCACAACCAAGTAATCATTATATTAATAAAAAAAACACTCTTTATATTATTATTATTTTGAATTCCCTTCAAATTATGCTTGTGTCGCTCTAACAAACTCAATCCTTTTAAATTGTTGACTTTCAAATACAATGTTATTAATATAAGGAAAATTTTAGGGATTAAATCTCACCTTCAACTAATTTTTCATTTGTTTTTCAAAAAATTATTTATCAATTTCCATTTTCTCTAATGATATGCCCAATTCTATAAAAGAAAATTATTTTATTTTAAAAATAATTAAATTTTCTAATAATTATATAAGATTCTTAAATTTTAAAATGTTTTTTTAAAAACATTGTTAAATATTTTACAATTTTCAATTTAAGAATTAGTAAAATTTATGTAGGTTTTTATATTTTAAAATAAGTACTAATGAAATTCTTTTTGATTGAAAATAGAATTTTATTTTAAAGATCTACATCACATTTTTGTTTATATCTCAATAAGTAATACTTTTATGTACTTGATAAATACTTCTTTTAACAACCAAAAAACAACAATACTTGATTTTGACCTCAAAACCTCCCAAGTTCAAAAAAAAATCCAAAAACACCTCACCTTTAAGCCTAAGGCTTGTTTTTTCACAATCTAATGTAACAACACTTGATCTTGACCTTAAAACCTCCTAAGCTCCAAAAAAATCCAAAAACAAATCAATAAATCATCTCACCTCACATTTAAGCCTAAGTCTTGTTTTTTCATAATCTAATGTTTTTAAGGTCACGACCAAGCAAGACACCAAATTATCTAGGTTTTTATATTTTAAGATAAGTAGGAATCCTTAAAATTATTTTTGATTGAAGATAGATAGTGATAAACATAGATCTCATTTTTAAGATTTACATCACATTTTTGTTTATATCCCAATAAGTAATAATTTTTTGTACCTTATATATTTTGGATAACCCTCCTAAACTTCAAAAAAACAAAGATATACATACTCTAAACCCTCTAAATTTGAACTTATGACCTTTTAAGAGAAAACATGTGATCTTAACCATTAAAGCCCACTTATGATAATGCTTCAAAATTTGTGGATATTCCCTTTACAAAAAAATCTACTTCCCTACAAACAAATCTACTTCTCTACTTGAATGAGTTTTATCTAGATTTTATCTAATGAAGACATGAAATTACAAAGAAGTCTACTTCTCTACTTGAGAGGCTTCATCTCAAGACATATGAAACTTGTGTTCCACCTTACCATCTTTTTTTTTTAATAAGATGTCTTTTTGAGTTTGTTCATATATTGTTTCATAACCAAAACACGTGTTTTTTAATTTGTGTGGAACCCCTTCACACTCTTAAAACAAACTTGGGGTTTGTAAATTTGTGATTATGAAATTAATTTTTATATTAATATGTAATTTATAATTTTATTTATTAAAAATTATAATTTGTTGTTATAGTTTGATGTGTAATCAAACATTTGTAAGTTACTTATCTCTTACCTTTATTAGAAAATAATTTATCTAAATGTTTAATTATAAATTTAGCAAGTCAAGATTCGCATATCAATTTAGTCCCTTTACAATACTTGAAAGTGTGTAACTTTCTAGGATCATGAAAGTTAACAAGTTGTCTTTTTCTTCTCTTTTTATTGTATTGCTGAAGGTAGTATATAGCAATGAGTTAGCATTGACTTTCATATTAGTTTTGTGTTGACTTGAAAATTTTATCTTAGTTTTTATGTTCAACATAACAAGTAAAAAAACATATTTTTTAATATAACAAAAACAATACTTTTTTAACTCTTCATTGGTCAAAAAATTGATACTGTTATTGCATCCTTTGCATATACCTTCAATTAATGAGGAAGGACAGTTTTTTAACTCCTCATCCTTATCCATTCCCTCATGTGTTCCCCACGAACCGAAGTCTGACAACTGCCTCGATCCTTCCACTCTTTCCATTCTCTCTACTCACCCGTTACATGTACGCAACTTACTCCACAATAAGAGTGGCAGTGCATTCATTAATCTCGGGCACCGCTGATGAAAAATTGCGCAGCGACAATGAATTTATAGTTTGATGGAAAATTGTGATTTCATCTTTGCAAACTGTGTGATTTTGGATTAATTTCTGAGGTAGTACATCGCAACATGCTGCCCTTGTTGATCCAGCAAATAAACCCCTATATAAAGGGTTGTTGATAAGTTCTCTCTATTTTTTTTTTATTGTTGTTGTTGGTGAACTTGAAGTTTTTGAATTCAAACACATTTTTCATACAAATCCTAAGATATGAAATGATTTATAAACATTTAAGTTTATGATGATTTTCTTTTATTGTTATAGGGATGCAAACACTAGTATTTAGAAAAATACCCTTTTTATTTTATTTTTTATTATAAGATGATATTCTCTTACAAAAGTAAAAAAATACCCTTTTTATTTTATTTTTTATTATAAGATGATATTCTCTTACAAAAGTCAAATGCACATTCCTAGAAGTGACTTCCCTTATGAAATATATATGAAAATAGTATCAAACAAGGCAGCGAGGCTGCGCGTACTGCCTCCTGTCTGTATCTCATTATGGTATGACGTTATGCTTACGATTTGCTCTTGCGTTAGGTGGGATTGGGGCTCCGTGCCTGGTCGGTCGATTATGGGTGTATTTTGGACGAGCAGACTCTCCAATCAAGAGCAGATTATACACGTAATAAATCGTGCTTCTCGTGGTGCCAGTCACAGATCCTTTTCATTCACAACCCGCAGAGGGGTAACCCATTGTTTATCCCATAGCAGAATCCATTGCAGTCTCACCCGCGACAGATCGAAATTGAGCCTCGGGTCGGATAAGAGCCTTTTTATCTTGATCCATATGGAGTAAATTCAGTTGCCTGTGACCTTTGCCGCGCCAATCCTATGCCCATGCTTACCTCCCATCCCAGCTGTCATGTCATTAAATATAAATATTAAATATAAATATAAAACTTGACCATAAATTATTAAATATCAATATAAAATTATTAAATATAAATATAAAATATAAATTCAACTTACCCTTACCCAGTTTGTCATGTCATTGAGTTAATTTTGATCTCGAAATACGTGAAGGCTGCAATAACACTATAAAGTTATCAGCCAATGAAATGTAAGAAAATTCAGTTTTTTTTACATATTAAAAAATAAAATTTTGAATTTGTTATGTTACACATTAAGTTTTTTACAAAATTTTTAAAGTCAACCCAAATTAATAGAATAGTCAAAGTGAACTCATCACTATGTATACTGCCTGGGAAGCAATACAATAATTGATGCATGTTATAGTGATACATGATATATTATGGAAAAAGAAAATTAATCTTGACGCAATAACCCAAATGTAAAATTAGTAGATATCTCAATGATTAGGCGACAAAGAACATGCCTTATACGTTTCTTCCTCATATCCCCATCAATCCACGTTTTTAGTGATTGTTCAACTACAAAAACCAAAAGCATATAGTTTATGGATTATCATGCTCACATGAGAAGTTAAGATTGTTTTATGCATATGGTTATGAATCGATTTGCATTTATGGATGTCGAGGAAAAATGACCCATATTTAGAGATGAACTTTATAATGTTAAGATTTGATTCATATTTAGAGATGAATCTTATAATGTTAAGATTTGATTAGTAGATGATGGTGTTAATCCATTTACATAGATGAGATCAATTTATGCAATGTGTCTAGTGTTTCTTTTAAACAATAATCTTTCTTCTTTGATGTTGATAAAAAAGGAGATTGCAATGTTGTCATTGATTGAAAGAAAGAGCAATGTTGTCATAGAGCTTTCTTTAATATTGAAAAAGGAGGAATGTTTTCATTGATTTGACTTCTTAGATGTTGATTAACAAGGAGGATGTAATGTTTTCATATGTAAATACGGAGCATTCAATATTCTTATCAACCACATAATTATGGGAACCATGGTTCATCTCCAAAGATGGGATACTTTCCCTTGTAATCAAGGAACTCCTCAACAATGTTTAAGAACATGGTTTCCACGATTATGTGGTTTGGATAAGGCATAGACTAAATATCTAGGGGATCCATGTGGAATAGAAATGAATTATTTTTTAGGGTACACAACTAAATGATATTTCTTTATTGTTTGATTATAGTATTTGTAAAGATACCACATTTGTCGTGTTTCTGCAAATGTGTGGAGGAGTGGGGGATGGAAATGAAGTACCTTACTCATCCGAGGACTTTTTTAAGGATGTAATATATGAATTTTTTTTTAGTTGTTCTTATTTATCTACCAATTGTGTATAATTTTTTACCTCTTGAGTCCTTTCATACTACGAATCCAAAGCAATAATCTATCGGTTTAATGGATTTTGGCCTCCTACATTAAATTTGTGTCAGTGGTCCTATTCAAACTAAACATAGGATTTTAAGGTATATCTTGTTTCCAAAGGTTTTTCATTGTTCAATTATATAGTCTTGCTAATTATTACAAAGTTTTCAAGGAGGGTCCCTAGTTATATGGAAGAATTGGTATTTTTGTTACCCCATGGTTCACAATATTAAATCAATCTAATATGGCTATAGAAAAAATTCCTATATGGGTACGTCTTACTAATCTTTGGGGATTTTCAGTTTTTAAGGACATGGGGAATGTCTTGGGATGATATTTAAAGAGAGATATAGATCAAATTAAGTTTGTACCTTTTATATATGTCAATATCTATGTGGATATTGACCTTAGTAAGGGCTTACTAGATAAGATTGTACTTCAACAGAAAGGCTTCAGATGGATGTAGGAATTGGATGATGAAAATACAACATTGGAATGTTGCATTTGTGAATAAGCAAGACATTTGTAGGATACATTCCCTCATGCATAAGCTTATCCTAAATAGAAAAAAATGTCATAAACCAAACACCAAAGGGTGACAATCATTTGAGAAATAAGTGTATGAGGATGAAGAGGAATAGAGTACAATAAACCAACATAATACAAATTTAGAGAAACATACAAATTGCTTCCCCAAAATATGAGTTGAGGAAGTAATCCTCTCTATGGTAGATATAGAAGACAATAAGAATCCCATGAAGGTGGTTATTGCAATTGAAGCCCCACTTGGGGAATAACGAGAATACATGAATATTACAAGTCCAATTATGATAAGGAATTGATATACATTTTAAATATTAGACATTTGATTTCACTTAGAATTATAATCATATGATTTTTGTTTTATTATCTATCACTTTGGATCGTTCTCAAGTGGTGTGGCATGATGTTGAATAAAAAGAAAGAGAAAAAGGGAAAAATGGAGGACTATTTTTCACCGTAGGCTAAAGATTCTACGAAATCCGGTGAGAAATTGTTGGATTCGTAGATTTTCATAGATTTAAGTGATTATTTCTGTAGAATCCAAGTGTTGTGGACGTTTTTCAGTATGCTGAATCCATTTCTGCATTCATAAATGAATTTTGAACAACAAAAAATAGTGGTTCGTGTAAATTTATATCACGAGATTATGGTCAAAAAAGTCATTTCATAGAACAACTAGCCAAAGCCCTATTTTTCAAGGGGACAATAAAGAAATATATACTAATATGTAATATAACATTTCTTTATTAAATGTGAAGAGGACCATCTTCCACATGTTATGAAATGCTCTTGTAACCTCTGTAAAATATAACCTCTTTTATTTATTATGAATAAGAACTCTTTTATTTATTATGAATAAAAAGTTACTTTTCTTTCTCAAAATAAAAATGAAACTCGTGAATGTATTGTTGTGCAAATTCATATTTTTTTTTATTCTTTCATATTTGTTTATTTATTAGATTAAAAAATTCAAAACCAATATTTCAATGATTAATATAAACTTGTTCATCTGAAGAAATTAATTTACTAAATTTAAAATGTTATTATTTTTATAAATAAAATTGTTTGAATATATATATATATATATATTAAACCCACTTTATATAACAAAAATCATTTTATAATTTTCTCCATAAACATTTAATTAATTAAAATTAGCTTTGATTACCTCGGCATGACCTAGGTTTAGCAATTAATTAAATTGTAGGCAATCACCTCTACCACGTCCGGTGGTCGAACCCTGCGCACATCTGCTGCGAAACACACGTAATCTCCCACTCCTATGCAATTTAGATATTTACAAAGACGTCCATAATCTCCCTGTGCAATTTAGATATTACAAAGACGTCCATAATGCAATTTAATTCAGTATTTATTAAATTACAAACCCTAATTCCCCTAATTCTGATATATAATCTTAAGGTTTTTTAAACCCTTATACACAATTTCTGCAATTGGATAGTTTTTGCTCAACTGTCTTGCAATGACGGCAGGTATTGCTGCTATGCAGCCTTGTTTAATGTTATTTTTAGCAATATAACCACTCTATAGAATAGCATCCTTGCATCCCTTCTTTCAAAAATTACATATTTAAACATAAAATATTATAAGATTTTAAAAAACAAAATGAGTTTGTTAACTAGTGAATAAAAAATATATATATTTAAACATCAAATATTATAAGATTTTAAAAAACAAAATGAGTTTGTTAACTAGTGAATAAAATATATAGTGAATAATGTGTTAACTAGTTTGAAAACCTTTGCATTATATATTAGGGTTAGGGTTTGTATTACTTATAAACAAATTTAATAGATGCTGAATTAAATGACATTTTGGACATCTTTGGACATATCTAAATTATTTATCGGGAGTTCATAGTCACAGTTATGTGGTTGTGCTAGTAGATATCTCCGTTAGTGTTTCATTCAACCATGAATAAACAAGAGTTATTTTTTGCATTTCCATGTTTATAACTCAACATGACCAATAGTCAGGGGAAGATTTGCTAATGTTTAGAGTGGACACTCCATTCTCAAGCTTAAGGACATAAGAAGCTAGTATGTTGAAAAAGAGCTTAGGGACATAAAAAGCTAGTATGTTGAAAAATAATGTTGAGGTTCGTATTTATAAAATAAGATTGCTAAATAACACTTGAAGAGGATAAAGAGAGTAACCCATAGAAAGTAATAAAATATTAGAAGTAGCATTTGAGATTAGGAGATAAAGTAATAGGGGATCAAAATATAGTATTTAATGAAAATGATGAGAAAGATTCCTAATGATATTAAATATGGTAATAAATGAGTAGTTGAGATTAGTTGGAAAATAAGAATAATAATAAAGTATTAAAACAAGGACTTGGAATAAGTCGTTGAGATTAGGAGATGAAGAATTCAGGTTAGTAACTTATCATAAGGACATTATGAAAGAAACATTAAACATTATGAAAGAAACATTATGAAAGTAATGGTTAAGAACTTGTGTTTCCTGGTAAGAGATCACAAGTTCAAATCCATAGGTCCCTTGTCCCACAAAGAAGGGGGTCTCATACACCAATTTGGTGTCTATATTAAAAAAAATCAATATTTTTTTAATATATAGTTTTAATATTATTATTTTTAATACTTTAATATTAATATATTAAACCAACATAGATCCATCTTAATCTTGGATCTATCAAGGGATCAAATCTCTTGAATCTAAAACCTTTTATAGAATGAAAAACT
>JASDQU010738524.1:39137-52329 GCA_032191745.1 Picea mariana | reverse complement strand
TAATAAAATTTAAGTTTTAGTTTTATTTTTATAAAATTTGTTTTTCCTTTGCATTATAAAAAATAGCATTTAAAAATAAAACACTCAATTTCTTTGGGATTGTCATTGGAAAAGAGAAAACCATATATTGTAATTTATATGTTATTGTGAATTATTTTTTATAATTAATGTGGGATAATATATAATAGGAAAAGAAAATTTATAGTTGTTGAAACCATTTTGAAATGTTATAAAAAAATGAATCTCGGTATTTATATACTGTGTTTCATAGGAAAGAATGAGAAAGCCAAGTAAGAAAGGGTATTTATCCCACAACCAAGTAATCGTTATATTAACAAAAAAAACACTCTTTATATTATTATTATTTTGAATTCCCTTCAAATTATGTTTGTGTCCCTCTAACAAACTCAATCCTCTTAAATTGTTGACTTTCAAATACAATGTTATTAATATAAGGAAAATTTTAGAGATTAAATCTCACCTTCAACTAATTTTCCATTTGTTTTTCAAAAAATTATTTATCAATTTCCATTTTCTCTAATGATATGCCAAATTCTATAAAGGAAAATTATTTTATTTCAAAAATAATTAAATTTTCTAATAATTATATAAGATTCTTAAATTTTAGAATGTTTTTTTAAAAACATTGTTAAACATTTTACAATTGTCATTTTAAGAATTAGTAAAATTTATGTAGGTTTTTATATTTTAAAATAAGTACAAATGAAATTCTTTTTGATTGAAAATAGATACTGACGAGCATAAATTTTATTTTAAAGATTTACATCACATTTTTTTTTATATCCCAATAAGTAATACTTTTATGTACTTGATAAATATTTCTTTTCACAATAACACTTGATTTTGACCTCAAAACCTCCCACGCTCAAAAAAAAAATTAAAAACACCTCACCTTTAAGCCTAAGGCTTGTTTTTTCACAATCTAATGTAACAACACTTGATCTTGACCTCAAAACCTCCTAAGCTCCAAAAAAATCCAAAAACAAATTAGCAAATCATCTCACCTCACATTTAAGCCTAAGTCTTGTTTTTTCATAATCTAATGTTTTTAAGGTCACGACCAAGCAAGACACCAAATTATCTAGGTTTTTATATTTTAAGATAAGTAGGAATCCTTAAAATTATTTTTGATTGAAAATAGATAGTGATGAACATAGATCTCATTTTTAAGATCTACATCACATTTTTGTTTATATCCCAATAAGTAATAATTTTTTGTACCTCATATACTTTGGATAACCCTCCTAAACTTCAAAAAAATCCAAAAAAACAAAGATATACATACTCTAAACCCTCTAAATTTGAACTTATGACTTTTTAAGAGAAAACATGTGATCTTAACCATTAAAGCCCACTTATGATAATGCTTCAAAATTTGTGGATATTCCCTCTACAAAAAAATCTACTTCCCTACAAACAAATCTACTTCTCTACTTGAGTGGCTTTTATCTGGATTTTATTTAATAAAGACATGAAATTACAAAGAAGCCTACTTCTCTACTTGAGTGGCTTTATCTCAAGACATATGAAACTTGTGTTCCACCTTACCATCTTTTTTTTTTAATAAGATGTCTTTTTGAGTTTGTTCATATATTGTTTCATAACCAAAACACGTGTTTTTTAATTTGTGTGGAACCCCTTCACACTCTTAAAACAAACTTGGGGTTTGTAAATTTGTGATTATGAAATTAATTTTTATATTAATATGTAATTTATAATTTTATTTATTAAAAATTATAATTTGTTGTTATAGTTTGATGTGTAATTAAACATTTGTAAGTCACTTATCTCTTACCTTTATTAGAAAATAATTTATCTAAATGTTTAATTATAAATTTAGCAAGTCAAGATTCACATATCAATTTAGTCCCTTTACAATACTTGGAAGTGTGTAACTTTCTAGGATCATGAAAGCTAACAAGTTGTTTTTTTCTTCTCTTTTTATTGTACACTCAAGGTAGTATATAGCAATGAGTTAGCATTGATTTTCATATTAGTTTTGTGTTGACTTGAAAATTTTATCTCAGTTTTAATAACAAGTAAAAAAAAATATTTTTTAATATAACAAAACTAATTCTTTTTTAACTCCTCATTCGTCAAAAAATTGATACTGTTATTGCAGCCTTCGCATATACCTTCAATTAATGAGGAAGGACAGTTTTTTAACTCCTCATCCTTATCCATTCGCTCATGTGTTCCCCACGAACCGAAGTCTGGCAACTACCTCAATCCTTCCACTCTTTCCATTCTCTTTACTCACCCGTTACATGTACGCAACTTACTCCACAGTAAGAGCGGCAGTGCATTCATTAATCTTGGGCACCACTGATGAAAAATTGCGCAGCGGCAGTGAATTTACAGTTTGATGGAAAATTGCGATTTCATCTTTGCAAACTGTGTGATTTTGGATTAATTTCTGAGACAGTACATCGCAACATGCTGCCCTTGTTGATCTAGCAAATAAACCCCTATATAAAGGGTTGTTGATAAGTTCTCTCTATTTTTTTGTTGTTGTTGATGAACTTGAAGTTTTTGAATTCAAACACATTTTTCATACAAATCCTAAGGTATGGTATGAAATGATTTATAAACATTTAAGTTCATGATCATTTTCTTTTATTGTTATAGAGATGCAAACACTAGTATTTGAAAAAATACCCTTTTTATTATTTTTTATTATAAAATGATATTCTCATACAAAAGTAAAATGTTTCTCTTTGCACATTCCTAGAAGTGACTTCCCTTATGAAATATATATGAAGATAGTATCAAATAATTGATGCATGTTATAGTGATACATGATATATTATGAAGAAAGAAAATTAGTCTTGAGGCAATAACCCACATGTAAAATTAGTAGATATCTCAATGATTAGGCGACAAAGAACATGCCTTATACGTTTCTTCCTCATATCCCCATCAATCCACGTTTTTAGTGATTGTTCAACTACAAAAAACAAAAGCGTATAGTTTATGGATTATCATGCTCACATGAGAAGTTAAGATTGTTTTATGCATATGGTTATAAATTGATTTGCATTTATGGATGTCGAGGAAAAATGACCCATATTTAGAGATGAACCTTATAATGTTAAGATTTGATTAGTAGATGATGGTGTTAATCCATTTATATAGATGAGATCAATTTATTTAATGTGTCTAGTGTTTCTTTTAAATAATAATCTTTCTTCTTCGATGTTGATAAAGAAGAAGATTGCAATGTTGTCATTGATTGAAAGAAAGAGCAATGTTGTCATAGAGCTTCCTTTGATATTGAAAAAGGAGGAATGTTTTCATTGATTTGACTTCTTAGATGTTGATTAACAAGGAGGATGTAATGTTTTCATATGTAAATACGGAGCATTCAATATTCTTATCAACCACGTAATTATGGGAACCATGGTTCATCTCCAAAGATGGGATACTTTCCCTTGTAATCAAGGAACTCCTCAACAATGTTTAAGAACATGTTTTCCACG
The DNA here is from genome assembly GCA_032191745.1 of Picea mariana. Lineage (NCBI taxonomy): Eukaryota > Viridiplantae > Streptophyta > Pinopsida > Pinales > Pinaceae > Picea > Picea mariana. The sequence continues at coordinate 48,829 of JASDQU010738524.1, read as the reverse complement.
ATTATGTGGTTTAGATAAGGCACAGACTAAATATCTAGAGGATCCATGTGGAATAGAAATGAATTATTTTTTAGGGTACACAACTAAATGATATTTCTTTATTGTTTGATTATAGTATTTGTAAAGATACCACATTTGTCGTGTTTCTGCAAATGTGTGGAGGAGTGGGGGATGGAAATGAAGTACCTTACTCATCCGAGGACTTTTTTAAAAATGTAATATATGGAAATTTTTTTAGTTGTGCTTATTTATCTACCAACTGTGTATAATTTTTTTACCTCTTAAGTCCTTTCATACTACGAATCCAAAGCAATAATCTATCGGTTTAATGGATTTTGGCCTCCTACATTAAATTTGTGTCAGTGGTCCTATTCAAACTAAACATAGGATTTTAAGGTATATCTTGTTTCCAAAGGTTTTTCATTGTTCAATTATATAGTCTTGCTAATTATTAGAAAATTTTCAAGGAGGGTCCCTAGTTATAGGGAAGAATTGGTATTTTTGTTACCCCATGGTTCCCGATATTTAATCAATCTAATATGGCTATAGAAAAAATTCCTATATGGTATGTCTTCCTAATCTTTGGGATTTTTCAGTTTTTGAGGACATGGGGAATGTCTTGGGACGATATTTAAAGAGAGATATAGATCAAATTAAGTTTGTACCTTTTATATATGTCAATATCTATGTGGATATTGACCTTAGTAAGGGCTTACTAGATAAGATTATACTTCAACGGAAAGGCTCCAAATGGATGTAGGAATTGGATGATGAAAATACAACATTGGAATGTTGCATTTGTGAATAAGCAAGACATTTGTAGGATACATTCCCTCATGCATAAGTTTATTCTAAATAGAAAAAAATGTCATAAACCAAACACCAAAGGGTGACAATCATTTGAGAAATAAGTGTATGAGAATGAAGAGGAATAGAGTGCAACAAACCAACATAATACAAATTTAGAGAAACATACTAATTGCTTCCCCAAAATATGAGTTGAGGAAGCAATGCTCTCTATGGTGGATATAGAAGACAATAAGAATCCCATGAAGGTGGTTATTGCAATTGAAGCCCCATTTGGGGAATAACGAGAATACATGAATATTACAAGTCCAATTATGATAAGGAATTGATACACATTTCAAATATTAGACATTGATTTCACTTAGAATTATAATCATATGATTTTTGTTTTATTATCTATCACTTTGGACCGTTCTCAAGTGGTGTGGCACGATGTTGAATAAAAAGAAAGAGAAAAAGGGGAAAATGGAGGACTATTTTTCAACGTAGGCTAAAGATTCTACGAAATCCGGCGAGAAATTGTTGGATTCCTAGATTTAAGTGATTATTTTTGTAGAATCCAAGTGTCGTGGGAGTTTTTCAGTATGCTGAATCCATTTCTGCATTCATAAATGAATTATGAACAACAAAAAATAGTGATTCGTGTAAATTTATATCGCAAGATTATGGCGAAAAAAATTATTTCTTAGAACAACTAGCCAAAACCCTATTTTTCAAGGGGACAATAAATAAATGTATACTAATATGTAATATAACATTTCTTTATTAGATGTGAGGAGGACCATCCTCCACATGTTATGAAATGCTCTTGTAAGCTCTATAGAATATAACCTCTTTTATTTATTATGAATAAGAACTCTTTTATTTATTATGAATAAAAAGTTACTTTTCTTTCTGAGAAGAGAAATGAAACTCATGAATGTATTGTTGTGCAAATTCATATTTTTTTTATTCTTTCATATTTGTTTATTAATTAGATAAAAAAATTTAAAACCAATATTCTAATGATTAATATAAACTTGTTCATGTGATGAAATTAATTTACTAAATTTAAAATTTGAAATGTTATTATTTTTATAAATAAAATTGTTTGAAAATATATATATATATATATATATATATATATATATATATATATATATATATATATATAAAACATTAAACCCACTTTATATATCAAAAATCATTTTATAATTTTTTCCATAAACATTTAATTTATTAAAATTAGCTTTGATTACCTCGGCATGACCTAGGTTTAGCAATTAAATTGTAGGCAATCACCTCTACCACGTCCGGTGGTCGAACCCTGCGCACATCTGCTGCGAAACATACGTATCACCCACTCCTATGCAGGCATCGCATAGCCAATCCCCTGGATTCCTTGCGAACGAAAGCTTATTCATCCATTCCTTTGCAAGGAAAGAAGGCATCCGTGCAATTTAGATATTTACAAAGACGTCCATAATGCAATTTAATTTAGTATTTATTAAATTACAAACCCTAATTCTAATATATAATCTTAAGGTTTTTTAAACCCTTATACATAATTTCTGCAATTGGATAGTTTAATTTCTGCAGCCTTGTTTAATGTTATTTTTAGCAATATAACCACTCTATAGAATAGCATCCTTGCATCTTTTTTCAAAAATTACATATTTAAACATAAAATATTATAAGATTTAAAAAAACAAAATGAGTTTGTTAACTAGTGAATAAAGTATATAGTGAATAAAGTGTTAACTAGTTTGAAAACCTTTGCATTATATATTAGGGTTAGGGTTTGTATTATTTATAAACAAATTTAATAGATGTTGAATTAAATGACATTTTGGACATTTTTGTACATATCTAAATTACCTATCGAGAGTTCATAGTCACAGTGATGTGGTTGTGCTAGTAGATATCTCTGTTAGTGTTTCATTCAACCATGAATAAACAAGAGTTATTTTTTGCATTTCCATGTTTATAACTCAACATGACCAATAGCTAGGGGAAGATTCACGAATGTTTAGAGTGGACACTCCATTCTCGAGCTTAAGGACATAAGAAGCTAGTATGTTTCAAAAGAGCTTAGGGACATAAGAAGCTAGTATGTTGAAAAAAAATGTTGAGGTTCGTATTTATAAAATAAGATTGCTAAATAACACTTGAAGAGAATAAAGAGGGTAACCCATAGAAAGTAATAAAATATTAGAAGTAGCATTTGCGATTATGAGACAAAGTAATAGGGTATCAAAATATAGTATTTAATGAAAATGATGAGAAAGATTTCTAATGATATTAAATATGGTAATAAATGAGTAGTTGAGATTAGTTGGAAAATAAGAATAATAATAAAGTATTAAAATAAGGACTTGGAATAAGTGGTTGAGATTGGGAGATGAAGAATTGAGGGTAATAACTTATCACAAGGACATTATGAAAGTAATGATTAAGAACTTGTGTTTCCTTGTAAGAGATCACAAGTTCAAATCCATAGGTCCCTTGTCCCACAAAGAAGGGGGTCTCATACACTAATTTGGTGTCTATATTAAAAAAAAATCAACATTTTTTAATATATTTTATAATATTAGTATTTTTAATACTTTAATATTAATGTATTAAACCAACATAGATCCATCTTAACCTTGGATCTATCAAGGGATCAAATCTCTTGAATCTAAAACCTTTTATAGAGTGAAAAACTTGAGGAAAGGTTATATATATATATATATATATATATATAATTAATGGAGTCTACATAATTTTTTATTATTAATTTTCTATTTTTTATTATTATTTTAATGTGTTATGTTAAATGAACATCTCCCCCATATCATGCTATATAGAGCGTAATAATATTATAAAATATATTAAAATATTTGAAAAAAGACCTCCATATATTAAGCGAACATTATTATTATAATTAGAATTATAACATAACATAACACTTAATATTTTAAGCCTCAACATCTCCCCCATACTGGGTTGTAGATCACCTCTTGGCAATAACACTTTACCCCTCAAGAGGGCCTCTTCGAAATAACACTTTACCCCTCAACATTTGTCCCTTACTGGGCTGACCCCTCAACATCTCCCCCATACTAGGCTATAGAGCACCTCTTGACCCAATAATTAATATAGGATACTCAACATCTCCCCCATACTTGGTTATAGATCACCTCTTACTCAATAATTAATATCTGATAATAATAAAATAAAATGAAATAAAGTAATTTCAGATTTTTTATTAAGAGAGAGATTTGAAGTATTTAATGTGAGATAATAACAAAGACAAATAATTTCTTTAAATAAGTGAAAGATTTGATATATACTATCCTAGATCCATCTTAACTCCTTATCTATCAAGAGTTGGGAGGGATGAAATCTCTCGAATTTGTATGCAATGCCAGAAAACTGATTATTATTCTCATCCACAACAATGCACTCATAGTAATGCTATGTGTGTGGATCCAAAATTTCAACGAATGTTTGTGTATAAGGATTGCAAACCCTGCCACAGATTTCGGTTAAGCTAAATCTGTCGACCAAGAGGAGTCTTGCCACAGACTGTTTGTAACAGATACCCTTATTCCAACATAATGGTGGTATCTAGTCCTCTCGGAAAGAAAAGTTGAGATAATAAGAGGGAGATTTGAGGTATTTAATGTGAGATAATAACAAAGACAAAGAATTTCTTTAAATAAGTGAAAGATTTGATATATATATCAGCCTATATCCATCTTAACTTCGAATCTATCAAGAGTGAGGGATGAAATTTCTGGAGGCTCAAACCTTTAAAATTTCCTCAAGTTTTGCACTTTGAGAGATTTGGTCCCTCTCAACACTTGATACATCAGGAGTTAAGATGGATCTAGGCTGGTCCAACCCTAGATCATGTCTATTGTATGTGTTAGAGCTGCCATTTTTCTTTCCATTTAGAGTCGGTTTTGAGTCACGTTGTGACCCATACGTCCAAACATGTGAAGTCAGGTACGTAGCACAATGACGTTGAAGTCAACAAATGGCCGGTTGGCCCTTGGAAATGGGAAGGGGTGTGAGAGTCGAGAATTGTATACGTAGTACGGACATGTCTTTTCCCAGAAGGTCGAATCCCATTAAGAAACCAATCTCTATGTGCTCAGGTCGGGTCAAGTGGTTAATAGAGGTCGCGTTGGCAAGTACAAAAGTTATTATCAGTTCATCATGAAGGCCGAGAGAGTGAAAAATCGTGACGTTCGTATTAGGCATGCTCAAAAATCCTTATCACCTGCATCTTGCACGCGGGGATTTGCCACAGAAAACCTGCAACTTGACTTGGAACATCTCGTCGCCATAAATTCGCTGCCCTCCAACTTGACTCCTTCTCCTGGCCGATTCGTTATAAATCTCAGATGCTCGACATTCTCTCCAGTCATAGAACCAGGCCCGAACTCTATTCGCAATTCCCCTTGCCAATCCAGCTTTTTCAGAACCTTTCCTCCTGTGCATTTGTTGAATACACTGCACGCAAAATACTCCTCGGTCGTGCCATGGTTATCTCTTAGAGCGCAAGGAAAGGCATGTGGAGCAACAAAACTACAAGATCCGAGCCCCAAAAGGATTGGGATTCATTCTCACCGGTGACAAACATTCCCAAAGACGTGAAAGAAGCTATTCTCTTACCTGCAGAGAAGACCATATCAAATCATGAAACATCTTAAGCAGAGGAATTTGCAAAGGAAGGCAAGACAGTAAGAGCTCCCTCCTCCCAACAACAAATGCCTCGGAGGAGGGGCAGGCTGAGAAAGAACAAGGAGATCATGAAATCTCGAATCTCAGAAGAACCACGCATCAGATAGATAGCTGAAGAACGACTCAGACACGCCATCCGTCTAGAACCTACTAGGGAATCGAGCCGCGAAGATAGGAATAGGGCAAGGAGAGCAAATGTCGCAGGAGCAAATGAGCAAGCGCCATATCAACAATTGAAGCAAGCAAAGATGGCTATTACTGAACTCTATCAGAAGAACATGGAGTTAAGGCAACAACTAGCGACAAAAGCCACATAAGCGTCAACAACACAGGGTCACAGAGGGAACGTGGCATGGTTGAAAAGGAAGCTCAGAGAGGCACATGACACTATTGTACAGTTGTAGGAGGTGCATAGACTAGTGGAAAAAAAACCTATGGGGAATCACAGGGAATGCGAAGAGACCGAGGAGGAAGCATGCGTGGCTCTCACCAACGTGCAACAAAAGCAGGTTTAGCAGGTGTTCGTTTCTGCGTTTGAATGGACACGAGGTGAATCTTGACAGTTTTGAAAGATACGTTCCCCAAATGCTCCCTACCATTTTGATAACGACCGCAGAAATCAAACAGTTGCTTACTGCGCACATTTCTCCAGTAAATGAGCACGCAACAAAAGCAAAACCGTTATAGCAGACAGAAAGCTCCTGGTAGACACCCGTCTGCCAAGACGACCGATCAAAGGGATGCAGTGACACATTTTCTCTTAACATCATAACTTAACCGACGATCAGACCCCCATGGAAAAACCTGAAAAGACTCATAAGTGAACAAGGTGTGATTATTGCCTATTTTTGGAAAATACCATGCGAAGAGTCTCCAACGCATGTTGATTGATTTTCCTAGTTTAGGGTCAGCAGTTAAAAAAGTAGGGTAGCCCAAGCGACGCCCTCATTTATATATTTCATCTTTTCGATGTAATCCAGGTTGGTTGGCAACAAGGATGATTTTAAGGATGGAAATTTATTTTAAAATGTAGAAACCTTGGCGAATATTAGTAATCCTTCATATGCCCACTATAAATGTTTAGTGATATTTTTGTAAAAATATTCAAATTTCTAAGGATTCTATATAGTTTGTATAAAATTTTGGCGATTTTTTAGGTAAAATAATTTTATCCTATAGAATTTGGGTGAATCATTTTTAGAATAACGAATATTTTTTTTGGAAAAACCATGGAAAATTAGCCCATGAGCGAAATTTAGACCCTAAAATCATCCCTGGTTGGCAAATTTGGTAGATGACAACTATTGTATGTAATCTAAGTTTTTTGACTAAAATTTAATGCAAAGGTCTCGTGACTTGATGAAAAGATTCTAGTTGTAACAGTTGGATGTATTGTGCTTCTTTATTTACGTATAGGCTTTCCTGTTATCTTTATTTCATATCTCTTTTTGTCTATTTCAGAATGATTTTTTGAACCTGTGGATTCGCTGTACAACGCCCCTTGTTCACACCACTTAGACAAAACGTTTTCCTCTAAAGCTAACTCTGAACTTGCCCACAATGACGCTCTGTGTTACTTCCTGTGTTTTCTATCGCCACACATTACGGTTTTACACTGAATACTATTTCTCCCCTAGCCTTATCCTCTCAAGTTCGGTCACTGAGTCAATTGTCTCTGTCATTTACTCAAATCAACTCCATAGCCCAAGTCTTACTTTCTTGTGCCAATATGACCAGAACACATTATATCAAAGGTGTTAAATCTAGCCATTGTGTCCAAAGTCATATCCTGTGTGGAGACCACACCATTTCCGAGAGATTCCTCTCTAGATCCAAAAGGCTAGTTTCGGGTCTCAAAGTTACCTTCGTCATCTGTTTATCAACCGAACAGATTTACGGAGTGCTAACAATCTAGCCATTATTTATGTTACAGGTGAATCCTCCTGCAGACAATTGAATTCCCTCTTGGACTCTAGACTCGTAAAGCCAAGACAAAAAAATGCTTAACATGAACACTGACATCCTTTTAGATCTAAATCAAGCTAATATACGAAAGGGAAGAAGGAAGATATGTACCTTATTAACGACGTTTTTCCTTGCAAAGTCCAGGCTAAGCTTCGATCCTGAGCTCTCCGATAGATCATGTAGAACAAACAAAGATACAATGGACTTCCTACTCTACTGAGATTAGCTCAAATATATATCCATATACTGCAGACAAACTTATGTGGAACAAGCATAAGTTTGAAAGAAACAGGCCAAGCATTGATTATTAATGAGAACAAGTAAAAGTACTTACAATCCTTTGAATGAAGGTGCAACAACTTCTTCTAGTTCTCCTTGTCCAACCCATTTGCTCAAGTAATCTACACTGATTTCTTTAATGACATCTCCTCTGCTAATACCACTTACATAATCATAAGTTTGGTATCAATCTCTAGTCTCTCCTTTTTCACCATGAGGAGGCCTCCTTATATAGGCTTGGAGAGGCCTAACCACTTGAGAGATATTTGGGATAAGTTGAGGATTCCTCTCCTTTAGTTGTGGATCTCTCTTAAGATCATGCCTTGACCTTAGATTCGAACCCAACTACCTTCAAATATTGAGGGGATTGTCCCCTGGTTTCCTCCAACAAACCAAATTTCACCCAAGAAGGTCAGCGCTCCCTCAAAAGGGGCACAGAGCACTGAAACGCTCCCCTAGAAGAGGGTACAGAGTGCCAGCACTCCCTGACAATAGGTAGGGGAGCGCTCCCTTCAAAAATTGACTTTTAGTGGCTTTTTCCAGTGGAAAAAGGTTTGTACTTTTTTTCAATTGATTTATCTCCTTCAAAATTAGTCTTTGAGGTGTCTTAGTGTCCTTATGGTGTCATCAGAGAAACGACACAGTCAAGGTAATGTTTGCGACACTTGTGACCAATATGCGACACTTGCGATATTCATAATGACGACACTAGCCATCATTGCAATGAGTGATTTTGATGTTTAACACTCCCCTAGCCTTATCCTCTCAAGTCCGGTCACTAAGTCATTTGTTTCTGTCATTTCCTCAAATCGAATCCATAGCCCAAGTCTTACTTTCTTGCGCCAATATAACTAGAACCCATTATATCAAAGGAGTTAAATCTAGCCATTGTGTCCAAAGTCATATCCTGCGTGGAGACCGCGCCATTTCCGAGAGAGCCCTCTCCAGATCTGAAAGGCTAGTTTCGGGTCTCAAAGTTGGTTGAAAAAGTTACCTTTGTCGTCTGTTTATCAGCCGAACAGATTTACAGAGTGCTAACATTCTGCCGCCGTTGTCGGGGAAAAAGTTGAAAGGATTTCCCCGGGAGAACGAAAAATGTTGCAGTTTGACCCTTGAGGGTAATAGAGGGACAAACATCCATACAGGCTGAAAACCCTTACCCTGGCGACTCTAGTCCAAACAGACCAGTAGCTCCAAGTATCACTGCTCATGAAACCTGGATCCAAAGACGATTTACACCAGAGCGAATCCTAACCCAAACCTCTCTGAACCTGTGTACGACCTCGAGAATATTCTGTGCAAGGCTAGAGAGCAGGCCCCAGACCCATTCTATTACCTGGATAGAAGCCTGTCCTTGAAAAAAGACGGTGCGCAGAGCATTGATGACCTTGAGTTTGATGCACTTTTCAAGCAAACTTTGTTTAGGTCTAAGTCAGAAACCAGTTTGGACAAGACTGTTTTCGACCCGAAAAATTTCCAAGCCTTGGTAACAAATAATATCCCCCAAAATCCGAACCCTTCTCGGGCTATGGCCACTATATTCGCTCCCCTCATCCTGCTGGCCCAGTTACATAACTTTCCTCAGAGTTATAACCAAAGAATCAGACTCTACGACGCCGAGGGAAATGTTTCCGCCTAGAGACACCTGGACTAGTTTAACGACTTTTTCAACTTGGAGGAGGTGGACTACGTAGATGAAAAAATGAGGATTTTTGCACAAATCCTTTCAGGAGATGTAAGAAAATGGTTCAAATCCCTCCCGCCCACAAGCATTCGGGACTTCGCCGCATTCGAAATGTCGTTCCTAAATAAATGGGGGGATAAGAAAAACCCTTTGCAGCTACTAACACAATATAATAATACGAAGAAAGATATGGAAGAGACAGTGACGGAATTCTCGGATCATTTTTTGAAAGTTTACAACTCCA
>JASDQU010738523.1:344493-354698 GCA_032191745.1 Picea mariana | reverse complement strand
GTAGTGGTTTTCTTAAGGTAAACCCTTGGTTTTATTTTTTTTCAGGGTCGGAAACAGGAGTGGTCGACTTATCGTCTAGATTATGTCTAGTATTCCTATGGCTAAATGCCAGTTTATTAATTGTGGAGTCGCCAAGTGAAAAATAAAAACTTAAGCCTTATAATGTGTTCAATATTTTTTCACTATCAAAGAGAGAAACTTACAATATTGTTCTCCCAAGGAAAAATAACTTTATTTCTCCGTCCCTGGCAACGATGCCAAAAAGATGTTGTTCCTGAGTTTGTACTTAAGGCTCAAAGCACAGAGTCAAGCATCAGGAAATGAGGAAAGTTTAAAAGTTTGATTTTTCTATCTCAGTTATGTGAGAAACATTCCTTGAATTGAATTAATAGTATGGCAACTTAGAGGTCGTTTTTCATGTCTGAGTTAAATTTGAAAATATTGGACGTAATGAGAGAAAAACATAAAGCTGTTAGACAAAGCAAGGCATCAAATACAAAATAATCTTGTAACAGGAGAATAAAATAGATAACATAACCTTAAATGAAGCATAAAATGTAGCAATCTAACTAACTCACAGGTCTTGTATCTACTAACAGTAAATACAGAGGAAAAACTATTTTCTATTAGACAGCTAAATGAAATATAACTGCAATAGATGTACTAAATTGTGATCAGGCATTCATCAAGGAAATATATAAAAAAGATGATAGAATGTGGAAAGATAGAAGAACACATAACTCAAATGGACGAAATGTGGAATCTCTGGTCTTCACTTGTATTAATTCTCAATGAGGAGAGTTTCCTCGATTAAAACTGGAAAGAAGCAACCAGTTCTCATTCTTTCGAATATGCATTTATACAAAAGTCCTCAACCTCAAAAGGTTGGAATTCCTCTATCTTTAGAATAATTAAAATTACAAAATATAGAAACTAAAACACCTCATTTGCAATCTTCTTGATCTTCTCGGTATGCTGGCATGAGCGTTTTCCTTTTCTATCTTCTAGCTATGAAATAGATAATGTACATATATTGTATTCATTTGTTTCTAGAGGTACTACCTTTTCCCTGCTCAATACATTTGATGCATTTTCCCACAAATTGGGCTACCAACCCAGAAGATTATGTTAAGTTATTAGCCTAAAAAATGTATAATTTCTTTTCCAGTTGAGGCAATCTCTCTTCTATTCGTCTATTCTTTGAAATAATAGACTGCAGTTGTAGATTAGGCTTCACTAGCCACCTATCTATTTGAGCAATATCGGCTTGTTTTATCTGTGATATTTCATCTTGGGCTTCTTCCATATTTGTTTTAATGTCGAGCCGATGTTTGGCTATATTAATCTAACCCAATGTTCTAGAACTATCTTCTTTATCGAAGCCTAATAATTCTTTGTTAAGTGAACAAAAAACTTCTTCACAAGATTCTTTCAATTCCTTATCCATTTTCCTACCTTCGACTATGTTTGCCACCTAAGTCTTTAGTATAATATCACCTATGGTTTGCTCTGAAATGGACAACCCAAAATCCATAGCTCATACTTATTTTGCTGATGATATAACCTCTTTTTGGAAGGTAGTCCAGGCAAAGATAACCTCTCTCTTTCTTAAAACAATATTACTTAATTCTTCATCCATCACCTGAGAATGATTTTGGATGTTTTTTACTTTAGAGAGTAGGCTTTGTTGAGATACTTCTAGTTTCTTTAGCACCTCCAATGTTTGAGCTTGAAACAATGCTATATCCACAACCATTTTCTCAGTGGAACTGACCTTGTCTTGTAATTGTTTTATCAACTCATCTTGCTGGATAGTCTCTCTTTCGCTCACTTGCATATTCTTATGCATCTTGTCAAGACTGGACTTGAGCAGTTGGATTTCTTGTTTATCACTAGCTCTATCTTGTTCTAGTCCTTTATTGACTTCTTCTTTGACATTCTTTTCTGTATTCCTTATTTGATTTTGCAACTGACTTATCATCTGATTCATGTGCTTCAGTCTTTCTTTCAGATTATTGACTGAGAATAGGTTAGATGTTGCAAAAGCTCCCAAAGAGATGAATACCTCTGTAGCAAAGTCTTCATCTTCCAAATTTTTTCCATCCAATAACACTCTGTGATTTTTTACCATTGCACCCTCTTTCTGGTGCATTTCTTTCTTCACCACAACTTTCCTTTTCTTACTGAAAAAGAAATCAGAGGGAGGTATCTCTTCAATATGGATAGGCATGAGATCTCCTATGAATATTACATCTACTTTGGGGTTTCCTCTAGTGAACTGTAATGGCGTGACAATCTGAATGGGGTTGTCGATTTCTGTGGATAACTATTTTTCGGTTCCATCTGTAGTTGATTTATCTGGTGAAGATAGTGGTCTGCCTTCTCCTTGCTTTATTAATGTCTTTGGTCATTCTTTGTCTTGGTCATCAGATACCTCTGTCACTGGGATATCATTTTTCTGAGTCGAGATCTTGAATTTCTCTGAGTTTTTCGGGGCTTCTTGTTTGCTAGAGCTTCCGACTTCTGGATTCTGGATCTCTGTTTGCTATGTAGCAGGAGACATTTGGTTTTCCCCTTGTAATACTTTCGGAAGACTACTTCTTCAGTGTTTTTGGAAGTTGTAAAACTCAATCATTTTATCAGGTGATAGAGCTCAAACTGGGCTCAGAAATTTTTGGTAAGATCTCACCCCTCAGAACACTTGTCCTGAGGGGATTCTTCATGTTCATACTTTTTAAGATTGCAACTGGCCATATGGTTACCCACAACCTTCTGCGGGTCGTGCTTCTTAAATTCAATGTTAACCAATTTTATTTCTTCTAAGGCCGCAACTTCCACTATGGAGTGGTCGAAATCCAATAAAGAAAATACACCAATCTGTAAGGGAAAATATGGCCATACCTTTTTCTGCACTTCTTTGAGTTCTTTGTTAATCCCTCCGAGTACAGTTTGTCGTGCGACATCGCGGGGCACCAATCGGTCTGGTAAAAATTGCGGTAAAGCGTATGGGGGAACTAAACAACCGAAAACTATGATGTACGAGAAGTGCTCCTCGATATACCAGTCTGCCACTTTATCTAGGTTAGCCACATTTGTATATGAAATTCTAGGAGGTGGGTGACCAAAAATAACAATGTGCATCAACACCGCTACCCAGTTACAAATTTCATAAAATAAATCCTTCGCCTTGTCTTCCCAGAGTTTTGAATGATAAATATGAATTGGTTCTACGCTATCTGGAGTCTAGCTCTAGACCATCAGCGAGAAAGGCGTCATGAAACAAATGGCGTCCATAATATAAGCTAACATGAAAAATGAAGCTGATTGCCCCTTGGATTTCTTGGCCTGGTATTCTGTAATTTCACTAGCCAGACTGTTCGACAATATCTTGGCCCAATCGAAAGAATAACCTTCCACCACTGTGTGTATAATGGGTACCCATGGTAGAAAGAAATGGGTTGTGTTCTCTTTTCCATAAATTCTGCACATCATCATGGCTATATACATGAACTATGGTTGTAACGATGAGATTGAGTATATGCCGTGAGAAATAACTCTGAACTTTTCGAGGCGTGAACACTAGTCCTTGATCAAATCCGAAAGATTTTTTCCATATTGATCACACTCCTTCTTGCTAAAATTATTTGGAAAACATGCATTGTAAATGAAGTTTGAGGTTGAAGATAGCTTATACATCACCTGTATGTGTTCCGACCGAAATGACCCAACAACTACCTTCTGAGAATTGAAAATAGTTCTTGTTGGGATATCCACATGATCTAGTGCCCATTTAATCATGTCATTGTAAGGTAAAATACTCAGCCTCGTTGCTACCTTATGCATCTCTACCTGAGAAATAGTCTTGTATTTGATAGATAAGTTTTTCTTTTCATTGTCGCTTGAATCATCAGGGCAATTTACCAGTTCGTACTGTAGGATGTTGAATACATTCGTTTTAGGTTTTAACTTTGTTTATACTTCTGGGTGAGGTATCAGAGATAACCTCTAAACTTTGGCCTGAACTCTCACTAGTCGCTTTAGCTACTTTTCGTGGCGGCATGGTAGTAGTTCTTAAAAACCTGCTATTTATCACAGAAAAGGCACAGGACTGAATATCTCGTTAAGCAAGCTCTGTGAAAACGAGAATGTAATTCAGAAAATGAAAAATCTTCTTTTCCTTAAGCATATCAATCTACGTAGATCTTTTTTGACAACACGTTTAATTCCTTTATTCAAAAGATTTGGGCGATAAAGCAGGATCTTATTTGAAATCATTTCCCTAAATCAACTATTAATGTCACTAATGGTCGATATTTCGTGATCTGGGAAAAGCATAGAGATCATTTGAATTTACCCACATTTCAAACCAACGTAAACTTTACAGGAAATAAGACTGTTTAAGGTGTTAATAAATCAAGTTTATCCTGTTAATTAATCGTGTTTAACCTTAATCCATTTCGGGGTTTGGAGTCCCGAGCGATCTTATTCATTTCAAGCTGTGATCCTTGAATCGCGAAATCGTGATTCGATCAATCAATATTAATCGAGTTTAACCTTTTAATTAATCGTGATTAATTAAGGGTTTCGCGACTTCGGGTATCAGGATTTCAAGTTGTCGTTCAAGACAGGATTGCCGAAACGCGAAACTGCGATATGATTTAATTATTGTTAATCATTATTAATCGTTTAATTAACCCAGTTTAATTTAAGCTAGTTTCACAATTTCGTGTATCGAGACTTTGATGGTCGCTCGAGGCAAGATCCTCAAATCGCGAAGTTGCGATGTGATTAATTATTACTAATCGCTTTTAATTCTTTAATTAACATGTCTTAAAACTTAACGTAGTTTCACGATTTCGCATGTCAGGACACTGAGACTCTTTACATGTTGGATTGTTAGGTCTGTGAAACCCCGAAACCCGATCGTTGTAAGAACTTAGGATCATTGTATTGAATGAAAAACGTCATCAATAATGATATCCAAGTGCACGCTTGCCTTTATTTAACAAGAATTAAACCTATTTAAATCTAAAGTTTAAAAATATTTAACAAGAATTAAACCTATTTAAGAATACCCCTCATTAAACTTCCATATTATATATATATATATATATATATATAAATCAATTATTGTAATTTAATATTGTTATAAACATAAGAAAATTAAAAAAAATGAAATAATAAACCTAAACCTAATTTAACCTTTATATCTTTATACCCCTCATTAAACTTCCATTTTTTATATATATATATATAAAATAATTTTAAGCCATTATATAAATCAATTATTGTAATTTAATATTGTTATAAACATAAGAAAATTAAAAAAATGAAATAATAAAAAAACTAAGATGAAAATTGATTAAGATTAAGACATATATTAAAATTAGAATTAAAATATAATGTTTTACCAACCATAAAATAAAATTGTATGTAGCTAATTAAAATATAATATTAAGTGGAATAAGTAATAAAACACTAGAAATTATATATATGAATGATGTAAAATAATAAAAGATATTTGCTTGAATTTAATGTCACCGTAGACTTAATTCACTTATTTAAAATTAACTCTCGGATGTTTTATTGTAAAAACAAATTCACGTATTTAAAATTAACTCTCAGATGTAAATAATTAACTCTCTCCGATTTATTATTGACAATAAAGTTAGAGACATATGAAATATTTGGTTAGGAGGAGGAAAGGTGTATGAAAGCGTTTTTAATTTTGTTAATTATGTTGAAGGCATTTTTTAGTGTTAGGTTTTTTAGAAAACTTGTCAACTGGTTTACAGGTTTTCTAAAACCATCTTTTTATGGTCTTTTCACAATAATACTCAACCAAAAAAACTACCTTTTCCCTCCAGCTGTCGGCCAAGCAAAACCACCTTATCGCTCTAGCTATCATGCATTTCATTTATTTGAGGATTAGGACACACCTTTATTTATGTTGGTTAGTATTTATTATTGATGTGTTTGCTTTTAATATTTCGGCGACATTTTCCACGCAAGCTTATCACACAGGCCAAATGTGCACACAATATGACCTTCTCGAACCCTCTGGGGAGATCTGTACCAAGCTGAGGGTTCGCCCACTCGACTCTGAAATCCAAATCCACATAATGCATCACTTATTGTGATCGACATGTAGGTTTACTTCAAGGAAACGACTACTCCCATTTTGGCCGCGATTCGTCAAACGATCAATTAATGCCGAGCCCAAAAAATTCCAATCGTCTACACACGTCACTCCCACAAGGACCCTTCCGACTATGGAATGCTGGGAGAGTGGTGGCTGAACGAAGACCTTCACGACGACACTCCGAGGGCGGAGCTACCTCTCGAGGTTCGATCCTGTGACCTTAAAAGTGTTTTTTTCTTTTTAGAAATATATATATATCTTTTATCTCACGGTACAATTACAACAAATGCTTTAATGGTTGTTGGCTTGGATGCAAGTCGACAAAAATACTATTGACAAAATCGTTCACAAGAATACTTACAACGAATTTTATAACACCGATCTGGAGAAGTACCTGCAAGAAAAGGGGAAATCTGAAGTGATTATAATGGGAGTGATGACAAATATGTGCTGTGAGATGATGACTAGGGATGCCTTTAATCGAGGGTTTAGAGTTTTCTTCTCCACTGACGCTGGAAATTGTTTTGTTCCATGTTGTTTGTATGCCATTTGGCTGCTCGCAGTTGCTGCTTTTATTAGCCATTCTTACACATTCTTAACTTCACCTCCAGCCATATTTTCATCTTATCTAAACAAATTATGAGTGAACCATTTTTTTTTTTCTTTGAGGTTTGAGGAGAATATTTACACAGTTGCTATGAATCAGGTGTGCTACTCAATTGTTCTGACAATTTTTTTGTGAGGATAGTAGATTTGATCAATTTTTGTTATCTTTCCTGTAGAAGTTATGGTATAATGAGTAGTGAATTGGGATTCTTGTTTGGTTAGAGTAGTACACCCAGTTGGATTAATGTTAAGGTCAAAATTTTTTATGTTCCAGTTTTGCATCAGGTCTATCAGACTTCTGTACCTTGAAAATATACACCAAGTTCCATAGCTCATGAATTCCGGTGCTCCAAGAGTTTTCCCCGATATCATATACATACTCTTGTTTGTTTCAGCCTCTGATACGAACAACAACATGCCCATATATAGTATGATTCCTATGCACTACTCTCCCTATATTTGAGCCACTGTCCTCATGCTCGTGAACTGGATATTCAAATTCAACATTATTCTTCTTGTTATTCTATTCCCTTTCCTTTTTAGTCAATCCCACATATTTTATTTCATCCCTATGCCTAAACCCCCTCAAATCTGGCTTGCTTCCAACAAAAATCATAGTGGGAAATCCCTCCCTATCCTTCACAAATTTATACTCAACTTCATCTCTTCCCTAACTAAATTTTCCAGGAATACCTTTCAGAAATTTGGCACCAGTAGACGACTTGCTGCTCAGATCTTCACCATACTCACATCTCCCTCCAGCGGAAAACATATTTACTACATTCCAAGATCGAGTCCAACATCCAGTCCTGGTAAATAAATCACAACGTAGAACATCTAGTCCTGGTAAACAAATCACAACACAGAAGGCAATTCAACATTACCAACAGAGGGTTCAGGATGAACACATGGTCTGATTGCACTTATACCATGTTCTATTCCTCTTCTTTCCTTTTTTTTTCCTCACGGAACAATTTCTTTCAAATGAAAATAGGCCTCTTCTTTCCTCTTTTTTTCCTCATGGAACAATTTCTTTCAAATGAAAATACTAAATAGGCTTTTACATGCATATGATAAGTGTCAAGGTTTTGGGCTACTAACTTGGCTCTTTTCACATGTGCCACTCCATTGTGTCACTACATAGATCTGTTGAAACACTTCCTTGTTGCAAGAACACTATCTATGAAGACATGAAGATTCATGGGAAGTAGTGTAATGGGGAAGCTTACTAGGCCTACTTTCCTGGTAACTAGAAGAGCAAGGTGATAGT
Organism: Picea mariana; assembly: GCA_032191745.1. Taxonomy (NCBI): domain Eukaryota; kingdom Viridiplantae; phylum Streptophyta; class Pinopsida; order Pinales; family Pinaceae; genus Picea; species Picea mariana. The sequence continues at coordinate 346,680 of JASDQU010738523.1, read as the reverse complement.
ATAAAGGCACCCTGTCTACTGATAGGACAAACTTTGCAGTTAAAAACACTTTGTAGTTAAAAACCATTAGTTAGCATACCTAAAAATATATGGTTTAACATATTAAATTTGCATTCATCTTGGTAGACAAGATATCCAAATTGTTTTTTTTTTCATTACTTTTTCATCACATGCTATAGTTCTTCAAAAGCAAGGAAGAAAAACAAACTAACAACACCAAAATCGAGTAGCTTGTTCCATCCATGCGAGGAAGAAAAACAAACTAACAACACCAAAAGTGATCAGCCTGTTCCATCCCAAATGCCTGTTTGATCTGTGGGTACTCGTTTCCCGAATTCAGATGTCTTCGACATTAGGAGCATGCAGGCCTCCCTGACCTTTTCCTTCTGACGGGACACACGGGTTAAAGGCTTTGGGGGACAAATTTCGAGGTTGGTAGGTTGAGTCAAACCCATGCCTCATCTTGCATTATCCAGGACTGTGTGGAAATCGACACCATTTGCAGATTCAAATTTTACATGCATATATACCTGCATTATACAGGCCTACGCATAAACCGACACCATTTGTGTATTCAAGTTTTAAATGAATAAATGCCAGATGTGGATTGATGCATTCAATTTCTTAACTATTGAGATTAACACCAACATTTTACCCATCAATATTTTTAAATAACGCAAATAAATTGTTAAAACTATTAATTATGTTATAACTGTGACACAATGTTTTTTAAATTCAAACCCTTTGTGAGAGGACTGCCCATAAATTATAACCCTTTATAAAAGTATTTTTCATATTTTTAGGCCCTTTGACAAAAGTGTTGCCCATGATAGTCCTAATACTTTTGTTGTGTAAGTACATAATCTGTTGTCAACTCATCCTCTAAAAAGCACTTTGTTTTGAACTGATTTTGTTTCTAGCAATGTGCTACTCTTTATATGATTTCTTAGCCTGCAAACAAAATCATCTTGCCGATGATGTAATAAATCACTCAACTTTGAGAAAAATACCCCACAATCCATGATCTAAAATATTTTGCAAGAGGTTGGATTGTAAAGTCTCGTGACAGGGTCTTTAGCTCACACTCCTTGCTAAATGTTGGTAAAAGAAGGCTTTTGAACACCCAAAAAGGAGCTGTATTTCAGGTGGTACCACCTTGTTAAAGTATGGATCAACATGACCATGTGTTAATTTTTTTTAGCCTTCTTTCTGCCATTCTATCTGTTATGAATGTCCCACTGATGAGTCTTCTTTTACATCCCATTGTTTTGACTTTACTTGGGTTGTTTGAAATTTTAACATCTCCATGTATATTCATTGTTAAACAATTGATAGAGATGGCATTACTTTCTCTCTCCCCAAGGGTTAGTGCTTACATTTTGCATGCAAAACATGCATGAAAATCCCATGCAATTGTTGTTGGGGAAAAACACCCTACGGACTAACAAATAGAGTTCAGACTTTGCATGCAGATATGACTGAATAGAAATTACTTTCTACCTTCATCCCTAGATTTAAATCCCCTTTTATTAGTAAATGCATGGAAAGATCAACCTACCTCGTTACCGGCGTTTGATGTTGATCCTCCATTGTGATTGATTACTTGTTCGCAATACTTCTTCCAAAGCTGACCTGCATTCAAAACGAGCAACAACTATGCATGCATACCACTTATATACTAACGGGTTAGAAATCAAACATATAATAATCAAACTATAAAGAGTTCATGAATTGGGACGGGAGAAGCATTTTCTTTATTACTTTGAATGAGTCAACTTACAAAAGTTGAGACCGGCCACCGCTCCTCGAACCTGATCCTGGGCTCCTCTTCTTATGTCCTTCAACTGCTTTGCTTTGAATTTCCTTTAGCATAAGGAAAGGATAAAGGGTTGGGACAATGGGAATACGTAAATGGGCAGAGTTTCTTTGCTATTTTTCCTCCTCCAAATGGGACCCCTACCCCTTCTTTTATAGGCTAGAAGGAGCTAGGTATTTGGACGAACCCTTGGCCATGCATGGCCGGGAGTTTCAGTTAACTCACCCATAGCTTTTTGTTCCGTCGGCAACTTTCCCTTTTTCATGCTTTTGTCGGTCCACGCGGGTTGTTTTGGGTCATCCAGCGTGTACACGCGTGCAGTAATGGCTTAGGGTGCGTGGGCCTTTATTCAAGAGGATTTTCAAAGAGTT